>CM064496.1:56737323-57246846 GCA_032716605.1 Paralithodes platypus | reverse complement strand
TTAGATTAATATCCAGTATTCGAGAATGGATAATAAGTCGTAGGCGTGTGCATAAACCTTTAACCGTCCTGGTGGTGTAATGGTTAAGGTGGCAAAAATATGTGTGTGATAACCCGGGTTCGAATCCCGGTGGATCATATATACTTTAATTAATTTCACTGGGGGTGTGGTGGTGAGATTAATAAAAATAATTTTACTTGGCAAAAAGCAAACTATATTTGTTACTGATTAACCTTTTATCTTTAATAATAATAATAATGTACTTAAGAAAGAACACTGCCGATAAATATCCCGCCTGGTACACAGTTGTTCTCCTACAATACTGTATATGTACAGTATTGTGGCGCTAATAAGTCATGTCTCCACTCTCATTACGTTTGGTTCGCTCTGTGCAGTATTAATTATTGTCGGATGTTGAATAGGGTGGGTAAGTGTAGGAACATAGTTGTATATCTCACTCAAAAAGAAGAAATCATAATAATGTAAATATTGCTGATCCCAATTATTGATCAAAACATAATTGGTGCCGAGACATCATTTATTAGGCCGACTGTACTTAGTGAATACACAAGCCAACACCACCAATATACCAATAGGATCAAATAAACACAAAAATTACTCTAATGAATAAAAAAATAGACCTCCCAAAAAAATAAAATAATAAGCATATAATAAAAATATGAAAAACCCACTTGCACAATATTTTAATGTCATGTGCTACATTTGTTCTACTAAATCTACATTCTATCTCCTTACTACTCAAGTTTATATTCAGCTTATTGATTAATAAACTTTGTTATCTCCTGTTTCACCCAGTTCCCTCTTTTCTCTGCTAAGAATGTACTGAAGATTATATTCACCATCACTATACCATTATCAGGTAATTATATTTACCTGCAATCTAATCCACTTGAAGATTCATTGGTTTGTTTTCCTTTTGTACACCACCAGACAGATACGACCATAACAAAGGGGGCATCACACCAATGCTTTCACTACCAATTTTTTTCTGGCAACAATTCTAAGATCTTTTGCATTGGTAAAATAAACTAGACATCAAAATCATCATCAATTTGACGCCCCGCTTCCAGAGGAAGCACCCCAAAAGGGATGGCCATGGCAGACTCTGCCTCCAGGCTCCTAGATATGCCTCCACTGACCCACTCCACAGTGCCACAAAGTGGATTATGGCCATTAGCACTGAAGGAGCAGGCCCAGAGAAGTCCCTCACCTGGATGGCAGTTCCACCATTGTTTGGCTATTCTATTTATCCCCATGGTGACCCTGGCAGGAAGCTCATAAGCTGCCAGAGTAGAGTTGTCCATATTTAAATTTGAGGGAAAAAGCACTTGTGTGATACCAGCTTAAGCCGTTGTTTTGAGTGAGTGCCGTGATAATAGACAACAATGTCGTCATTAAAAACAAACAACTACAGTATGTAGCAAATTGTTCAATACCACGATATCACCAAGGAAATTGGCATGATATTGGCAATATTTCAAAATTCATGTACGTTTAGATATTTCTTATTGCATGAAACACTATTTTATTATTATGTGGCCACATAAGTTCGGTCACTCTCTATGATCTAATTCATGGAAATATAATGCGCTTGATTGATTTACGAGTGTAGTTTCATATGCAGCGGTTAACTCATCGCATTAGTCAACTGATAATTTAAAGAAATCACAATCGCAATTCATTCATACTTTTTTGCTTTCACACAGAACATCCCAACGAGGCACAGAACTTACGTGGACAGCTGTACATCACTTTACTGTTCTCCATTTTCATCTACGTTTGTATTTAGTACCGGTACTCACATGCTTGTATTTCACTGTCCTTAGTAAATAACTTCCTCATACGTTCCCCATGTGTACTTAACCCCTTCCGTACCGGCGGCGTCTTCTAAATTTTATTCTAGCTATATTAGATGATTTTGTGCAGTTTAATGAGGATCTGTGGTATTGAAAAAAGGTTAAATGAAATAATAAACCTGTTTAATTGCTAGAGGCCCCTTATAAGCTGAAAAATAGTCTAATCGTAGTCAGAATAAAATAAAAAAAGACTTAGCCGGTACAGAAGGGGTTAATGATTTATCTGAAATCAGGTACCAGTGCCTCTGTTGACTGTTATTCACTCCTTAATGTCACTTGTCATCTTCAACTTCTTATTATTAAACTATTATTATTAGAGATTACAGGTCTCCCTCACTATCCGATGCCCCGATTTACGATATTGTTTTTAAGGTGTTTGGGTTTAGGTTATGGCTGGTCCGTGAACGCATTCCCATTTACTCCATTAATTTAGAGTTTGGTATAGGATATGTCAATTCAAGATTGGATTTTCAGGAACTTAACCCAATTGTAAATCGAGGGAGACCTGTATTCATAGTTCCAGTAAAGATACAAGCATTTTTGAAGCCTTACACCGTGTCCACATCCTCGTGATCTGGATGGCCTGCATTGATTCTGACACGTGCTTTAATTTCATCCTCCACCCACTACTTGTCGGTGGATAACACGCACAGAAAAGTACAGATCTCCCTTTCTATCCAATGCCCTGATTTACGATATTATTATAGGTTTTTAAGTGTTTGGGTTTGAGTTTTAGCTGGTCCGAGAACGCATCCCCATTTAACCCATTAATTTTAGGGTTTGCTATACAATTCTTCTATTTAAGATCGGGTTTTTCAGGAACGTAACCTAACCGTAATTCGAGGGAGACCTGTATATGGGCATTCTCCATCACCAATGAGTGCATCATCTTTAATCTTTTAACCCTTTCAAGCTCTGACGCGTTTTAGCAGTTTATTTTGGCTATCATTAGACGATTTTAATGCAGCTTAGGAAGGATCTGTGGGTATTAAAAGGGTAAATACTATCTTAATCAACCCTTTGAATTCCATATACCGTTACTAATCTGAATAAAATTGTCTAATAGTAGCCAGAAACAGAACAACAACACATATTGGAGCTTGAAAGGGTTAATCAATTATTAAATTAAATTATTAGTTTGTTGTTAATTCTAATATAATCCCAGCCAAAAAAAGTATACCCTGCATGGCTAACATTGAAGGTAAGAGATTACTTCCAAAATTAACCAGGCAAGAAATAAATGTTAGCAGAGAATCTATATATAATTAACAAGAAATCAATAATCTAATTTAAAGGCTTAGCTATATGCAGGACAGCCAAGAAGCATATCTTTCAACAGTATACAAATTATATCTCAGTCAAAGAATGTATCTTCTTTTATGAGTAAACAAATTATCTCTCAGTCAAGGAGAGCATGTTCTTGGATGGGTAAACAAATTATCTTTCAGTCAAAGAGCGCATCTTCTTGGTGGCCTCATTGATAGCGATGTTATAGAGGTCACAGTCCGGACTGCCACGTTTCCTGACCATCCTGTTCAGCTCCTGTCGTCCCTTTATCACGTCGGCTATCAGCTGTTTGGGCTCGGTGGACTTGCCGGGTTTGTTGTCCTTTCTGTACCTCTGTTGTTGTTGTTGTTGTTGTTGCTGCTCCATGCTGCTCCCGTGACTCTCGTAGCTGTTGTAGTCATCCAGCGGCTCTTCCTTGATCCGAGATTCTAGGTTGAACCGGAGTTCTTGCTTAATCCGTGTTTCTGGTTTGGTCCATGGATCTTCCTTGATCCTTGGTTCTGGTTTGGTCCACGGCTCTTCCTTGATCCGTGGCTCCTGCGGCTCCACCTTGATCTGCATCTGTGAGTTGTGTCTGAGTGACCTGCGTGGGGTTCGAACCACCTCCTCCACATGGTTCTCGGGTTTATACTGTAAGCTACGGGTGCCGCTGGGGGTGCCGGGGGGTTGGACATACAGAGGAGTTCCACCTCTCTCATCATAATCTAGTCTGTAGGAGAATAAATAGTTTTATACAGTTGGTTTAAGTTATTCCTTTATCTCACTTCATGTTTATATGAATATATACCGGTAACATGACGTAACTTCGGACGGGGAGATAACTTCGAACACTCTAGAAAAACTATACAATGAACCACAGTTATGAGATAAATACATGATGTTATGGAAAAACAAGTACAGTGGGCCCCACAAGGGTGCGGTTACCTTAGTCCGAGACATGCGCGCACCCTTGTAAAACGCACCCTTGGAGCTTAAGAACCTATGGGAAATTCACTATGTAGTCCGGGGACTCTTCAAACTTACCCTTTTTTCGCCCAATAACCCCTGAAAAACATGAACTAAGGAAAGAATACCTGCACAGTATAGAAATGTGATTAGATATTAGATAGAATAGGGGTATTACACTCACTTGGATGGTTTATGTATGCGTGGAGGTTGGGATGTTGGTCTTACTGAGGGTCCGAGGCTGCCCCCATGCCCACACCAAAATGTCTACCCACATTTGCCTGTTTCTCACCTCTAGCCAACATGTCTAGTAACTGTTTTTTCTGTTCTAAATCAAGAACTTTCACTTTTGTTTTGGTGGGTAACACGATCGCCCTGGGCGGTGGGTTAGGGGCAGCAGGTGTAAAATGCCCCCATGTGGGCATGGGGGCAGCCTCGGACCCTCAGTAAGACCAATATCCCAACCTCCACGCATACATAAACCATCCAAAGTGAGTGTAATACCCATATTCTATCTAATATCTAATCACATTTCTATACTGTACAGGTATTCTTTCCTTAGTTCATGTTTTTCAGGGGTTATTGGGCGAAAAAAACGCACGCTTTGCTTTTTTCGCACCCTTGGATTATAAGCACCACACGGACATCTGCCGCACGGTTGGAGAATCGCACCCTTTTAGTGCGCACCCTTGCGGGGCCGACTGTACTGTATATTTGCGGTGTTCTTCCATAATACAGAGTCATTTTTCCATAACTGTACCTTATATACTTTTATCCAGAAGTGTCCGAAGTACAGTAGGGTCCCGCATAAAACGTGTTCGCATAAAACGAGTCTCGATTAAAACGAGCGACCTAAAATATTAATATTTAATTTTCGATCAGAACGAATGTGATCACATAAAACGAGTCCGCCGCCAAAGTGGGGCAAATCCGAGATGTTTTCATATAGAGCGCCGAAATATCGTACAAAACGTACAAAATATCGTACGCTTTCATATAAAACGCCGAAATATCGTACAAAACGTACAAAATATCGTACGCTCCTGACGGAAATTTACGCTACCAGTGAACATTGACGATATTGGGCCACCAAAATGCCGTGTTCACATAAAACGAAATCGCATAAAACGCCCTCGTTTATCGACCATATACTCGTTTTATGTGAGACCCTACTGTATAGCCCCCGTCCAAAGCTAGGGCATTTCACGGTAATATAATGAATAGGAATGAATGGAGAATGCCTGTGAATAGGAGAGTGATAACGCGGTCGTTGGGAGAGGGGGGTCAGGCGCCAGTTGGACTAGATAATAGTCCGTTAGACGCCTTTACTCTGTTTAGGAAGGATTTATGATAGTCAATGAATTAACCCCTTGAAGCTCTGACGCGTTTTAGCAGTTTATTTTGGCAATCATTAGACGATTTTATGCAGCTTAGGAAGGATCTGTGGTTATTAAAAGGGTAAATACTATCGCAATCAACCCTTTGACTTCCGTATACCGTTACTAATCTGAATAAAATCGTCTAATAGTAGCCAAACAACAGAACAGAAACGCGTATTGGAGCTTGAAAGGGTTAATGACGATATAAAACTCCTTCTCTTATTACTAGACGCCCTTTCCTAAGCTGCAGAAAATCGTCTATTAATGACCAGAATATAAGGAATAATGGCGGGACCCGTACTGAAGTGGTTAATGATGCTGAGCCTACCTATGGTCCTGGTGTAGGTGGTGGTGGTGGTGCGGGTCAGACAATACCTGGTGGAGCCGAGATGTAGCGTTCACCCAACGCATCTTGTAATGTTGCTTCTTCTTCTCACACTCTTCAAGCTGCTCTACCAATTGTTCCTGAAACAACGAGATATAGGGATTTAGTATTTTTAACTTCAATTAAAATGTAAAACTTGCAAACTAAACAAACCAAAACTGGGACAATAGAAGATAGAGGTAAAATAACTTATCAAAATCGCTATGTGGAAATAACGCTTACTAAAATCAAACTTATGAATTAAAAGAACACAATCCATCACATAGGGTGTACATTACTACATGAGCAAGTTAATCTGTTTCCCAAGCAAACTAATCGCACACATAATAACGCACTATCGTCACGTTCAAGGAATTAGTCAATTTGGGAAGTCCGAGACGTTCTGGTAAATTTGACTAAACTCTGCATGAATAAAGATATATTTTAATTACAAATATTAAAGTCAGTGTAATGAGTTTGCAGTTTGTATCTTGTTGAGGTCAAACATCCATCTATCAGTCAAGGTGCAGCTTTTAACGCAGTGCACTCCCTTGATTGACAGGGCTAGGGCGTGCCCTTCTTACAGGGACTTAACTGGACATTTGTCATGAATCGCTAGACCTGAGTGTCCAAACTCTTACCGTCTACCAATGGCACGGGGTGGGATCGAACTGCCGACCCTTCGTTCAGCAGTCAGACGCACTATCAACCATGCCACGGCCCGCAGCATGTATTACAGGGATATACCTTGGTGGATACGTTCCATGCTGTACAGTCCCCTCGGTCCTCCTTATTAAGTGCCCTAATCATAACAACCATAATGCCTAAATAAGATATTTGGAGCAAATGTTTTCTAATAGGTTACATAAAAAGGCAATCATTTATTTGTTTATAAGGATTACATACATGCATGCAAGAGAAACAAATAATCACTTGTAAGCCTTGGTTACCCAGAGGTGGCATTAACCCCTTCAGCACCAGGACGTATTTTATTTTGATTCTGGCTAAGATGAGGTGATTTTATGTAGTTTAAGAAGGACCAATATTACTGAGAGGGTTTATTGAGATTGTATTTACCCCTTAGAGTCCTAGAGGTAGATTATAAACTAAACAAAATCGTCTAATGGTAACCAGAATATGATGGAAATGACGTAATGGTGGTGAAGGGGTTAATAAAGGATACAGAGAGATATCCAGATTGTAACACTGCAGTTACAGTATGTGGATGGTCCTGGCTCAAGCATCACTTTGACAACTCAAGGATCCATCTTGGGAACACAACACTCCTATAGGTAACACCAACGAACTTGACAATTATCTCGATCCCTGACCTCTTCGTACCTCAAAAGGGACTAGAGCAAACTGGCTGTAAATATCCACACCTATTACCTGGTGGACTCTTCCCAAATGAGAGAAATTTCAGCCCGATTGCTTTCATTCATTTTGAGTTATAAGTTAAGGGGTCAAGATTATTGTCAAGTTTGCTGGCGCTACCTGTAACTACTCGCTTTCTTTTCAGCTGACGATAAATTGAATTCCTTAGCAGCTAATTTCTTGATACTTAATGGAGACATATGAAACTACTCTGTCTCTCCATCATATTAAGACCAAGGTTATATAATTAGTGCCATATTTCACTCCAAAATCTTCAAAATAACTGAGAAATCTTAATGGGAAATCTGAAATTTAGCATCAGTTGAAAAGAAACCGAGTATACTGGGCCATATATCCTTACTTGTGGCAATGTGATATATGGTTAGTTAGTTATGTAGAAACCGAGTATACTGGGCCATATATCCTTACTTGTGGCAATGTGATATATGGTTAGTTAGTTATGTAGAAACCGAGTATACTGGGCCATATATCCTTACTTGTGGCAATGTGATATATGGTTAGTTAGTTATGTAGAAACCGAGTATACTGGGCCATATATCCTTACTTGTGGCAATGTGATATATGAATGGATGCAATTATCTTGAAGCCATTATCCCTTGGAGTACCAGCGACGTGTATTATATTTTATTCTAGCTATATTTATACGATATTAAGCAGCGTAGGAAGGATCTGTGGTAGTCAAACGGGTTGGTTGAGATAGTTTAAAGCCATTTTATTACTAGAGGTCCTTCCTAAGCTGAATATAATCGTCTAATAGTGTCCAGAATCTACTAAAAAGGACGTCCACCGGTACTGTACGGGTTATTGAAGCCATATACTCACCTTCTCTCTCTTAAGTGTTTCTATCTCCTCATCCTTGACTTGGGAGCCCAACATACTGACATTTGCTGAGCGAGTGGCGGCCTCACTCCTTGCTTCATGCTCACGAACCTGAAATTATAATGTAAAACTTGTAAAATAAACAAACCAAAACTAATATGAACACAGTAAAAAGACAAAACAACTAATAAAAATCGCTAAGTGGAAACAACGCTTAAGTAAAATAATAATTTCTAAATAAAAGAACACAATCCACCACATAGGGTGTACAATCGGGCTAATAAGTGATGTCTCTGTACCAAGTATATTTCGATCAATAATTGGTATCAGCAATATCTACACATTTCTTCTTTTTGAGTGAGATATACAACCATGTTGTTGTTGTTGTTGTTGCTGTTCCCCAAGCTGCCTGGCCGAACAGCCCCAAGGCCCCGAGCAAGGCCAAGGCCATAACCGAGCACCCCCACAGAACCCTCCCTGCCGACCACAATAAAGCCTGGGTGACCAAAGCCACTCCATGGCGGGGAGCTGAGGAGGGTGAGGAAACGCCTGGGAAACCAAAGCCCCACCCAGGGCCCTGTGCCCCTCAGCAATTATGAAGAGAAAGTTGAGGGGCAAAGGAAAAATGTGATGCTTTGGCTTCCAATCTTGGTAGACGGAAGAGACGCCGTCACTTGAGATCTAGAAAATATATAAGTAAAAGGAACAGTCAGAGTAAGCTACGGGTATGGCAGAGATCGCTCAGTTCTCACTCTGATAGACCAGCCCATCACCACAACCATGTTCCTACACTTACCTACAACAACAACAACAACAACAACAACAACAACAACAACAACAACAAAAGCAGAGTCCATTACTATTTAGTCTCTATTAGGTTGGAATCCCGGTGGATCACATATATGCTTTCATTAATTTCATTGGAGGTGTTTGGTGTTGTGGTGAAATTAATAAAATATAGACTATAATATAAAACTTGCAAAACATACAAACCAAAACAGGGAAGACACGATATAAAGACATAAAACTTATCAAAATCGCTATGTGGAAATAACCTATCTATCTATCTATTGCCTAATGACATGATCCCTTATCAAAATAAAACTTTGAAATTAAACACAAAACCACAACATAGGATGTCAGAGACGATCCTCTCCGACACATAAATATAGTTGCATGCAGAGGTGCCAACCCTATCGAGCTGTACGCACCAGATGATCAGCGTAGGGGTGCAGATACTTCTTTGACCAAGTGTACATCAAGTGAATCTGTTTCCCAAGCAAATTAATCGCACATATACCAACGCACTCTCGTCATGTTCAAAGAATTAGTCAATTTGGGAAGTACAGGACGTTCTGGTAAATTCTACTAAATATATTTAACCCCTCCAACCCGGAAGGGCTCTTGAACGCCCATAACAACCTCGGCCCGCGCAACCCGGAAGGGCTCTTGAACGCCCATTGCTTGCGTGCGTGCTTTCGAATGCCGCGCGTACATTTTCGGTATCGTGGGACGGTAGGTGGCGCCACCAGGCGTAAACTACGCCACATCAACAGTATCTACCCCGACGCCATCATGAACAGTACGCCAAATAGTGATTCCGCTGTGTCCGATACCGTGCTTCCTACGACGCCCTTGCTAGTTCGTCGCACCTTACCCCGACGCCATCGCCTAAATGTGTTATCTCCCGGAGGTATTGAGACGACATTGAGACTTTATGAGCGAGCTGATGCCAAGCATAATGTTGATGATGAAGTCGAGTGATTATGGCCATGAGAGTGACAAAGAAGAGCAATTCCTGGGATTTGCGAGAGAACATGACAGTGATGAGAGTGATGAAGGTGATGTACCAGTTGTTGAGGAAGCTGGTTTACCTAAAGACAGTGAACTTGAGAGAGTGAGTGAGTGGGAGAGTTCAAGGTCACTCACCAAATTTCGCATAAGTGACACGACGCCAAGCCCTTCCCCAGGTAAATCGCCTTTCAAGCTACATTTGTATAAGCAGAAAATACTTGAGAAGGCGGCCGCGGCAGCTAGGGAACAAGCAAAACTACTTGGTGAGGATGAGGCTGTGAGTGAGGGTCAGCGTGGTGACCCTTCTCGTCCGCCATTGTCTCCCTTATCTACCCACGCCACCCAAGATGACCCGGATGCCCCGCATTCTTCCCCACCACCCCCCCCACCCCCACCATTGCCAAGGGTTGAGGACCCCACACTTTCGGCCTATTTGCCTCCTAGGTCCCCCGACAGGAGACATACTGCTGCCGAAAAGGGGAAAGGTAGGAAATATACCAAGAAAATTAAGAAAAGTAAGAGAGTTTTGTTCGAGGCTCCCGCGGCGTCCACCCCGGCCGGCCCCAGCCATACGTCCCCGCAACTTTCCCCACGGTCCTCCCCACCTCTCCCGCCTTCAACATATCTTCCTGAAGAAGTCTTTGAGCTCGCATCACCAATACCTGGGCCTAGTGACAGTGAAACATTGCTTTCTGTCACTCGTCGCAGGCCAAGGAGCCCAGGACCTCGGGGGGACACAGCCTCACCTGCCACTCCTTCCCCACCTCGCCCACCCGCACGCCGCCCACGCATCACTGGTTCCCCGCCAGATTATGTGGGGGCCACTGATGATGAAGGGCACCTCTCTGAAGCCTCTGGCCATGATTACATAGGTCCACCGTCAGGGCAAGATGACCACTCTGACGATGACTATATGGACATCGACGACCCTCGACCCATCCGCTTGGCCCGGCGTCGTGCTGCCCACCGCCCTGGCCGCCGCCCTCGCCGCCCTAGGGCGCGCGCCTCCCGAGTTGGCCGTGAGCGTGCTGGGCCACCAGCTGGAGCTCCTCGTCAGCGTAGACAAGACCCATTCTACGCTTATTCAGTGGCAAGACGTAGTTGATGAGGATGGATACAACCCTGATGTGCCAGCTTTTGATGAGGTACTGGAGGGTTCAGGCGTTACCCCCAATTTTCCTGCAGGCCCCAATGCTCCACCACACGAACTATTTGAGGCCTTCTTTGATGAGGAGGTGGTAGGCTATGTTGTCAAAGAGACAAATAAGCAGCACCAATTCCAGGTCCACTTTTTGGGAAAGGTGACCAAGGGCCACATGAGGCAGTGGACCCCAGTGACTCATAAAGAGTTCATGGTGTTCCTGGCACTCACCATGCTAATGCCTCATGTCAAGAAGCATAGGTTGCCTGACTATTGGATCACCAATGATCTGATATCCACCCCTGCCTTCGGGAAATATATGTCTCGCGACCGGTACCTTGATATCCTCGCAGCGCTCCATCTTGTCACCAACCTTGCGGTCCACCTCCCAGACAAGCTGTGGAAGATTAGGACGTTGTACGAGATGATGCGAGAACGCTTCACCTCCTACTTCAAGCCCTTCCGCAAGGTCGTCATTGACGAGTCTCTTGTGCTGTTCCGGGGAAAACTCAGCTTCCGGCAGTACATCCCCTCAAAAAGACATCGCTTTGGCATAAAATTATTTGTGCTGTGCGACTGCCAAACTGGCTATGTCCTGGACTTCCTGGTCTACAGCGGGAAGGAAGGGGACTTGCTTGTGGACCCCCTCATTGGCTTTGGCGGAGCAGTGGTGCAAGCCATGATGGACCGCTACTTTCACAAGAATCACGTCCTCTACACGGACAATTATTACACGTCCCCCACTCTCTCACAGTACCTGCATGAGCGCAAGACGGGGACTGTAGGCACAGTACGAGGGAAAAGGAAGGGCATGCCACCTTTCCCTCCAAAGACCAAAAAAGGTGATGTGTTCAAGAAGAAGTCGGGGCCCATTCTGGCTATCCACTGGCACGACCAGCGGAAGGTCAACCTCCTGACCACCATCCACAAGGGGGAAATGGTGGAGACTGGCAAGGTGGATCGCCACACCCAGGCCAGGGTGACCAAGCCCGATGCTGTCCTGGACTACAACATCAACATGAGGCTGGTGGACAAGTCCGACATGCAGATAGGCTTCATTGACTGCCTGCGTACCTCGTGCAGATGGTACAAAAAGTTCTTTCTGCATATGGTGGACATGTCAGTTCTGAATGCCTACAACATATACAAGCTTCGGAATGTGAACACACCCATGAAGTTCAATAGCCTGCGGAGGTTCCAAAAGCAGGTGTTGACGGAGCTCCTGGAGAAGTATGCTATGCCACAGAGGGCAGTGGCACATCCTGGGCCCGCCGTTATTGACCGCTTGCAGTGTGCTCAATACTTGATTAGGCACAGGCTTGGTTCCCTGCCTCAGAATGAATCAGGAAGAACACAGCAGAAGCGGTGCCATGTCTGCTACAACAGCAGGGTGAAGCCGAGGTCAGGTAAAAAGTCAACCATGGAGTGTGTGGAGTGCAAGGTGGCACTCTGTGCTTTAGAGTGCTTCTTTGATTACCACTCCAAGCTGGAGTTCTAATAATCATACTGAAATTGCCAAATAAAATGACAATATCTACACTATAATTATATATAGGCAAAAAGTGGAAGAAAACCAATGTATTGTAATACAAAAGTCATGTATTATGAGAACATTGATACAAATACAATTACACCATAATAATATGTGAAAGTGACACATATGTATATACCAAGTGACATTCATATGATTAGAACCTATAGAAATATATAAATCAGTGAAAAAAGACACAATAAATTGTATATAAACGTTTACAAATCATATAACTAAGTGAAAGTGACAAGACCTAATATTTGATGGCCAAAGTATAATAAATACCTGTGATAACGAATAATCAGTGCCTAATACAACAATAACCTACCTCAATTACTAATAAAATGTACGGTATCGAGTGAAAATGAGCATTATCAGTGACAGTGACACTCTCTAAAGCATATTTGTCAAAGTGAAAGTGACACAAGACCTAATATATGATGGCCAAAGTATAATAAACACCTGTGATAACGAATAATCAGTGCCTAATACAACAATAAGCTACCTCAATTACTAATAAAATGTACGGTATCGAGTGAAAATTAGCAATATCAGTGACAGTGATACCCTAATAAACATATTTTATATAATTGGCCTCAAAATAACTAGAAAATATCAAATAAACATCACATTCTCAATATCAAACACTAAAATCGTCTAAGGGAGATAAATACTTTGGCGCGACGAGCGGCTAGGTGCGTCGTAGCCATGGCCGGGGCGACGCGTCCGAACGCGGGAAGAATTTTCCGCCGAAAAGCACTCGTCTTCCCGCGCTCACCATTATGCAACCAGAGGGGCTAGAGACCTCTACTCAACGCCATTCGACAGAGGAAGGTTTGTGGAACATTATTCTTTTTTATTCACAACATTACATGACATATTCATTGACTTACAGAGTAGTTAACATAGGCCAAAGATCGTCAAAACACCCGGTACCGGAGCACAGTCGTAAGCTATAGCCCCCGGGGCTGGAGGGTTAATTATAATGTAAAACTTGCAAAAATAAACAAACCAAAACAAGACAATATAAAGGCAAAGAACTAATCAAAATCGCTTTAACAAAATAAAATTTTGAAATAAAAGTACACAATAATATAAATATGGTTTATCGTTCAAATTAGGTCTATGGAGGAAATAACATAACCAAAATGTGTTTTTTTGTTAATTTTCTTGTACTCCTTCTCGAATCAATTAACGTCATCATACAAACTTGCTCCGGTAATGGCTTGGCACTCTGGTTCTGATTCATAGCTCTCACATGCAGGAAAATAATGCTACGGTTATAAGAAAAACATATCCATGGATATATAAATGTACAGTATATCCATACTGTACCCTGTTCCAAGTAGGTAGTCCAGATATCATAAACCCTAACCTCTATAGCCTAACTCAAAAAGGGCTGGAAGAAATGGGCTGGAAATTTCCACACCTGTTCCCTGACTGGCCCTTCCCATATAGTAGAAATATTTGCCCAATTGCTCTAGTTGCTTGTGAGTTATAGAGATGTTGTTTGTTGTTCCCAAGGCTGTCTGACCGAAAAACCCAAGGTCCTGACCAAGGACATAACCAAGCGCCCCCACAGAACCCTCCCAGCTTTACCACTAAGAAAGCCCAGGTGACCGAAACCGCTCCCAGGCGAAGGCTGAGGAGGGTGCGGAAATGCCAGGGACACCAAAGCCCCACCCAGGGCTTGTTGGAAAAGTTGAGGGTGACTGGGAGCTAAAGCGTCACATTTTTCCCTTACCCCGCAACTGAGTTTATTATAATGTAAAACTTGCAAAATAAACAAACCAAAACAGGGACGACACAAGATAAATGCAAAAGAACTAATCAAAATCGCTATGTGGAAACAACACTTAATAAAATAAAATTTTGAAATAAAAGAACACAATCCACCACATAGGGTGTACAGAACTACATGAGCAAGTCAATTTATTTCCCAAGCAAACTGATCGCACAGTTTTATATTAATTTTTGTTTTATATTAAGCTAAATTTGCAATTTGACAAGATATCAACAAAAGTACAAAAAACATAATCACTCACTAACGATAGTGCTATCGGGTAGGTACAGTACAGTACCTGTAACTGGTGATGGGCTGGTCTATCAGAATGAGAGTTGAGCGTTCTCTGCCATACCCATAGCTTACTCTGACTGTTCCTTTTACTTATATATTTTCTAGATCTCAAGTGACGGCGTCTTTTCCGTGGATTGACCTCCCTACTGCCAACCCTGGCAGATTGGGAGCCAAAGCGTCACATTTTTCCTTTGACCCTCAACTTTCCCTTTATAATTGCTGAGGGGCACAGGGCCTTGGGTGGGGCTTTTGTTTCCCGAGCGTTTCTGCACCCTCCTCAGCTCCCTGCCTTTGAGTGGCTTCGGTCACCTGGGCATTATTAGTGGTAAGCTGGGAGGGACCTGTGGGGGCGCTCGGTTGTGGCCTTGGCCTTGCTCGGGACCTTGGGGCTGCTCGGCCAGACAGCCTGGGGAACAGCAACAACAACAACAACCTGTAAGCATAGCATGCTTCAAGTGACCCCTAACAATTACTACCCTACAAATAACCTTCATTTATTGTACAAATAAACTAAGGAAATCGCAAAAGCAAGCAATTGATCCTATCGACAATAAATAGATACAATATAATAAATATTTGAAAATATGAAGGCACAATAGATTTAAACAAGAGTACTCTTTTAACAAGAACAATTAATTATAAAAATGAATAATAACAATAGAAAAAGATCAATTAATACATACAGACAAAAAGTAAGCAGAGGTTATAATAGAAACTTCAAGTTAATAATGCTTGATTAAAATTATTGGTATCAAATTTTAAAATAGTCACAATAATTGACCTTAAAAAGATAAATTTATGCAACAATTTACTTGCAACAAAACCTCTGTCTACTAAGCGTCTGTATATAATAACCTAGCTCTATCCCAAAAATGTTCTACTCTGGTACAAATTTTACAAAATCTTATTAGCTGGGAAGAAAAACAATTATAAGTTATATTACTATCGATATTACTACTAGGGAAAGGAAAGTTTATGACGTAAAAACTAAAATCATCAACTTTGTGGTATATTTTAAGTGTGCACTGTTCATTAACAATCTGTATATTTATATCAAGAACATTTTCAACTTCATCATTTCCGTTACCTTGTGTGGGGTGAATGGAATTTGGATAAATTTGTTTAGCGACTTGATTAAAATTTAACATATTACAAACAAGAATATCATCAATATATCTACTATTATTACTTAACAATTTAGCAAGTGCTAATTTTTCTGGGATGTTATTTTTCTTGCTACTGTCAACTAAGTTTTTCATAAATTTAAATTCTAAAGCAAGCAAGAATAAGTCTGCAATTAAAGGGCTAGCATTTCCACCCATAGGAATTCCTAATATTTGTTTGAAAATGTAGGGCCCGAATCTAACATAAGTATTGAAAAGGAGGAATTTAAGGGCATCTTTAATTAGTTCTATCAAAATATACTGAACTAGTGGGATCAATGCTAAGTGACGCATTATTAAAATATGAATTAACATTTATGTAACGATTACGACTACTTTCAATAGAGTTCTCAACACTCCAATAATAGTTAATGCCAGTTCTATTCTTGATGGTATCACAATATCGTTTATGAGTATCTTTTAATGTATTTTAAGCAATGTACGACTTGGTTTGACAAAGTTTTAGTGGTAGCAAATTTTGCTCCGGCAATAAAGCGATATTTATAAGGTCTTTTATGAAATTTTGGTAACATGTATAATTTAGCAATACATTTATTCTTATCAGAAAGTTTAATATCAAAGGTTATATTTTTATTAGTATGTTCATTAATTAAGTTATCAACAATTAAATTTTCCTGAATTTTATAAACAGAATTATCGCAAATATTGTTATGAAATTTATTACCTTTGATAGAGTAATAGAGTTCAATACAGTACTTAAATGTTCAAAAGATTTGGCTTATTTTTTTAGAACAGAGTACAGCATGTATAGATCTTTCCAGAACGCCCAAGCCAGCAATCCCTTAACCTAAGAAGTGCGCATGGGGGGTATGAGACACCACACTCCTGTGCTGACGTATTTGAGCTGTTCCCATCACTAACATCGTTATTTTACCATAAATAGCATTAATACTTATCCATATGCGCCTATTATAGGTTGATTATAAAGGTATTAACCTGTTACATCAATAAAACAAGTGGAAACAGCGTTTGGATGGTCAAAATCGGCGATACAGGCCGGGAGTTACATAATGTATGGCTGAGGCAACCTCCCTGCCCTCCTCCCCTCCCCTTGTCTGGAGAGACACTGTTACGCAATAGTCTCTCTCTCGCTCTTTCCCACGCTTGGTAACAGTGATGACAATGCCCTGCTACCAACTCGCTAATGTTAGCACGAAAATAGACCACAGAATAAGGGAATAACAGGGAAAATAGGTGATAACTGAAGGAGGGGAGGAAAGTGGGGAAGGAGGGGAGGTGGAGGAGTGATATTTGGCATGGCCCAGGGGCCAAAAACAAAACAAAAAAAAAAAAATTGGGGGGGGGGGTGTTTTAAATGGATTTTTTAAAAGCCTTACTCTTAAGAGTCTTCCCGCAGTCCGCCGGGGGAACTCTTAAGAGTCTCCCCGCAGTTCCCGGGTTAAAGACAAACGTAATGAAGCCATAGAACACTTATCTTCTGATCTAGCTACTATTTCCAATTGGGGTAGAGAAAACCTTGTTGCATTTAATGCTTCCAAGACCCAATTTCTCCATCTTACTACCCGTTCAGAACTCCCAGAGGACTATCCCTTACAATTCAACAATACAAAAATCAATCCTTCATCTTCTCTCAATATTCTCAGTGTCTCTTTTTCTTCTGGTCTCATATGGAAGGACCATATTACCAGTCTTGCTAAGGCAGCCTCCCAGAAGCTGGATGTGCTCAACCGCCTCAAGGGGTTCTTTACCCCTGCACAGCTTCTTGCTCTATACAGGGGCACAGTGCGTCCTTGTATTGAGTATTGCTCACATGTGTTGGGAGGATCCTCTCACACCGCACTCCTAGACAAGTAGAAAGGAAAGCCTTTCGTATCATTAACCCGTACTGTACCGTAGGATACAGTAATAAAAGTCCCCAGCAGTCCCAAGCAATGTGGCCAAAATGACAGGAGAGACCACCTTTTCACCTCAAGAGATGAGGCAAGAGTGGATCTATCACCTTTTTTTTTTTTTACAAGACTTTAAAAAAAAAAAAAATTAGCCTTGTACAGGCAGTTACGAGACAAATACATTACTGACGGCTATAACCGTCGCTGCGGCTGGGGAGTTAATTATCTACCGACGGCTATAGCCGTCGCTGGGATTGTACGGGTTAACTCCAATAATCAGTGTTCCTCGGAGCTTTCCCAGTGTATACCACCTCCTCTACATAGGGTAGGCTACGTAGTACCCGTCTTGTAACACAATCCCCCTCCTACACTGTGCAACTCTCCAACCCAAGAGTGAAACACTATTTTCAGACTTTCTTCTATTTAACTGCTGAGCTTGGAACTCTCTCCCAGAATCAGTCATTCCCTCTTCCTATGACTTAAATTGCTTCAAACTCCGTGTGTCCAGGCATTTTAGTTCGAACGTCCCTTAATTTTGGCCCTGTCACTCTTTCAACTCTGGGGGAGGCACTCGCTGCAGGCAGTTCTGCCTTTTGTCTCCCTTATTTACATAGAAAAAACTCTACAAACAATAATAAAAAGAAGTTGATACCTCTCTCTGCAGTTGACGTCGTTCTTGCCGCTCATAGACCAGCTGCTGTTTGAGTCGACCAATCTCCATGGCCTCTCGTTCTCGCTTATCAAGCTTACAAGCGACGGTGGATCGCAGTTGCCGCTTCTGTTCCTTTAGGTCCTCTTTCTTCTGGGCTAAGTTGCCTTCCTCCGTTTTTAACTGGCAAAAGAAGGAGTACCGGTAGTCTGTTAATACTATAGGTAGCGCCAACGAACTTGACAATAATCTTGACCCCTTAACTTCTCATAACTCAAAATGAATGAAAGCAATCGGCCTGGCACTTCTATCATTTGGGAAGATCCAACCAGGAAATAGGTGTGGATGTTTACAGCCAGTTTGTTGTACGCTCTTTTGAGTTATGATAAGTTAGGGGATCAAGATTATTGTCAAGTTCGTTGGTGCTACCTATAGCTGGAACCAAGTTTTGAAGGGTTAGTGTTTGGTTAAATAAAAAATTATTAAACTTGCAAAACAAACAAACCAAAACAGGAACGGCACAATATAAAGACAAAGAACTTATCAAAATCACTAGGCTATGGGAAATAACAATTTAGAAAAATAAAAAAAATATATTTTTTATAATTTTGAAGGAGTGTGGACCACTCAGTCTTTAACATTTTGTACCAGTACAATTGTATATATGATTATATTTTCTAAATATAGCCAAAATAAAAGAAAGAAATGTATCAAGATACTGAAAGGGTAAATACACTAAATAATAATGGAGGAACCTTGGTGACTGTGGTCTCTGGGTCTTCTCCTGGATGACCTAGACGTGTGTTCATTGTTTTCTGTTGTGTTGTCCCTATTCGGGCTCTGTCACGTCCCCCCCCCCCCCCCCCCCCCAATTAAATATGGGGATTGGGCCTGATTATATAGATAGATAGATATGAGGTAGCACCAACCTTCTCCTCCTTGAGCGCCACAGAGCGTTGGAGGGAGTCAAGATGTGCCATAAAATCAGAGAGGCGGCGGTGGAGGGTCTGACATTGGTCCAAACGTTGGTTCAGGTGTTGCTCCGCCCGACTCACTCGAGACTCCCACTCCTCAGACAGGTGATTCTGCAGCTCCGACTCTCGCGCCTTCCACTGGAACAATAGAAAATTATCATAACGTTTAATAAACATCTTGAAATTAAATTGAATACGGCTAAACACTAAGACGCCTTAAGGGGAGATGGTTCACTTTTAGGGAGATTTTTGCATGTATTAATTATTTTTCTAGTTTCCTCCCTAGACCTCCATCAAATTTTAAAATATATCCATTAGATTCCCCTTCTAGATTAATTTGTAAATTTTTCGGTAGAAAACTTTCCCGGCCAAAGGCCGGTTCTTCCAACATTACAGGCTCACTATCGTTCACCAGGAAAAAAATCGACACCTAAATAGCACGAAAAGTCTAAATATTGACGAAGAAATGGGGCGAAAGGTCTCCAAATCGACTAATTAATGGGGCAAACATCTTAACATCTGGAAACTAATGGGGCTAAACATGAGGGAGAAAGTGGTCCAAAAACCCGGCCCATCCCCCCTTAGGTATTGTTCACAGATTGGCCAACCTTTGCCTCATTTTATTAATCTCTATGGTATTATAATTACATGTGGTAGGTACCCCAGATATGGGGTATATGCCTGAGTATATACAGTACATACATACCGTACTACTCTAGCCGTTTGCGAGTTGTAGAGGTTAATGTTCAAGAGATTTGGCCTACTTATTTGGAACAGGGTATAGCTCCTATACTCATTACATCTGTACAGTACTACGCTCTCAGACCATACTAACCTTGTATGTTATCCTATCACTTTATCCAAGGTGACTGGCTTTTGTGACGGTGTTCAATGTCTCGTCTTGTAGTAATAATTTATCTTTAACAAAAGTTTTAATAATCACAGTAGCAGATTGGCTTTTGCGACCGTGTCCAATGTCTCGTCTGGTAATTATTTATCTTCAACAAAAGTTTTAATAATCACAGTCACACAAGTCAATCAGCTGGAACTAAAGCCATATAAGTGGACTATAATGTTATCAAGAGTCACTAACACACAGTATAGTAACCTACCTGGTGCCAGAAAATCTGTTGCTGTCCTTCTTTCCAGGTCTCTACCTCCCTGGCAGCTTCATACATGAGGGCCTTCCTTTTGTGTTTCCATGAGGTGGCTGCCTCAGAGAGCTGGTGCCCTGCCCTCACCACACTGTTCTTCAAGATAGGGGATTCAGAGTTTTTGCGATGACTTCCACGCACTTCCATCATATCCTCCTCCGAATCTGAAGCGGAGGAGTCAGAGTTTGAGAGCTGGTCGAACATTAAGACCGAGGCAGTCGAAGAAATGTGTTCCCTCAAGGCCGGAGCTTGGAAGCCTGGCGGGGGATGGAAGGCCGGAGGTTCCTCTTTGGGTGTAACGGCCAGAGTAACCGTGACACCCAAAACAGGATGGTTGGTGGGGTTCCAGGTCATCGGATCCATCATTATAGGTACCAGTGGGTGCTGTCCATCCACCACCATAGGAACGTCACCGAGCAGCACATCTTCTCCAAACTGTTCCAGGTTGATGTTGGCTGTAGCTAGACACACATCACCCAGGAGGAGGTGTATGGGGAGCTGAGGGTGCTGGGTGAAGTACTGGCTGACGTTGGCTGCCGTGGCCACAACTTTACCACCAGCACGTTCAGCCAGGAAGTCTGGGTTGGTGAGGTCCTTGATGGGGTCCGTGTTGACAAGTGTTCCCAGCAGAGAGTAACAGAACCTCACACCTGGACCACTACTCACGTCTATCTCACTCGGCACAACCTGAAATACAAAACCTCATTGTTGAAAGGGAACAAATTCAGTGAACACAGACTTAATGTAAATTGGGGAGCTTAAAATGAAATTAATGGTATACCAATGATATACTGTAGATAACCTTCAAAACATTTACTAAATTCAAATTATATTTTTAAAGGATTATCTGAACAGAAGTAAAAATGCAGCCCATTTGCTATAGCCCTTTTTGAGTTATAGAGGCTTAGGGTAGAGATTTCTGGCCAACCTATAATAAACAGGGTATAGTTGAATTGTCCCATTGTACTACTGACCTGATCCAGATGTTTGGCAAATACAATGGTGACGGAGAAGTGGAAAGTTTGTTCATCAGGCTCTCCCGCTGGACCAATCTGGAAGAAGCCGCCTTTCTCACTCATGCGTGGGATGATTCTGGTGGGGTCTGCTCCCGCCCGGCTTCTGGTTGGACTGGGGAAGCCTTTAGAGGGACCAGGTAGAGCCACGGGTAATTCACCGTTGTTGTTACGACTCGACCGGTTCTGTTGACGCTCCGTGGGGAGGCCGTTTTCTCTGATAGGGTTGGCTTGGTTGGTGCCTCTGGTGTTCCTCATTGTATAACTTCTCTTAGGGCTGTCAGATGGTTGGATAACTTGTACTTCAGCGGCCCGGCTAGTCGCGCGTGTGTTGCGGATGGGACTGTGAGAGTTACTGGTGTGGCTGCTGGGAGTGGAGGGCACAGCATTACTGGACTGGTTCCTTAAGTTAATAACAGTACCCCTCCTTGGCCTCCCCACCTCCCTCACTTCTTCCACATCACTCATCTCCTCCTCACTCTCGTCCCCTACCTCCTCTACATCATCATCATCGTCGTCATCGTCATCATCGGAGACACTGAGAAGGTTGTGTTGTGATCGTCTTGAATGATTAGACTGTCTCCGGCTACGTCGCTTGGGTACCTCCATAACATCACCATCATCACCATCATTATTATACCGCTGCTGCTTCCTCCCGACTGTCTTTCCCCCGGCCACCACGGTCACCCCACTCCCTTCTGCCAAACTGCTGAGGGCCTGTAAGTACTGTGGGTCCTGGGCCGGGCCATGGGGTGATGCACAGGGTGTGGGATCCACCTCCATTACATCTTCCCCCTCTCGTCGCAACCCATCCTGCAAACATACACCAGTTACTAACACATCAATTAACCCTTTCACGTTTTTATGACGCAGAGGTTGCCAGATTAGCAATAATAAATAGAGCTCTCTCACTCTTATAATTACCTCTCCAAAATTAGTTTTCTGCCCACAGTTAACTCAAAGACAACTGCAGAGGTTGAAGTAACTAAACTAAAGGTTTCTAAATACCCCTGATGGTAACAAAGGCTTTAAAGTATCCCTAATAGGCTCAAAATTGCGTCAAGAATGTGAGAGGGTTAACTCCATATAGTGTGTGGAGAACATGATTGCCAAACATTGATTCTCGTCTCTAATTTGTCAGTTGTTTAACCCGGTGAGACCCAGCGTCGCACGTGTTGCGTCGGCAGTGTTTGATCACCAACTCCCAGCGACGCATCACGTGCGTCCGACATATAAAAAACACTTACGTGGCTCGTAAGGTAGGAAATGGCGGGAGAATAGGAGGGGGAGGTACCATAGAGTGTGTGGGAGCCGGGCCAGTAGGTGTGAGCGAACCGAGACAGCCGCGCGGCTGGTGGTGGTGGGCTTAGTGGGATTAGTTTACACCCTTAGTTCACCGCCACTTTGAACCTTCATTACTCCGGTCGTATGGGAGCTAGAGGCTTGCGATTTATGTGAGACACTCCTTAGGATGTATGCCGTACAATGCCATACTCAGTTTTTACCCTAGTGCTCCCAGGCGGGTGGTCATGCGGGGGAGACGAACTATTGAATCACCCCCCCCCCCCCCCCCCCCAAATGACCGAAATGAGTTTATTTTTATTTTTGTCTTCATTTCTCACCAATCTCTTCCATTTTGGCTCAACACATTTTTTTGAGGCCCCCCCCCCCCCCCCCCCAAAAAAATGTCCGAGGTTATTTATTTTTTTTTTTTTTTCATTTCTCATCCTTGTCTTCCATTTTAGCAAACAAAAAAAAGAAGTGAAAATGGCTTGGGACTGGGGTGAACAAAATATTATAACTAGCCGGGGCTCAACGGGTTAAGGGGAGATGGTTCACTTTTTGCATATAAAGTATTCATTATTTTTCTAGTTTCCTCCCTAGAACTCTCAAATTTAAAAAAACATCCATTAGATCCCCCTTCTAGATTAATTTGTACATTTTTCGATAGAAAAATTTCGGCCGGTTCTTCCAACATTACAGGCTCACTATTGTTCGCCAGGGAAAAATTGGCACCTAAATTGCACGAAAGGTCTAAATATTGACGAAGAAATTGGGCGAAAGGCCTTAAAATCGACTAACTAATGGGGCAAACATCTTAACATCTGAAAACTAATGGGGCTAAACATGAGGGAGAAAGAAGTCCAGAAAACCGGCCCATCCCCCCTTAATTGACCAATTACAAGATGTTTATCAAGATTCAGTTTAAAGTTCTTCTAGCCTACAATAAAAGTAGTGACCACAGGTAACATAGAAGGCAATCTATGAAACTAATGAAAGCATTATACAGTAAACCCTCGCTATCTCGGACTAATTGGGGGAGACTACTTCCGAGAAGCCTGATCTTCCGAGATGTCCGAAGTCCGACTTATGTCCGACTTAAGAGAGGGAAAATTCTGAATTAGAAGAGGAAAGTCCGCGGCCCCAGAGAAAATTGAGACAACCTTCTTTTTCTTTTTTTCTTTTTTTTTTTTTATCATATTAATAATGGAAGGACCTTGGTAACCCTGGTCTCTGGGCCTTCTCCTGGATGACCTAGATGTGTGTGAATTTGTATTTTGATTTTGTGTGTTCATTGTTTTCTGTTGTGTTGTCCCAAGTTCCCCCCCCCCCCTCAAAAAAAAAGGGAAATACAGTAAACCCTCGTTATCTCGGACTAATTGGGGGATGCTCACTTCCGAAATGTCCGAATTCCGGCTTATGTATGACTAGAGAGAGGGAAGATGTCCGAATAGGACATGTTTTCAGGGACAGTACAGTACATAGTAATTAATATTAACACAATAATTAAAAGGCACAGACTTCAATTCATCCTAAAACCACTTAAAACCGAGTGAGAGAACATTGTAAACCGGACACAAATCCCGTCCAACTCGAAAATTGCCGAGATATAAAGGGACATCTCTGAGAAGTGCGGGTTTCCGAGTAAAAAGAGTCCGAAATATCGGGGGTTTACTGTATATATCATTCACGTAAATATGTTAGCCCACTTAGTCCGATAATCAATATCTTGAATAACAGGCTTCAAATTATCTCAATCATGTTTACTACCACAGAACCTTCTTAAGGGGAGGCAGACCGTTTTTCTGGAACCCCTTCTCCATAATGTTTAGCCCCACTAGTTTTGAGATTATAAGACATTCGGCCCATTAGTTTGGAGATTTTAACACCTTCCGCCCCATTTCGTTGTCAATTTTAAGACCTTTCGTGCCATTTAGGTGTTGATTATTTCCTGGCGAGCGATAGCAAGCCTGCAATTTTAAGAGGAACCGGCCTTCAGCCGGAAAATTTCCAAAAAATTTCCAAATTTATCTTGTCTAGGGGGTGTTTTTCTAAGCTTGATGGAGGTCTAGGGAGGAAACTAAAACAATATATGAATAAATGAATTAATAGACCAAACAAACGGTCTGCCTCCCCTTAACCCTCCGGGGCCGGCTACGCATTCTATAAATATTCCCCGAAACTCAGGGGTTTTGGCCGAAAACGTCTACGCCTAGGCTACCGTATCTTTGTTATTTTGACTGCTTCCGCATTCCTGCGCATCCCCAAGCGTAGATGTGTTTCGTACCTATAGAATGGCGTTGAGTAGAGCTCTCTAAGTCAACTGGTTCAGTTGTGATGACAATTTCCGTGGAGAGAACTTTGTGGCGATATCAGCCACTTTTCAATACTAAACAATAACACACGGCCACACAAAAACAAGCGACGCCTCTCCTTCTTGTGGTCGGAGATGCACGGCGTCGGTCCAACCGGCTGTTGTTTACATGCGTCGGACGGACGGCTTTCAAAACAAGCTTACAGGCTTTCAAGCTGCTGGAGCCTCAGAGCCCTACCGGGTTCCGCGGGCCGCGTTTGTTATGGGTGCCTCAGAGCCCTACCGGGTCTGAGGGGTTAAAATGCACAAAATTGTCTAAATATAGCTAGAGGAACATTTTTAAAGATGTGGGTACAGAAGGGGGCAAAGAATGGAGGTAGTAATAGTTACTTTGGAGAGTGATGCTGGCAGAACGTTGAGGCTCAGCAGTAGTTGTGGGGGGGTCTTGTGCGGTCCTGGGGCTCCACCTAACAACTTGTGCCACCGAGCTTCAGTCTGAAAGAACATGATAAAAACAGTCACAAATACTGTAAATAATAAGATATTTAATAAGTGAAGTAAAAATGGAGTACTCTATGAGAACTACTGCTGTTATCTTAATTCATTATCTTTTTCTTTAACCTATCCAGTACCAGCGCCGATCCTAATTCGTCAGTATAATAGGTATACTGTACAGTGTACAGTACACTATATAGTAGTCCGTTCATTCTAGGTTGGGCAGAAATCGTAACCTCTAACCTCTGTAACTCGAAAAGGACTAGAGTAATCGAGCTAATATTTCTACCAAATAGGAAGACTTGGCTAGGGAATATGTGTGGAAATTGACAGCTCATTTGCTCTAGCCCTTTTTGAGTTACAGAGGTTAGAGGATACAATTTCTGCCCAACCTAGAATGAACGGATTGTAGTACTAGTGACGGATGTAATCTGTCACTAGTACTTGAGCCTTGTTCTCTGCTAATAGCGAGTGGGAAACACTGACATGACTTGAAAGTATTACTGCTAGGTATGGGGCAACAACCAAAACCCCTCTTTCCACGGTTATTGCTTTCATCTTATTCAATACTCCATCAACGAACAAATTCAACAACCATAGTGACATCTTAGATAAATTACAATGTAAAACTTGCAAAACCCCACACACGAAAACAGGAACCGCACAATATCAAGCAAAAGAACTTATCAATGTGGAAGTATCCAAACTCAGTACCGGTAATATGACGTAATTTCGGACACTCTAGAAAAACTATACAATGAACCACAGTTATGGGATAAATACATGATGTTATGGAAAAACAAGTATGTCCGTGGTGTTCTTCCATAATGCAGAGTAATTTTTCCATAACTGTAGCTTACATACACTCGAACCTCGATTTAACGGACTAAATGGGACCGTTACTAGTCCGTTGCATGAAAAAATCCGTTGCTGGGTATTGTATTCATATAAGGGGGCCGGAAATCTATTAATAGGCCTAGGCCTAAGCTATAGATACTCACAAAACCTCAAATGAGCTGCTTGGATAGCGAGAATATCCCAGGTAGGCTATATATAATAAACTTATATTAACCAAGTACAGTAGGCCTAATCTTGACCAAATCGATTCATATCTCCTGTGTAATGCTTTGTTTACACTTTACTGGTCTGACGAACGACACACACACACACAGTGACTACGGGTCCAAAACTACTTTTAATATTAGCTAGCCAGACCAAGAAATGGTCTAACCTAGCTTAGATAATATATCAGGAGGCAAAAATCACTTTTACCTTGTGAATGGTGAAGACTAGAATGTCTACCTGTAAGCTATATCAAGTGTTTTTCGATTGAGCAAAATAAATAAAAGTACCGGTAGTTCACAAGGTAAAAGTTATTTTTGCCTCCTGATATATTATCTAAGCTAGGTTAGACCATTTCTTGGTCTGGCTAGCTAATAATAAAAGTAGTTTTGGACCCGTAGTCACTGTGTGTGTGTGTGTGGCGGATCGTTCGTCAGACCAGTAAAGTGTAAACAAAGCATTACACAAGAGATACGAATCGGTTGGGTCAAGATTACTTGGTTAATATACGTTTATTAAATATAACTGGGATATTCTCGTTATCCAAGCAGCTCAGTTGAGGTTTTGTGAGTATCTATAGCCTAGGCCTAGGCCTAAGAGTCACTCGCCCTGCCACTTAGTGGACAAATTATCCAGCACCGGACATTTGATCCGGTCCAGATGGATTGTCCGCCTACAGACTGAGTCCATTAAATCCGAAATCCGTTGTATCGAGGTCCGTTAAACCGAGGGTCGAGTGCACTTTTATCCAGAAATGTCCGAAGTATAGCCCCTGTCCGAAGCTAGGGCATTTCACGGTACTGTACTTCATTTCAACACACACTCATAGACTAAGGTAAAAATGTGAAGAACTGAGGTGTTTTACATTTTCAGACATTCACTCATTCCCTCAAATGAAGCAAGTTGTTGTTGTTGTTGTTCCCCAAGCTGCCTGGCCGAACAGCCCCAAGGCCCCGAGCAAGGCCAACGCCATAACCGAGCGCCCCCACAGAACCCTCCCTGCCGACCACAATAAAGCCTGGGTGACCGAAGCCACTCCATGGCGGGGAGCTGAGGAGGGTGCGGAAACGCCCGGGAAACCAAAGACCCACCCGGGGCCCTGTGTCCCTCAGCAATTATGAAGAGAAAGTTGAGGGGCAAGGTAAAAATGTGACGCTTTGGCTTCCAATCTTGGCAGATTGGGAGGTCAATCCACAGAAGAGACGCCATCACTCGAGATCTAGAAGATATATAAGTAAAAGGAACAGTCAGAGTAAGCTATGGGTATGGCAGAGAGTGCTCAGTTCTCACTCTGATAGACCAGCCCATCACCAAGTTAAAGCAGCCACACTGTTAAATTATCCAGAAGTTATTTTTTGTGTCTATGTGTAAAGCAGGTGTCACACGAGCGCTTTTCCCGGCAATTTTCGATGAGCAAGTTTTTTCTTGTGATATTTTGATGTTTTTTCACCTTGGGATCGGAAACTAGACTGAAGGTAGATTATGTTAGGTGGCTGATTTATGATATAACTGAAATGTTAAGCCTGCCAGACTACAATTGCTCGTAAAAATTGCCGAAAATATCGCTCGTGTGACACCGCCTTAAGAAGGAGATAAATGACAAAGCTGCCTGTAACAAGTGTCTCCCCCAAAATTGAGAGAGTGATAGAGAGCCAACTACATTATGTTAGGTTTGTTATATTTAATGATTGGTTAGGTTAGGAGTTATTTTAGTTGTGGCCATTGAGAAATATAACTGTTTAAGATTTGTAATGTCCTGAATTAGTGTAAAAGAGCATGACTTGAGTGTAGTTATAACTAACCCTGTCATCCAGAATGGCCGATTTAAGCTGTAAGATGATGTAGCCGAGGGTTTGTTTAGAACCATCTTTACTCACTGCCAGACATTCCACCTTCAGGGGCACTCGATTCTGCTTGAACCTGAAATATACAATCTCATAAATACATGAAAACAAAAACATGAAGGCACGGTATTTAACCACTTCAGCACCATGACGTCTTTTTACCTTTGATTCTGGCTAAAATTAGATGATTGTATGCAGTTTAAGAAGGACCTATGTTACTACGAGGGTTTATTGAGATCGTATTTACCGATTTGAGTCGTATAAGTAGATTAGAAACTATAGAAAATCATCTAATGGTAACCAGAATATGATGAAAATTACGTAATGGTGGTGAAGAGGTTAAACGTGTAAAAAAAAACTTCAAATACCGTGCCAGTGCTGGGAAATGTGTCAAAATTGGGTGACATAAAAAGTAGTGGCATCTGTCCATACCACATCCTCCACTCCTCCCACCATTACACCCCACCCACTCCTCAACTTGACCTTATATTTTGCACAGGTTCTAGCAGTTAATGGGTTAAAACACATCCCAAAAGTCTGAATTCCCCAAGCTTATGGTACATACTTTCCGAGTGTGTCGCTGGAGAGGTCCCAGGAGAGCTCTGCGTTGAACTTGTGAGGAAACTAAACAAAATAATAAAGAAAGAAAAAATTAGCAAATAAATACAAATCTTCCCTTATAACACATCCGAAAAGTCTGAATTCCCCCCGGTTTATGGTACGTACTTTCTCAATGTGTCCCTGGAGAGGTCCCAGGAGAGCTCTGTGTTGAACTCTGGCTCTGTGGTGAGGGGGACAGTATCGGACGGCTGGAGTACACTGTCCAAGTGGGCCGTCACCATGCACTTCCACCCGGTCTTTGGTGTGATGCCTTTGCCTGCAAAAGATAACCTATGTTACTCAATATATTTACGGTAGCGCTAATAAGTCATGTCTCAGCTGTCATTACGTTTGGCTCGCTCTGTACAGCACTGTATTAATGTCTATCAGAAGTTGAAAAGGGTGAATAATTGTAAGAACATGTTTGTATATCTCACTCGAAATGAAGAAATCATGTTTAGATATTGCTGACACCAATTACTGTATTGATCAAAATATACTTGGTGCCGAGACATCACTTATTTGGACGACTGTACAGTTGCCCATATAAGTAATGTTCCTCTCAGTGATCTATTACCGGTACATAGAAATATAATGCGTGAGAATGAATTACGAGTATAGTTTCTTATGCCGTGGTTAACTTATCTATCTATCTATTGCCTGAAGGGGTGGCCACGAACGAACCGCCCCCATGCACCTCTGTCCCCAGTCAGTCGACGCCCCTCCCCCCAACCAGCACCGCCTTCGTTCATATACTTCCTCACTCCATCCTTCCACCTTTCCTTCGGTCTATCTCTCCCTCTATGTCCCTCCACCTCGCTCTCGTACACCCTCTTAGTCATTCTCTCGCTTTCCATACGTTCCATATGGCCGAACCATCTCAAGTTGTTCCTTTTCACACTTTCCAGCACATCTACCTCCACACCACACCTCCTTCTTACTTCTTCATTAGTCTGTCTATCCCTCCATGTAACTCTGCACGCACTTCTTAAGTAATTCATTTCCACTGCTCTCACTCTTGGTCTGAGTCTCTCAACCAATGTCCATGCTTCGCTTCCGTAAGTCAGTGTCGGGATTACCACACTGTCATGCAAGGACTTCTTCACTTCCATACTGACCACCCTATTTCTTGTTACTGCTTTCAGCGTTCCTACAACCCTCTTTCCCTGTTGTACCCTCTCCCGCACTTCTTCATCCATAGTACCATCTTTACTCAACACACTGCCCAGATATTTAAAAGAGTTGATGATCTCCATAGCCTGACAGCTTCACCTCACACTCTGTGACTTCACCCCTTTCGAAGACCATAACCTTGCTCTTCCCCGCATTTACCTTCAAATTCCGTTTTTCGCACACTGTTCCAAACTCATTTACCAGACCCTGCAACTCCCATTCATTATCACTCATCAGAACCGTATCATCCGCAAATAGCAGTATAGGTAGCTTCCACTCATTTCCCTCCCTTTTCAGCGATACACCAACATCCACTGCTCTTGATAGTATTTCTTCCATGACTCCATCCATATATACAGTAAACAACCATGGGGACATCACACACCCCTGTTTCAAACCAACATTCAGGTCAAAGAACTCGCTCTGCTCACTCTCCACACGTAGTGCCGCCTTTGCACCCTCATACATGCTCTTCACTGCTTTCAGCAACTTGCCATCTACTCCGTATATTCTAAGTGCTTTCCACAAACCTTCTCTATCCACTCTGTCATAGGCCTTCTCCAAGTCCATAAAGGCAACATACACCTTTTGTTTCTTCTCCAGATATTTCTCCACAACACAATTCAGGGTAAAAATCTGATCTACACATCCTCTTCCCTTCCTAAAACCTCCCTGCTCGTCGCCTATCCATTTCTCCGTTCTCACTCTCACTCTCTCTATCACTACCCTACTGTATACCTTCCCTACTACGCTTAGAAGACATATTCCTCGGTGGTTACCACACCACCTTATATAGGGGGACTATTATGCCAGTCTTCCAGTCATCGGGTACACTCCCCTTCTCCCATGCTAGTTTTCACATTTTCCATACCCATTCGATCACTATCTCACCACCATACCTCAACATTTCCCCACACACTCCATCTGTTCCTGGTGCTTTCCCCAACTTCACTCTTTTCATGGCTTCCGACACTTCTGACCTCCTGATCCCCACCTCCTCCTCCACTACTTCTCCTACCCATACCACATCCAACTATGTTTGCTGGCTCTCTATTCCTTACATTTAGCAACTCGTTGAAGTACTCCCTCCATCTTTCGACTCTCTCTTGCTTTTCGGCTAGCATTCTCCCATTCTTATCTTTCACACCCTTACTGTTTCCCTTACTACCTTCCCTAACTTTCTTTGACTTAATTTCCAGAAGTTTCTTACTCTCCCTCCATTTTACACTCAGATTCCTTCCAAATTCCTCATCTACTCTTCTCTTACTTTCCTTCACTACTCTCTTCACCACCCTCTTTCTATCCACGTACCTCGCTCGTTTCTGTCTCTCGAAATCTTCATTCCCTCTACTACCCAACCACTCTCTATATGCTTTCTTCTTTTCTTCCACAGCTATTTTTACCTCTTCTGTCCACCATACTGTACCTTTCACTCCCCTCCTTCTTCTCCTCACTCCACACACCTCCTCACATGCTGCACAGATCTCTTCCTTAAACACCTTGCTCATCTCCTGCCGGACATTTTACCAGTCCATTTTATTGCTTTAGCATTGTCAACTTACAACCAAAAGTACCATGCTTTCTTTCTGGTACCCATGAGGTAAGTACTTATATCATTTTATGTGTGTTTTTGTGTTTTAAACATACCTGCGTCTCCTTAGGTCCAGGGGCGTCTCCTTATGGTTTTGTGAAAAAATGGAGACGCATCTCTTATTTGTCTTCTCTCTCTTAAAGAATAAGAGATACAAGAAAATTGTTGATTTGCTTTAAAAATATAGCCTTTTTGCTATTTATCCCCCCTACCCCCAATTTTCAATCTGTTATAGGTTGACAGAAGCAACTCGATAAACAAAAATAGTGCCCATTTTTGCGTCTGCATTGGGCATCGTACCCTATAGAAATTTACCCTAGGATAGGTTAGGTTAGGTAAGGTTGTTAGGTTAGGCTAATGTCATGACTCATTTCAAAGGGGCATAGTAGGCCTAAACACTAGGATAGCCTATACCCGGTCAGAGGCAAGTCCTGCGGTAGTCTCCTTGAATGCTACCAAACCAAATAGTCCTAGGCTGCACATTTTTCAAAATCTGGAAGAAAAACAAGAATAGCCTAGGCCTAGGCTAGGCCTAATAGGCTAAGGGTCACAAGGCGAGACCGTGAGAGCCTTTTCCCTATAGGCCTAGCCTACAGTAGGCTAGCCTAATTATGTTAATCTTATAATGGTCATTACCACTAATTGGCCTAGCCTAGGGACGTTGGCCTAGCCTAGGGACGGTAGCCTAGCTAGCTGACCTAGGCTAGGCTATTATGGCTAGCCTATAACCTAGGCTAGCAGTAGCAACCCTGGCCTAGGCCTAGGCAAAAATTAAAGTTTAAACATGCATCCTAGCTAGAGTTATAGCCCTATGGGACAATACAGATATTTACAATTATCAACTTTAAGACCTACCCACGATAACCAATGATACAGGACCACCGAGCTCATTGATGACCTGGAATTTATGGAAAGGAAAAGCTGTAAATTGTTTAACTCGGTTGCCAAACAAATAATGTCAAAGAATTCCTCCTTCAACACAACTGTGAGGTCTCTGTACTAACCCTTGTAAACTGCAAGGATGAGTAGGCGGTCGTCCTTCATTGTTAAAACTGTTAATACTTGATATCTGGTCAGTAAAGGAAAGATGCCTTTGGAGCCATAAGTTTGTTTATGTCGGGGTTGCGGCCAGCGGGCTGCGGCGGCTTCCTAAACACTTCTAGCGAACGTTTCCAATATCACCAAAACAACCCAAAACATTTATTTACATAAAAGCCATTCATATCTATTATTTGTTTCAAACAAAGAGCAAGTCTCGTTACCAGAGGGAAACTGTGACGGTATTATATCTTCCTTTCGTAATAAAATCACTCCTGTTTTCTTTAGAACAGGGATTTGTTTGCCAGTTTTCCTATCCCAAAGTATATCTTATACTTTAGAGAAGGGCTATTTAATATTTAGTTTGTTTCTAGATAATTATATAATAATATTAGGTACAGCTTGAGTAGCGCTTGAATAAATATCAAACGTGAACATATCGATTGTTGTTTGGATTAGTCATCTACCATTTTATATGAAATTAAGTATATTTGTTCACTCGTGCCCGTGGTTGTCATGTCAGGCTACAGAAACTCGGCACGTGATTGGTCCGTGTGGCACCAGTTGGTCGCGCTACTAAACGCTTCAACAGGCAGTATGGCGGGAGAAACGTTAAATTTAATATACTTTTCGATAAGACAAACATAATTTACAGTACATTAGGCAAACATGCGTTGCACAGTGACAATCTCAAGTATACCAGTGCTTCTAGGCGAGGATATAACGTCGAAGTCTTTTATCAGAGTAACATTCAAGTAGCCTATACAGTATTATGTTCTAATTAAAGTTTACTGGAAAGTTTAATATTTAACTATTGTTACACACTTTGATCCCCGAGGGGGTGACCACGAATTAATTGCCTCCATCTGTCATCTGAAACTGGCGCCCCACCTTCCACCCAACACCATTTTCACTCATGACTACCTAGCTCTCTCCACCTAGCTCTCGGTCTACCTCTCCCTATACTGTATATAAGTCTATGTTAACTGGAAAGTTTAATATTTATCTATTGTTACACACCTTGATCCCCGAGGGAGTGACCACGAATTAATTGCCTCCACCTGTCATCTGAAACTGGCGCCCCAGCTTCCACCCAACACCACATTCACTATGCCTAGCTCTCAACTCATCCCTCCACCTCGCTCTCGGTCTACCTCTCCCTCTAAGACTTTGATTGTGATACACATTCAAAAGGCCAGCCAGATAGTCAGATTGCCATGAAGCAAAATCATGCCCAACCTAGAAGTCAGAGGTGGCAAAGCCTATGGTATGTGGTTGTTGGTCCTCAGGGACAGGTGGGTGAAGGGAATGAGGACAAAAAGTTGATCTCCAAAGACAAAGGCTGCAGTATGTAAGAGGAAAGGAAGATATTGTGAAAAAAAAGCTAAATCAATAGAGAAGGCCGGGGGTAGGGATGGTAGGGACAAGGAGTAAGGCCTGGATGACCGGGGAGAATGAAGAGTGGAGGAAGTGTTAAGCAGACAGGAGGAATGAAAGGGGAAGGAGCCCGGAACGGAATTGTGACAAACAAGATGAAGGGAAAGATGGAATAAAGGATAGAAATAGAGATGATGATGAAGGTGACGGACAGATATAGGCCTATGAGGGGACCGGAAGGGGAGAGACTGAAGAAGGAGAAAGGGAAGAAGGTGGTGAGAGTAATAGAGAAGGAGATGAGGGGATAGACGAAGGAAGTTAAAATGGAGATGCAATCTGGCTCAATGCAAATGGAAGCTTGGGGAATAAATGAAGTGCGAGAGTGATGTGGTAGGGATGGTGAAATAGAAAGGTGTGATATGTTAGCGAGCTTCTTAGTGATACACAGGGAGCGGTAGGAGGATATCTTTTAGGAATATAATTATAAAAATGGTGGAGAAATGGAGCATCTACAAGGGGAGAGAGATGAATAACCTGAAGAGAATATGGTATTGGTATTACAGTTGGGTATGAGAGGGAGAATGGAGAGGAAGGGAGTGGATAGGGAAGAGATCGAAGATGAAGAGGAAGGGAACAGGGAAAAAAGAAAAGGATGGAGAACACAAAGAAAACAAAAATAACCAGAAATAGGGGGGGGGGGGATGATCGAGATAGTGTGAAATGACAATTAATGGCGGTAGTAGGATACATCATGATAAAGACAATGATGGGACAGGGAGGCCTGAAAATGTGGAGACCTAATAGGAGGCAGAGTATGCGGGGCTTCTGAAGAAATACTGTCAGTGATGAATGATAATGTGTACGGACAGTACGGGGCATTAGAAACATTACAAAATTCGTGAAGAAAGCGATGTTCAATGAGAAGAAAGGCATAGAGTGTTTGTGATCCAGGGAGGAGGAAATGGGTTGATGAGATAAGGATCGAGTAGAAGGGACAAAGTCGCTAGTGAATGAAGCTATAAAAGGGAGGAAAAAGAATGTGAAGGTGGTGTTCATGGGGATATTACCGAGACTAAATGAAGATGAGGAGTATATGAGTGTAACAGAGCTTTTTTCTCAACTCTGAGATCTTAATTACTTTAACTTTTTATTATGCCCGATGTTTTAACTTCAGCTCAGTCATGTCACCACTTCAACTGTCATGTAACGTCAGAGAAGTTTACACAAGTCACCCATACAAATTCCATGAGTCATTTTGTCATAAACCAGCGCAGGGAATGGCTAACAGGAGTTAGATTCCTAATAGGACTGAGATAAATAATTGGAGAAATGCATTTAATAAGAATCATCGATCATAATATTATTGCTAATAACAATAACAAGAACACAGATAGAAGACCTAAAACTCTCTTATAACACACACACACACACACACACAGCCCGTAGCCTAGTAGGTAGAGCTCTCGTCTCACACACGAGGGGTCGGGGGTTCAATTCCCGGCCGGGCGGAGACAAATTGGGCTTGTCTCCTTTCATGTGTTAGCCTCAGTTCACCTAGCTGTAAATAGGTACCTGGAATAAGTGGACGACGTTGTGACGTCCCATCTGGGGTTGGCAAAAATGGTACAAGGCGAGATGGGTATCATATGGTTCACCTAAGCTGATGGCTACCTAAGCCTTCGGGCGAGACGGTACCGTCTATAGTGAGAATGGTACCATACAGATCCACCCTAAGCCTTCGTTTCCGATGTCGCCAATTGGCTAAATACAGACTACACACACATCCACAGCCATTCCAACAGTACATAAAACACTTAACATGCATTTCACGCAATACATTCCCAGTTAAGGAGCCGCGATAATAATGAGCTTAGCTCGCATTGCGTGGATTCCCCTTGACGAACAAGTAACTGAGTAACACACACACCACAGTCTTAAAATAATCCCCCTTACACTGGTGGCATAAGTGGTGGGATATCTGTGAGGTTGGGGAAGTTAAGAAAGTTCACAGAGGGGAGAGAGGCCTTGGAAGGTGACACTCATATAAATGGGTGAAATACTGGTGTCATTGAATGTAGGCTAAACTCATGACTAAAATCATTCAGAAAAGTGAGGTACTGTACCTCTATTAGCACAATGGTTTTAGTGCCGGTCTAGTAACTGCAGGTTAGTCCCGAGTTCAGTCCCAGCATTTTTGTGAGAAGACCAGTTCAGTATCCAGCCCAGTTTTGCCCCAAAAATATAAACTTTACAAGAGGAGCTGGGTCAAACTTCATCATTGACCAAATCAAGTGTACCTGATAATTACTATAATAATAATAATAATAATAATAATATTTATTCAGTTAGCAATTTACAGAGTTGGTACCACATAGTATATTACAAAATATATGACATGTACCAGCCTTGAATAATTCCAACTAAGGATAGCCCAATAAGGCCGTTAGGCGTATTTCCATTGGGGTCTAAAATGCCCCAGAACGAGAAGCCCACCACAGAAGCCACGAACGAACACCACACAGAAACACCAAAGGAAAGGTCCACAGAACGAAAGGACCAGCTGACCGAGCCAGCCATTTCAGACAGGCCCAAGCCCGCAGGGCTAAACAGCTCCAGGACGCACCCATTTACCTTTTCTAAACTGACCATTTTCCACACCTCACGTACACTAACCCTCTCGTGTCCTACACTCTTAACTACAAAGATGATGAACAGGAATATACATTCATATTAAAAACACCCATGCCCTGTCCCGACGTTGAGCCAATGCCAAGACATCAGACAGCCATAATTATATCTATGTATGTTCTTACATCCGAGAAGTAGATGTTATATATCTTAGAAGTTAAAACACCCACGCTTGTCCCTAGACCTCGTATATCATTTTCCATGACGAGTATAGATATATGTAACCCGTGCTCAGTCGCCCCTTGCATTGTTCCTCTAGTAACTAAGTCTATAATATTAACTGCCACCAGCATTGATGCGACATAGCGGCACTGTCCTTGTGTCGTATTGTGCCAAGTACAGATCAACCAGGTTTCATCACCTTATTAGGACGACGACTATAATGTCATCGTTCATCGATGTATGCAATCCTTAGGTTAAGTATTTTTATCCGCCATTGTGTTCACCTTTTTCCATTTACTTTCCACAATTGTCATACGTCTTCCCCTTGCCTCCTTCGTATCCACAGTCCACACTACGCCAATTTACTTCGTGTCTTACACCTCTTACCCCAACCAGAGATTGTATAAGATAACCTGGTTAACAGTATCTGTCATAAGTACCCCGAAACAATAACTAAGTACCCCTACGAACTGCCGCTGTTGTTGGTATATTTATATTTAATAGAAAACGCAGTTCCCAGGGCCAACTAATAATATCCATAACCCTCGGACTGATCACATAACTCTATCTTTTCCAGACAAATGTTAAATATAAACTAGCTAATGTGGAATTAGAAAACTCGAATTGTGAGAAAGATCTAGGTGTGTTTGTTAGCAATGATTTGAAGCCTAGACAACAGTGTATAAGCGTTCGAAACAAGGCAAACAGGATTCTCGGGTTCATCTCAAGGAGTGTGAGTAACAGAACTGCTGATGTTATCTTAAAACTTGACTTGTCATTAGTGAGACCCCATATGGATTATGCTGTTCAATTTTGGTGTCCTTATTACAGAATGGACATAGATTCATTGGAGAGAGTACAACGTAGAATGACAAAAATGATCCATAATATTAGAAATCTTCCGTATAAAGAAAGGTTGAAGAAATTAGGCTTACATTCGTTAGAGAGACGCAGAGTTAGAGGGGATATGATAGAGGTGTTCAAGTGGGTTAGTGGGATTAACAAAGGGGACATGACAAATGTACTAAAGCTCAGTGATAGCGAAAGAACTCGTACTAATGGTTTCAAATTAGATAAATTTCGTTTCAGAAAAGATATAGGCAAATATTGGTTTGGTAACAGAGTTGTAGATGGGTGGAATGGACTACCAAGTGCTATAGTGGGATTAAAAAAGATAGGGAGCTTTAAGATAAAATTGGATAAGCATATGGACGAGAAGGGTTGGGTGTGAAGGGGGATCAGCAGGGTTGGGTCAATCAGCGCTCTGCAGACCCCCGTAATCCTGCGTTAATCTCTAACCGTTTTGGTAAGATGATCCTCAGGGTATTAGAGTGTTGAGCCTATAATTGGCCTTTGTAATTGGGGTTGTGTGGGACAGGGATCTGCCTTGCTTAGGCCAATCGGCTTTCTGCAGACTCCCATTTTCTTATGTTCTTATGTTATGTTCATATACCACCCCATAGTGGCATTCCCCGGTAGCATTTGGCTAACGTATTCTACTGCCTTTTCAAACTTCCATATCAATTGTAGCCTAATGCCACCCCCACGCCCAGGGACCTTAGGGGCAAAATTTCCCTGTAGCCCTTGAACTCTCCCCCCCCCCCCTCTCATTAAGACACCCGCGCTTCTCGACTCTTGTCCGACCTAGTCTCTCTCATACCTCTTGAAGATCCTTGAATTGTCCGTTGCTAACGCTCTCCAACCTTTTATATATATACTCCTATCCAGCCTACCTTCACTTAGTAGGCCAGAACAACATTAGAACTTTACTAGCCCCTTGCATGCCATCTATTCTCTTACAACACATTCACAACCCTGCACCCAATGGTCGTCGGTGCGAGGCTAGCCGCCCCGCCAGTAACTAACTTCTATTGCCATACTTCCAGATAAATGTGGCAGAGTTAGCAACCCAGTCTCCACCACATCCAGCAAACCCTACAATTAACAACCAGCCGAGTAAAACCAGCTAGCTAAGGCACCTTCGGTTTTGGTATTAAGGACACCCACATCTGTCTCATACACAGAGGGTTATTACAAACACTGGTGATATGGCAAGCCCCTAGCCACAGCCGCCGGACGACTATCACAGAGAGAGGGCGCCCAGCTCCCCCTTTTTGCCCACCCGAGGAGGGAGACCCCCACCCCCGCGGAGGTATACCTGGCCCCTGTTTTGACTTTCGAGTCATTGCCAGGTAGCACAGGAATTCTTCCTATCAATGAACTAACCATGCATGACTAACACCTTTACTAACCTCTATTAACTCACAATAAACCATTTACCTTTCTTGCATGCTCTGATCACTAAATTAGCACCTCAGCTATACCATAGAATGAAGATTGAACAATCTAGAGAGACGCTCCTATCACAGCTGTCCCCATCCTCCTCGCAAAGTAGATCCAGTCTCTCTCCCCTAAATACTTCCAGTATAGCCAAAATAGTATTATAATAATAATAATAATAGTTCTTAAAGCTAGCGCATGCTAAGCTAGCTAAGGATAGCTCAATAAGGCCGATTAGGCGTATTTCCATTGGGGTCCTGTACTACTACCCCATCCCTTTGCTCATGAGGGATGGTAACGACTCAGTGCTTGTGAAAAATCTTTAATGCGCCGAGCGTGGGCGCGAACCCGGGCCTTCTGGGTGGAAGTCCGAGACGCTAGTCACTACACCAAGCGAGCCGCTTGTAAGTACCTCTTACTAAGGCTCAGTTATATGAAAATATAAAGGCTTTCCTATAGCCATGTGCCACAACAGTAAATACCATCTTACCTAGTCTCCATATCTATTGAGAGCTCAAATAAGTCCATAAGACTCGAGATCCCTACTGTCTACAGGGTCCAGAACCGCGCCTATAAATCTAACTCCCGCCCCCAGTCAAATGAGTTGAAAGCTAGACACCAACCAGGGGTCACTACCCTGCAGTTAACTTCTAGCTCTGCCCTTGTGTTGTTCCGGAGTGAGATCCCAGAGCCGGCAGACTCCGTGGCAGATTTGGATAGAAGGACCTGCCCACGTATTGAAGAACTTCACACATATGGCCCCCCTGGACGGCCGCGGAACCAGTCGTTAGCCCCCAACATCATGGACGCAAGATAACCAGGACCAGACCCATCAGATACTACCCAAGATTCCCTTTAGCAGTACTACATATTACTGTGCTGTTTAGAGATTCACTAATTAATATTTCTACGAAGTGGCTATCTCTTTGCCCCAGTATAATTCATATAACCATTTAATTAGGAAGTGCTAAGCGTATCAGTGTTCATTATTTAACAGGCGATACTAACTCTCGTAATCAACCATATGCCCAGATATTATTACCTAGAAGGAAACCCTAGTAATATCTGAAGGTTCGCCCACTGATTTGCGTTCTATGTATTTCTGAGACAAGAATAGAAAACTTAGATCAGTACCCCGTGAGGTTACTAGAATTCCCGTGCTCTAAAATACGCGTGTCTAATCTAGTCCGTGAACTACTACTTGTGCACCAGAGCTACCAGTAAGAAATCTAACAGTGAATATGATTCTATAAGTAACATTGATGGTCTTCGGTATATAAACCTGTTAAATCAAAGCCAGTGATCAGAAGATTAATACCTGAACGTTGGAAGTGGGAGACTAGGCTCCATCCAGATCCACTTATGCTAGTGTTGTTCGATTCTATTATATTGTCTTACACAAGTATTCTGCAGTGGTATATCAATAAACGTGATCGTGTAACTTGCTACCATGTGTTTCTTTGTGTTCTCTATTCCTCATATCTTGTATTGTGCATGCAGCCTTATATACCCAGTCAATTAGAACTCACATTACCCAAGTTAAACCTGTAGAAAAACAGGGCATAACAGGGTCCTTGTGGGATTAGGTTAGCTGGGGAAATGGGGAGGAAAAAAATAAAATAAAATAAAATTAGAGAAAGTATTTCTAGGGGGTTATTTTAAGATACCTTACATCCTATAATAAATATCAGTAATCTGTAATCAGTAATCATTTCAGTTTGGTTTCTCTATCTCTTATGTCGTATTTAGTAGTAGACATAAGTTTGGTGCTCCCTTCTCGCAGCTGTCCGGTTCAGGTGTTGCTCAGGTGTTCCTGTAAGGTACCTTAAAATAACCCCCTAGAAATACTTTCTCTAAAGTATCTACTTTTTTTTATGCTTCCCTTTTACCCCAGCTAACCTAAACCCACAAGGACCCCAATGGAAATACGCCTAACGGCCTTATTGGGCTATCCTTAGTTGGAATTATGCAAGGCTGGTACATGTCATATTTGTAACATATTATGTGGTACCAATATTGTAAAATGCTAACTGAATAAATATTATTATTATTATTATTATTATTATTATTATTACCTCAATGTCAAAAGAAAGTGTGGAAGCGGCGGATCCCCAGATCGACCGTGGTGATTTCACCTAAACATCTACAAGATAGAACAAGGTAAGGAGGAATACATATGTGCGCCCTTGGATCTCCCTACCACACGCTCCCCCTTTGGTGAAAGGGGCCCGCTAGATCAGACCTTGCATATAGGGCCTCCATGAACCTCGGGCCGGCACTGCATAAGACACGTAGCAAAATGTGTTATGTGTAAATTACAATATCTGAATTGTGTCAGAGAATTCATACAGTCTCTACATATAATTGTCATCTTGGTCAGTTGATGGGGTCCTCAGGTGTGGGAGGTCAGACTGCTGCATTGGTGGATTGTAGAATGCCCTTAACTTAATCTATAATTGCAGGACAGGCAGTGTTGCTTAAATATCGCTAATGTATAGTACATTGCTCATCAATGATGGAAAAGCATGTGGTAGTCGCTGCATGACTGACTAGGGTTATATACAGTATAGCGCTGACGCAAAGTGGCATAGTGGCTATATAGTTGTTGCTGACATAACAGTAGGGATATTTGTTGTTGTTATAGCAGAGGCTTTGCTTGTTATGTAACCTACCAGCTAGGCCGGGTGTGCGTCGCTCATGTCACAGTGCTCATCGCTGGCATAGCAATAAAATTATATTATGGCCGTCACAGTGAGTCCGGGCGTCCCTGATGTCTATCTATCTATCTATTGCCAGATGTCGTGATCGCCAAAGGGATGGCCACGAACGAATTTCCGCCATGCACCTCTGTCCCCAATCAGTTGACGCGCCTCCTCCCATCCAGCACCGCTTTCATGCATATACTACTTAACTCCATCCTTCCACCTCTCTCTCGGTTTACATCTCGATTCCTTTGTGTCCTTCCACCTCACTCTCATACACTCTCGACTTATCATTCCCTAGAATCCTAGATCGCTTCCCATACATTCCACATGGCCGAACCATCTCAAGGTGTTCCTTTTCACACTTTCCAGCACATCTACATCCACACCACACCGCTCTCGTACTTCCTCATTCGTCTGTCTATCCCTCCATGTAACTTCACATGCACTTCTCAAGGAGCTCATTTCCACCCCTCTCACTCTTGTTTTGTGTTTCTCCCAAAAGTCCATGCTTCACTTCCATATGTCAATGTCGGGATTACCACACTATCATGCAAAGACTTCTTTACCTCCATGCTGACCACCCTATTTGTTACTGCTTTCAGCATTCCTACAACCCTCTTTCCCTGTTGCATCCTTCTTATAATTCATCCATACTCCCATCTTTACTCAATACTCTGCCCAAATACTTAAATGAACCGACGTTTTCCATACCCTGACCTTTCAACCTCACCTCACAGTCTGTGACTGTAGGCTACCCCTTTCAAAGACCATAACCTTATACTCTTCCCGCATTAATCTGATGTAGCCTACTAGATATAAATGAGATCAGAGCCAAGAGGATTCATGCCAGATGGCTCCTCCTCGATCGTTAGAGAGCTTGTATTAACAGTTAACACTACAGGGTCTCTACTTTTAGTTATAGTACCTACTGGTGATGATTCTTTGGTCTTGCTCGAGCTCCTGTTCAGGGGTAACAGGATCGCATATAGGGGAATGGGGATTATAGCAGGTCTGTATGCAGTTATTGACTGTGTGCCATTTGACCACATGGACCAACCTCATTGGTAAATTGACTATGGATGGTGAATCCGGGATGCTGCCATTATATTGCATCTGCAATTTTGTTTGGACGTATCGGGGGTGAGGTCTGGCAACCCGTTCTCTCTTATATAGCGTTGAGGGCAGGTTTCGATATATTCTCTTGCTGGATCCATGCAGGAGTCAAGGGTGTCGTGTATGGTACGTTTATGTTGAAATGACGTTATCAAAATAACTATATACCTATTTAATTTTAAAATGGGCAATGAAATAGCCCCTTTCAATATGCAATGGCTTTATTCTGATCTGATTCTGGCTATTGTACGGACTTTACTCAGCTGGGAAAGGATATCTGGGGATCACGTGAAAGGTTAATGATTAGCCATAGGTCCTTCTAAAACTGTATAAAATCGCCTAAATATAGCCAAATTATTTGATAAATGACTTCACCGCATATTGAGTGGGTTAAATGATACAATGAAATGTTTTGAGGGCGAACAGTACCTGTGACTGTTGTTGGAGAAAACAACTGGCAACGAAAAAGCTCTAGCCCAGAAGGTTGACAGTACTCGAATAAATTTGACATATTCAGTCGTCAATTATATATAGAAATGTATTGGATTCATTTTAACACGAAGCAGGACTAAATATCAGCGGAACTACCCATATGTACCCTTTATTATAGCCTTCTGTACATGAAAGGGGAATTTAATGGAGATGGTGATGAGATAGATGTTGTGGTAACACTGCGAGCATCATCGGGGAGGACATGGTGGTTCGGGGACGGGATTGGGATGGCTTACGTGAATGTGGCAGAATGGAGCCCCGATCAAGTAGCTGAGTGGTTAAAAGGTACGACACAAGATTACAGGAAGAGTTGAGGATCTGGTGGAGGTGTAGGGGGGAATATATAAGCCTGCAACATTGGTGGGATATGGGCGTTGAAGTGCTGGGATGACCTGCCAGGACCTGTGTTGACATCAGACACCCACGCCCTTTAATGCTGGACGGGAAGGGGTTGGGACTTATAATAAACGCCAACAACAAGGCGTTAGGCTACAGCAGGAGGAGGTCACTGTAGGGGGGCGGGGAGGGAGGCACTCAATAATTTAATTAAGATTGAAGTTATATTTTTTGGGAGGGATATCTTTGTTTACGAATCCAAAGTATTGTCAACTCATCACTGATAATTTTGGGGGCTAGGCCTAAATGTTAACATTCTGATATGGAAAAAAATATAAATGTCGGGAGAAATGTAACTACTGTATAGGGCTAGGCCTAAGATGAGCAGTGTAAATATTAGGGAAATACTAGCAGGAATAGGGCCTAGCCTAGCTTAATAAATTAATTGATTTTCACACATTTGAGATAGGCCTAGGCCTATTTAACTAATTTTAATAAGGATGTAGTACCCGGGCGTACGATCGTCATGTTTACATACGTCGTGCGCTCGCGGTTAGCCTATGTTTGTCTATTTTGACTTTTTTTCAGTTATAGGCCTATGCCCCCTACTGGCAATATAGTTGATGACAATAAGCCATGGGGATGAGGGAGGCAAGTCCCCCCCCCTCAACCCATTATTGTATCCTACGGCAGTCAAAATAGACGGGAACATGATCGTGAGCATGCGAGTAGTGTAAATAAGGCGGGCGTTAGGCCTATGCCCGAATACTATATCCTTGCCAATCTGTCGCCAATATCACTGATTCACTAGAATGGATAGGTTAGTCATCATACTAACTACACTTTATTTCAAAGATCGGGAAGGCATTTTTATAACCCATCTTATGATTCTTATCATCCTATGTCCCCCCTCCATTACTATTATCCTTGTTCGTGGGAGCCTGATGCACAGTCATGCTTATTTGGCATTTCTGTAAATATTTTGGAAACTAGCATTTGGAATATAATCTTTAGCCATACCACTTTGCTTACACAATCTGCACTTCACCCATCAGTAATGGTTTGCCCTGCACACACTCACTCACTCTCACACTCTCTCTCTCTCTCTCTCTCTCTCTCTCTCTCTCTCTCTCTCTCTCTCTCTCTTTTTGTGGTGGGTGGGAAGAGTGCCTTCTGCTTTGCTAGCCTTACATTTCACTTAGTAGCCTAGCAAGCCAAATTGTATTAGAATTAAGTGCAGACTTTTCTTATAGGGATTGCAAAAGTCTGTGTATGTAAAGCCGGTATCACACGGGAGCTTTTATAGTCGACATTCGATGATCAACCTTTTTCTAGCAACATTTCTAGAATATTTTGCACTGGAATCAGAAACTAGACTGGTAATAGATTAATTTAGGTGTCAGAAATTCTTTAAATGTTGACCTCATAAGCTGCTAGACCAGTGTTGAGGATAAATGTTAGGCGAAAAAGTGCTCGTGTGATACCAGCTTAACTCTCCTCATACTACCGCCAGACAATTTTATCCTACACCAGAAGAATAGTCCATTCATTATAGGTAGGACAGAAATTGTGACCCCCAACCTCTGTAACTCAAAAGGAGCTGGAGCAAATGGGCTCTCCATTTCCACACCTATTCCCTAGCTGACCCTTCCCAAATGGTAGACTTATTAGCTCGATGACTCTAGTGGGTTTTTTTTTAGTTACAGAGGTTAGTGGTCAGGATTTTGAGCCTACTGTACTTAGAATGAATAGGGTATAGGACTACATGACCTACATCACTTAACCCCTTTATTACCGAGGTCCTCTTTTCATTATTTTTTGGCAATTATTAGACGATATTATTTAGCTTAGGGACGGTATGCACTAAATAAATGGCTTCCCAGTATCCCAAATAATTATTTGAACTAACACTCGTCATTCCTTAGTTAGGGTATGCACTAATTAAATGGCTTCCCAGTATCCTAATTCATTATTTTAACTAACACACGTCATTCCTTAGTTGTATAAAATTGTCTAAATAGGCCTATAGCTGAAATAAGAGAAAAAGACATCCCAGTAGTGAAGGGGTTAACCGTAACAATCAACTCCGTTCCCCTGTCATCAGGTTTGGATGAGGTGGTGCTGCCGTACGTACACTACTTTGTCAACAACCGGGTGGACGGTCGACGCCTGTTACAGCTGAGTCCTGATGACCTCCCACCCCTCTTTGTCACCAAGATCGGCCACCAGGAACTAATACTGCAGGCCGTCGAGCTGCTCAGGAACATAGTGAGTCAATACATTACTGTACAGGTCTCCCTCACTATCCGATTCCCCAATTTACGATATTATTGTTGGTTTATAGGTACAGTATTTGGGTTTTGGCTGGTCCGAGAACGCATCCCCTTTTACCCCATTAATTTTAGGGTTCGCTATACAAATTTTCTATTTAGGAGCGTAACCTAATCGTAAATCTAGGGAGACCTGTAGAAATATTTTGTTTATCCATTTATATATCAAATACAGCTTATATATAAGGCTACCCCCTCTGAGCCGTTACAATGTACAGTACAGTATGTAATAGAAACCTATGCTAGACCATTGTATGTGCCGTATGTATATCAACTGGACAAAGATAGTATTCATTGTCTAATCTTCTATCTTTATACTCCATAGCATTACCAATTGGACCAAGAAAACGTTCAATATCTGTCATTGCGTCTGAGCTCTAAGGCGCGTAGCATCTACAATGAGTTACTGCATGTCACCCAAGCCTCGGCAAGTAACGGTGCAGGGGGCTGTGGTGGGAGTGCCGGGGAGGAGGAGGACGGGGATGACGAATGTGATGGAAGGAACAGGAGGGAGGCACATAGGAAGCAGCAGAGGGTGTCCACGGCTGTTATAGCCGGAGTGGCGGAAGTCTTAGCTGCCGTCAAGGGACTCGTCTGGTGGCTCAACAGGTTGGTTGGAAGGATTGGTTATATGCCACTAGCCAGTTTTGGGTTGTAAGGAAGTTCAGGCTGTAGACCTTGGTAGGCATTGATTGCTAACAGTAGTACTGGTACTGTAAACAATGATCTGGAATTCCTCTTTTTAAGTTAAGGTATATCATTGTTACTCTGTCCGTTAATGAGAACACTAAATTTACATAGATATAATTTTCATTACAAGTTGTAAGTCTAAGAAGTGTTGTGGGTTAAAGTCTCGCTGGGGGAAGCAGCTTTCCCTCCCTAAAAGAAGTATTGAGTCTCACTGGGGGAAGACTTCACAATACTAATAGCCAGGTTGGCAGATCAACTGGAACCTGCTTCTCCCCAGTTGCAGTTGAAAAAAAAAAAAAATATATATATATACCGGTATATATACGGTATATACCTGTATATATATATATATATACTGTATATACCGGTATATATATATATATATATATATATATATATATATATATATATATATATATATATATATATATATATATATACACACACACACACACACACACACACCAATAGCAGACTTTTGCCCCCTGTTTTCTGCCTCCTCTGATCTTCCACTCTCTATATACTTGTATACCCTTCCTGTTTACCTTCTATATATATATATATACCAGTATATATATATATATATATATATATATATATATATATATATATATATATATATACAGTATATATATATATATATATACTGTATATACCGGTATATATATATATACCGGTATATATATATACCGGTATATAATTATATATACTGTATATACCGGTACGGTATGTATTATTTATAGCGATTTTGGTAAGTTAATTTGACTTTATATTATCTTTGTCTCAGTTTTGGTTTGTTTAGTTTGCAAGTTTTACATTATTAATTATACATACGTGCCGATACTACTTTGCTTCCACCTCAATTTGCAGACAACCATTTGAGGGCCAGGAACGTTACGACCAACTGAAGAGCCACCTAGTTGAAATAAGTATCCGCCTGGCCACCATTGCCCAGCGGGACATGTTCGCTGATAACCAAGCCATGGTCATATGTCAGCTGTGTGGGAACCTTGCTACCATCTCCGACAAAATCATTCAGGTACGTTTAAGCTTGCCTCTTTGTTCTTGACCCTCTGCTCATTTAGTTATAGGGTTTGTTAACCCTTTCAGCATGATGACGCCATTATACATTTGATCCTGGCTAACATTAGACGATTTTATGTAGTTTAAAAAGGACCTGGGTTATTGACAGGGTTTATTGATAGCGTATTTACCCCTTAGAATCCTAGAGATAGATTATAAGCTACAACAAATCATCTAATGGTAACCAGTATAATATTAAAATTATGTCATTGTGCTGAAGGGGTTAATTAAAGGTGAAGTTAGGGGTATGTATGCTAAGCTTCACTTTGCCTCGGTGCTCACCTTTATGTCTTAACCCTTTGGAACATATACATTTTTTTTTTTTTTTCTATATGTATGAGGGAGACAAAAGGCAAAGCTGTCTGTAACAAGTGTCTCCACCAAAGTTGAAAGCGTGACAGCAAAGTTAAAGATGGTTGGTGGTCATCTTTAAAAATGTGTTTTTTGGTATATTTGAAAGCAGTATGGTGTGCTTATTTATCTTAGGTTAAAAATATAAAAATATCATATTTCACCTAGTAGGACCTGTCCCCTAAACTAACTTTAAGTAAGGGGGAAGGGTATTTTTTGACGTCGATTCTTTCATATACAGTACAATATATATTATTATTAGTTTCCTCCCTAGATCTCCATCAAACTTAACCCTCCAGCCCCGGCTACGCATTACATAAATATTCCCCGAAACCCGGGTGTTTTGGCCGAAAAACGTCTAGGCTAGGCTACCGTATCTTTGTTATTCTGACTGTTTCCGCATTCCCGCGCATCCCCAAGCGTAGCTGTGTTATTTACCTGTAGAATGGTGTTAAGTAGAGCTCTCTAAGTCAACTGGTTCAGTTGTGATGATGATTTCATTGGAGATAACTTACGGCAACAACAGCCACTTTACACTACTTTTCGATACTTAACAACAACATACAGGCACACACGAACAAGCGACGCTCTCCTTCTTGTGGCCGGAGATGTGGGGCGTCGGTCCAGCCGGCTGTTGTTTACATGCGTCGGACCGACGCCTCGCACACCAAGCTCACAGGCTTTCAACCACTGGGCGTTAAAGAGCCCTCCCGGGCAGCTCGTGTATGCTTTTTTATGGGCGTTCAAGAGCCCTTCCGGGAACAGAGGGTTAAGATTCATTTGTAAATTTTTTGGTAGTAAAATGTCCCGGCCGAGTACCAGTTTTTCCAAAATTACAGGCTCCTTATCATTCGCCAGGAAAAAAATTGACACATATAGCAAGAAAGGTATTAATTTTGACAAAGAAATGGGGCGACATTTTTTAAAATCGACAAACTAATGGGGCAAGCATCTTAAAATCTGAAAACTAATGGGGTTAAACATGAAGGAGAAGGGGATCTAGAAAAACGACCTATCTCCCCTTTAAACGTATTTTGTTATTGTGTCTGCATTAACTATTATTCTTACACCTCTTTACAGGAATACGATGATCCACTCATTATCCAGCCAGCTTCACTGGACATTGCCACCGTCAAAAAGAAAGCTGATGATGAATGGGTGAGTAATATTAATTATAAAGTATATTTCCACCAACAGTTGTTATTCTTGTTACATTGGAAGTGTTCTTTTATTTCATAAATTTTATTTTAGTAAGCGTTGTTTCCACATAGCGATTTTGATAAGTTAATTTGACTTTATATTGTCTTTGTCCCAGTTTTGGTTTGTTTAGTTTGCAAGTTTTGCATTTAAAATGATTTACAAAAGATATATTACAGTTGGTCCTCCGGTAACGCGGTTTTGGTGGCACGCGGTACACCCCAAATATCCAAAATGCTGCTAACACGGTCAATACTTACACTGGCACGGGGTCCAGCTGGGCGCCGAACCTTTACTCCCGACTTTCGTAGCTCATATCTCTGCAAATATATGGCCTAACCAAGTGTTTATGCCTACCAGAGGTAGATATGATCATTCCCGTGCATTGGGTGAAGACTAGAACACTCCACATTGTGTAGTTAATGTGTGAGGTGAGAATAATTACCGAAACACACTTATTTTATTGTTTGGCTGTCGAGTGAGTGTGTGTGTTATCATTGTGTGGAAAACATGGCTAGGCTATCTTGGTCGCCGAATCTTTCCTCACGACTTTCGTAATTTACCAATGCTCATATCTCTGCAAATATATGGTCTAACCAAGTGTTTATGCCTACCAGAGGTAGATATGATCGTTGTTGTGCATTGGGTGAAGACTAGAACACCCTACATTGTGTAGTTATTGTGTGAGGTGAGAAATAATAAGACGGCGAGTTATGCGGGGATTCCGAAGGTACGATTTTCGTAATTTACCGATGCTCATATCTCTGCAAATAAATGGCCTAACCAAGTGTTTATGCATACCAGATGAAAATATGGTTGTTGCAGTGCGTTGGGTGAAGACTAGAACACCCTAGATTGTGTAGTTATTGTGTGAGGTGAGAAAAATGATGGCGGGATTTCAGAGCTTCAATCGAAAAATGTCGGCTACTGCTGTGACTCTCTCTCCTTAGCCTAGCTGCCTAGCCTAAACAAAATATTTATTCAGAGGTAAGAGTTGTTGCAATGGGCAAATCAACTCATTGCACATGTCAAATAACCTTTATAATTGATTTAATTATTATAACATAGGCTTCTATGGAGAAAAAGTGGACTTTGTGGAAATCCCCAGAACACCAAGGTACCTTTAACATGTAAATATATGGGTTCGGTAACGCGGATTTTGCTAACACGGGAGGTAACCAGAACACATTGGCCGCGTTACCGAAGGACCAACTGTATAATGTAAAACTTGCAAAATAAACAAACCAAAACTGGGACGACACAAGATAAATGCAATATACAATATTTAATGGAGAGTGTTAGCCTAACTACACGCACCTAATACATTAATAGATTATAATCTTACATGTTACATTACACAGTCAATATTGGACTGTCTGGCCTTATTGCAGTACCGGAAATGTAAATCGAAGTTGACATACCACCATTCCTCTATCAAAATAATGTACAGTATGTAAACTATAGTCTATTCGCTGTAAGTAGGCAAAAAATCATGACCTCTCTCCTCTGTCACTCAAAAAAGGCTAGATCAAATTGGTTGTAAATTTCCACATCTATTCCTTGACTGGCTCTTCCCAAATGGGAGAAATATTAGCTCGATTACTCTAGTCGTTTTTGAGTTACAGAGGTTAGAGGTCATGATTTCTCGCCTACTTACAGCGAATAGACTATAGTTTACATGCATTATTTTGATAGAGGAACGGTGGTATGTCAACTTAGATTTACTTTCCCCAACCTTCAAGTGATACGCTTTGTTGTCCATTTTTTATTATTATTATTATTATTATTTTTTTTTTTTTTTTTTTAGCTAGTGTGAAATTGGCTTGTTTCCATCTTAATTACTGTAGGCCTACTCAGTTATCGTTAGTGAGTGCTATTTGTATTTTGTACTATTGTTAATGTCTTGTCAAGTTGCAAATTTGATTTTAATAGAACATTTTGACACTACATGTAGTTTCTTTGTAGTTGTTCGCCAGGCTGCCTGGCCGAACAGCTCCAAGGTCCCGAGCAAGGCCAAGGCCATAACCGAGCGCCCCCACAGAACCCTCCCTTTTTTTTTTTTTTTTTTTTTTTTTTTTAAATATTAGTTTAACCAGACCACTGAGCTCTACAAAAGAACTCTCATAGGGCTGGCCCGAAGGATTCGATCAAGATATATCACTAAACGAGTCAAGATAGATCGGGAAGGGCAGTAGGGGAACAAATCGAGGAAGGTGAAGACACGCAGACATTTCTCGCCATTTCACCAGTTCAGCCGGACCACATGAGCTCCACATCAGAGCTCTCATAGGGCAGGGCCAAAGGACTGCTACACCGCAACACCAACCAAGAAGTGATCAGGGCGAAGAATGAAAGATCATGTCGAAGGTAGAAAAAATCACATCGAGAAGCAAAAAATGCATTACCGAAGGGAATCAAGTCAGTCCGGCCACATCAGCAACCGAAGAGACAAATCAGGCCAGGGAGACATGAGATATAGGCTGCCCGAGGACAGCCAAATGGGACAGAATAAGAATAGAAGGGGAAAATCATAGAATGAGGAATGAAAAACTACTCAAAATTAGTCAAGCTGAGGACGAAAGCTCGAGGGGAGATAGGAAGGGTAAGTACCACAACCATCCCCCATCAAGCTCCAGTCGCCGGCCCCGAAGCCCCCCAACCGCGTCAAGGAGAGTAGTATCAGGGGGGCAGAACTCTCCCTGCCTACCACAATAAAGCCTGGGTGACTGAAGCCACTCCAATGCGGGGAGCTGAGGAGGGTGCGGAAACGCCCGGGAAACCAAAGCCCCACCCAAGGCCCTGTGCCCCTCAGCAATTATGAAGTGAAAGTTGAGGGGCAAAGGAAAAATGTGACGCTTTGGCTTCCAATCTGCCAACCTCTAGGTAGGCAGATTGGGAGGTCAATCCACAGAAGAGACGCCGTCACTTGAGATCTAGAAAATATATAAGTAAAAGGAACAGTCAGAGTAAGCTATGGGTATGGCAGAGATCGCTCAGTTCTCACTGATAGACCAACCCATCACCACATGTTTCTTTGTAGTTGTGTGCGATTTGTTTGCTTGTGAAACAGATTAACTTGCTCATGTAGTAATGTACACCCTATGTGGTGGATTGTGTTCTTTTATTTTATAAATATTTTTTCTATTTTAGTAAGCGTCATTTCCACATAGCGATTTTGATAAGTTATGTTTCCTATATCTTGTATCGTCCCAGTTTTGGTTTGTTTAGTTTGCAAGTTTTACATTTTAATTACAAAGTGTTTATAGCCAAAAGCATTGGTAATTATGAAAACTTTATAATAATATGATAGAGACATAGTAGTTTCTTTTTGTTCCATTAGTTATTGAAACATTAGCTGTTGAGGGTCTAAAATATCCACTAAGTTAAAACATATAAGTGTCGAGGGTATTGTAATGTGTGTATTAACCTAATTATAGTACGGTGTACAGGAGTTGAGCTTTTAGGCTCGTATTGTCCCACTTCCTGAGTTACAATTGTCTAACTTTGCTATCAAAATATGGATATTTTTTGCACACACCACTTTATCATCTAACTGATTCCATGTATTTATACATCTGTAAGGTACGGTAAACTGTACTTTCTCACATCCCCTTTACATCTTCCTTTCATTAGCTTATATCTATATCCTCTAGTTCTACCATTATCCTTTACAATAAAATCCATCTTGTCCACCTTCTCAAGTCCTCTCTGTATGTGTGTGTTAAGCCCTATAATATTGTGTGTGTTGCAGGGTCTGGTGTTACAATCCTCGTACCAAGGTGTTCACCAAGTGTCTGGGGTGATCGCCCTCAGTCCAGCCTACCAGTGTGGTAAGCTGCAGGAAGGAGATGAACTGGTACAAGTCAACTACCAAACTGTGGTATGTATTATTATCATTTTAAAAAATAGTTTATTATTAAGTAGTTTACCCAGATGTAGGCGTAGGGATGTGGCGACCCCATCGCCTGTTACTTTTGTGGCGCTAGCCCCTGGAGGTTGGGACTGGGAATCCCACCTCCAAAATTTACTCCCACTAAGGGATCAGCAAGTTTTTTCTTGCTGCTCCTCCCTACCCCTATAAGGGAGTGCGAGTTTGGCTACTGACTGACCGACTGTTTAACCCTCTCACATCCTGACGCGATTTTTGAGCCTATTAGGGATAGGCCTACTTTAAAGCCTTTGTTACCGTCAGGGGTATCTATAAACCTTTAGTTTGTTTACTTCAACCTCTGCAGTTGTCTTTGAGTTAGCTGTGGGCAGAAAACTAATTTTGGAGAGGTAATTATAACAGTGAGAGTAATCTATTTCTTATTGCTAATCTGGCAACCTCTGCGTCCTATGGTCGTGAGAGGGTTAACCAGACCATCGAATCACAAATTGAGACTCTTAACAGGCTGGCCTGTGGTATCTACTTCTGCTGTATTCATTTCACTCCTATTCCCTATCCCAAGAAAGTAGCCCAAAACTCTTGAATATTAACCTCTATAACTCACAAATGACTCAACCAATCACTTAACCCTCTCCAACATATGACGCGATTTTGAGCTTATTAGGGATACTTTAAAGCTTTTGTTACCATCAGGGGTATTTAGAAACCTTTAGTTTAGTTACTTCAACCTCTGCAGTTGTCTTTGAGTTAGCTGTGGGCAGAAAACTAATTTTGGAGAGGTAATTATAAGAGTGAGAGAACTCTATTTCTTATTGCTAATCTGGCAACCTCTGCGTCATATGAGTCTGAAAGGGTTAATATTTCTACCTTTTGGGAAGGGGCAGCCTGGAAATAGGTGTGGAAAGGTGTAGCCCATTTGCTCTATCCCTTTTTGAGTTACAGAGGTTAGGGTTTGTGATTTCTGGCCTACCAATTTGGAACAGGGTATAGCACTTTCAGTATCATAATTGTATTTGGCTATTTTTATAGTCTATTCATTATGATTACACAAGCATACCTTTCGGGGAAAGACTAGGCCCATTACCGATAACTGTTATTGAGGACAGCAAGAGCATGCAAACCTGCTGAAAAACTGCCTACATGTCCTAATTGTGGCTTACTGGCATTTTGTTGAAAGTAAATTGTTGCACATAGCGATTTTGATTAGTTTCTTTGCGTTTATCTTGTGTCGTCCCAGTTTTGGTTTGTTTGTTTTGCAAGTTTTACATTATAATTGAACTTTTGATCAATTTGAGTACTGTCAAAAGGGTAACTGTGGACACCTTGGGCAGGTGTGGTCTTACCACTGGACTGGTAATCCAATGGACCCGGGTTCGAATCCCAATATGTCAATGGGAAGATATTATTGGGATGGAATTTGTGCTGTACCTAGTTTCAGTGCATTATCACAGCACACCGAAATGCCAAAACAAAATACCCTCATTGTTCCCTGATTAAATAGCATTGTATGAATATTCCCATATTCAAAATATGCTACAAGGGGGCAATGCCTAGCGAGTTAATTGCTCAATAGGTGGCGTTCTGAGAGTGAGGGTCCGAGTCTGGGGAATGAGACGGTGAAGCGTAGAGGCGGAGCAGCTTCAGAGATCGGATTGCTTCGAGCCGGGGTGCTTCGCATGTCTCACTCCCTGGACTGGAACAAGACCTCACGGGCCTCACTGTCTTCAGCGGTTGAGTGTGCAGGCTCTCAGCCTATGCCCGAGAGGGAGTAGTTGGAATATAGAACAAAAAATAAAAAATTGAGGGCAGTTCATGAAATCCTTATTATCCATTATACAGTATAGGGATCTTATCAATTCAAACACACACAACACCATTAAACCATTAAACCATAATTTTACCAAAGACAGAAATCCAGCATAATTGTAATTGAGGTTTTAATGAACTGTCCTCAATTGGCCCAGGTGTCCACAATTACCCCCTTTGACGATATCCAGTCTTACAATATGTTTCCCAAATTGACTAATTCCTTGAACGTGACGACAGTGCGTTGTTATGTGTGCGATTAGTTTGCTTGGGAACCAGATTAACTTGCACATGTAGTAATGTACACCCTATGTGGTGGATTGTGTTTTTTTATTTATAAATTATTGTTTTACTTAAACGTTGTTTCCACAAAGCAATTTTTATTAGTTATTTTGTCTTTTTACTGTGTTCGTATACGTTTTGGTTTGTATATTTTGCAAGTTTTACATTATAATTACAATAAGTTTGTTGTACCCTCAGGTAGGTTGGAGCCCCCACAAGGTGACGGGGGTGATGCTGGAGTTCCCGGTGGAGGTGATCCTGACGGTGAAGAAGAGGCCGCGTCACACCAACACCGTCAACCAGATCTACCTCAAGCCCATGAGACTCCCCAGCAAGAAGCACACCTACTCCCCCTGGGGGTTCTCCTTGGTCGCCTCACCCCAGAGATATGACCTGCAGAGCATTTCCAATCTGCAACTTTCCATGTTAGTATTTAGTGTAGCACTATACCTACCTGCCACACACATTACTCACCCTATGTGGTGGATGTGTTCTTTTATTTATAAATTATTATTATTTTACTTAAGCGTTGTTTCCACATAGCGATTTTGATTAGTTGTTTTGTCTTTTACTGTGTTCGTATAAGTTTTGGTTTGTTTATTTTGAAAGTTTTACATTATAAATTCATTAAAATCATCAAACAAAATTGCTCCGGTTTGACACCTTGCTCTAACCTGTTATATAAATTGAGATGTAAAACTTGCAAACTAAACAAACCAAAACTGGGACAAAGTCCATATAAAGGCAAAACAACTGATCAAAATCGCTATGTGGAAACCACGCTTACTAAAATAAAAATGTTTTGAAATAAAAGAACACAATCCACCACATAGGGTGTACATCACTATATAAATGTGTAGCGTTCACACATCTTCCCTCAAACTAACCAATGTATTTGTGTTGTCATGCTCTAGATCTGTGGACAAGGTTGGCGCTCGTCGTGGTGCCAACGCCCTGCCTCGCCCTAAGCCCTCCACCCCACCCCCTCAGTTGGTCACACCATCACCACAACCACCATCTTCTGTCAGGTGGGTTACTCTTCTTACCTTACTCCTACTACACAGTTTTCACGGTGTGTTGTACCGGCCATGGTTGACTTGTGGAATAAGTTGCCAAATGAGTTAGTCCATTCAGCTCATATCTCCATTTTTAAGTCTAGAGTTAATGCTTTTTTGCAGCATTAATTCTAATTTTTAAACTTATTTTATTCTATTTTATTGTATTATATTTATACTTGATATCCTCCACTGCATAATATTTTATTATTCATTTTATCTGTGTTTAATATATGTATATATTATACAGTATATATATGTTTGGTTTTTTTCCCCTAAGTTGCCGTAGTCTCTCTCCAGTGCCTCCGGGTGTTTTGTGTGGATTCATCTTGCTGGTATTTCTGCACCCTGGTTGGAGACTTCGGCATAATATAATATATTATATTATAATAATAATAATAATAATAATCTTCACAGGGTGGCCATTATTGTTAGTCTTTGTTAATGTATATGTAAAGATAAGATTATGGTTAATAGATTGATATCCAGTATTCGATAAATGTTTATAAAATCGTAGTCATGTACTTAATCTTTAACTGTCTTGATGGTGTAATGCAGGGGTCAGCAACCTTAGGCACGAGTGCCAGGCTTGGCACTAATGGTGCTTGTCTATGGCACGCCGAGACATTTGATGGAACAAAGACAAATACAATGAAAAAAAATAATAATGATGAGAGAGAGAGAGAGAGATTATAATAATTTAATGAACATTTTATGTTATTGTTTAATGCACGATTCTAACTAATTCTTATAAATTATACCTGTACATTGAATAACAACGACAATTGGTCGTGAACGCGACAAGAAGTGAGGTTGGTTGTAGACGAGTAGGCTACACCACACGTTCCTTCAAGCCGTTGGTGATGTGTTAGGCTGCAGCAGTGTTGCCACATACAGGGAAATCTCCCCTTTTTTTTTAACCTGGCACGCAGGGTAGTAAATAAATTGGCATTAATATAATATTGGCACATCATGGTCAAAAGGTTGCTGACCCCTGGCTGTAATGGTTTGAGTGTTTAAGATCTGTATGTGGTAACCCAGGTTCGAATCCTGGTGGAGCACATGCTTTCATTAATTTCATTGAGTGGTGTTTGGTGTTGTGAGTGAAATTAGTTAATTCTATTATTATATTTTAAATGATTTATTGTTATACTATCATGTGTCTCTCTTTCTCCTCCTAACCGTAAATAGTGATGGTCAGAGTGCCTCGGAGCGTGAGTCTGACCACTCCGTCTCGGATGACTCTGAGGATGACGATGCCTTCCTGTCCGACGAGCAGGGATGTTCATCGGCCCTTAGTGTGCGTATGTATCACCCCAAGCCCCGCGCCCCCGTCCAGCGCCGCGCCACCATACCCGGCGCCACCACCCGACACACTCTCACTCTAGACCAGGTAGGATTCTATTTAATTTTATCTGTTTGGCTAATATTTACATAACGATTATTGTTATTGTTTTGATTTCTCTGTTTGGAAGGCATTTCAGTTATGTTATCCAGTTTCTAAAATGTATGATACACCAAAGTTATCAGTGTATTAAAGCCACCACCAGACATACACTCACACTTAACTATTTATACCATAGTCATTTATATGCTCGTGTTTTTTTTTTTCTCACCTAGTACAGCTTCAAGTGCTGTAGTTAGATGAAGAAGCAATTGAACTTTAATAATATTCCATTGTATATGTATATCTGTCTGTGTATATCCTGAAAATAAAGATTCTTAGACAGGTTTAAATGTTTAGGACCTAAATTAATGTGTCTAAAGCTAATTGATGATTGGTCTTACCTAACTCACATTTCCGCCAGCTTCTACATGACATGCGTTGGAGTCGAAGTGGTGGTAGTGGCCCCCCGGAAGGTTCAGACCCGGACCTTTTACGAGGGTTGCCTGGTATAGACCGCCGCCCCGCCAGACCCCACACTTGTATAGGCACCGAGGATAAGGGGGACTCCCGCAGGAAGCCCGTAAGATCACAGGTAGAACAGGTCCAGGAGGAGGACGGCACAGAGGGAGTCACTGATACTAGACTACAGGGTGATGACCAAGACTCAGGAGGTGGGGAGACTGGAGGGGAGAAGAGGGTGGTCAACGTCATTCCTCTCCCACCAAGAAAACCCACCAACTTAACCTCTCCTACCTCTACCAACGACTCTCCCAAAGCCGAGAATAAAAGAAGAGCCAATCTATTAAACCCCCCTTCTTTCCTGTTATCCCTGGACTCTGGCACGGGCGGGGCACTGCAGGAGCTGGGTGAACCTGAGAACACCTGTAGTCGACAGCGGCGGGTATCTGAGGATCGCCCCAAGCTGGATAAGAGTCATAGCACCCCGGCCTATGATGACGAGGAAGACTCTGTACCTACCCCGACCTCCGCGCCGGCTTCTGCCCCAGCGGATCCTACTCGTACCCTCAAGTTGCCTCCCACTAACACCAAAGCTCCTAAAACTAAGTCCTCTCCATCCTCTACCAAACATAGTCCCTCCACCACCCAGCAGAGTCCTAATGCCACCAAACAGAGTCCTAATAATAGCAAGCAAAGTCCTAGTACCAAGCAGAGTCCTAGTACTAAGCAAAGTCCCTCCACCACACCACAGACCCCCACCTCAGCTAAACAAACCACCACCCCCACCTCCACAAAGCAAACCCCTACCCCTACCAAACAGGCCCCCACCACACCCAAACAAAGCCCTTCCACCCCCCTCCAGACCCCCACCACCCCCCTCCAGACCCCACCACCCCCCTCCAGACCCCCACCACCCCCCTCCAGGCCCCCACCACCCCCCCTCCAGGCCCCCACCACCCTGACCAACACCAAAGCCAGCCCCAGCACCAAACCCAGCCCTACTACCTCCTCCTCCAGCAGCAAGCACCACACCCCGCTCTCCAGCAAGCACAGCACCGGCAGCTCCTCCAGGCCGAGTGCGGGAGGGGCCAACAAGCAGAGCGGTGTGGCGGTGAAGCAAGTGTCCACCATCAGCACCGCCGTCAATGCCACATCACCACCGCACAACAACAACACCACCAAGGCTGCTCTAGGTAGGTTCTCTGTCTCTCTCGTACATGATTAGATTGATATCCAGTATTCGATAAATGGATATAAAATCGTAGTCATGTACTTACCTTTAACCCGTACTGTACCGGCGAAGTCTTTTATCATATTCTGGCTATTATTAGACGACTTTAATCAGTTTAGGAAGGACCTCTAGCCATAATAAGGCTTCAAACAATCTCAACCAACCCTTTTAACTACCACAGATCCTTACTAAGCTGCATAATATCGTCTAAACATAGCTTGAATAATATATAAAACACGTCACTGGTACTCAAAGGGTTAACTGTCTTGATGGTGTAATGGTTTGAGTGTTTAAGATGTGTATGTGGTAACCTAGGTTCGAATCCCGGGACGATCACATGCTTTCAATAATTTCATAGGGAGGTGTTTGGTGTTGAGAGTGAAATTAATAAATTAGATTATACATGCAAAGCTTGCCACTTACATATTAACATCTGCCTTAACACCACCTTACATTTGGATAACTTATAGGACTAGCCAATTTTTACGGGGTGGTCCAATGAGTACGCAAAATTTATTAAAATTCTGCTCTAAAAAAATATGTACAGTATAGCATGAGCCATAACAAGGACAGGAGGACAGTAGTGCATCTGGCTGCTGATCGAAGGATCGGCATTATGATCCCACCCCGTGCCATTGGTAGATGTCAAGAGTTTGAACACTCAGGTCTAACGATTCATAGCAAATGTCTAGTACAGTAAAGTCCCTGTAACAAGGGCACGCCTTAGGCCAGTCAATCAAGGGAGTGTACGGCGTAAAAAAAATGCATCACTTGGACCATCACATACAGATTGGCTAGTGTATCTTATGCTATACTTGGTTTAGGGTCTACGCTACATATGATAAATATTTCCTTCCTAGAACTGTAGCTTGGGAAACTGTAAATACTTGGTATGCATATTATTTCTTTCATAAATATAACAATTATTTTCATTGTAGCTGCTAGTACAGTACGGTACTGTAGCAGCTTAAAAAAGGCAGATGACTTTAGTAATGTGACTATTTAAGCTTTGCCATGTTGAGCTGAAAGTATGAAACTATACCCCGTTCCATATAGAAATAAAATAATAATATATGAGGAAATATTTTGAAGTTTTTGGAGGTTTTTGAATGTTTTCGCTTCATACCAATCGCCGCGGAATGAACACCTCATTTCAATGGCTAGTTAGCTGCAAGTGGTGTAGCTATTGTAGCGAGGTTGGTAGAGCACTCGCCTGCAAACTGTCAAGTTGATGGGTCGAGTCTCGGCCCGGCCAGTGCTGTAGGTGGACGGTGCGGTCTAGCAATCTGTGGCAACTATTCACTGAAGTCCCTGATCATCAGGGCACCCACCCTAGCCCAGCTCTTGAGCAGGGAGTGCATTATAGTAAAAAAAAATACATCATGTCTATCAGCAGGCCTCCTCACTATCAAAATGCATAATATTGTATCAAATTATATAATTCGACGTGATATACTTAAGATAACCTAAAGAATAGATACAAATAGCCAAGACAGCATCCTGCCTACCTACATCAAAACGTTTACTTCCCACCCAGTGTGGACCGCATCCAGCCTCCCGTTAAATGACAAAATTTATGCTAGGGACTTGAAGTATCTCTATTATTGGGCAAAAATTGGCCTAGTGTGATAACCCCTTTACAGAGGTTTATGTTCAAGAGTTTTGGCCTACGTATTTGGAGCAGGGTATAGTTCCTTTGACTAGTATTATGGATGGAGTGGAGTGCCTGTAGTATTAAGCTAGATTATTTACTTAACCTTTTTGTTTCTATACTTTATTCGCATGTGGTTGTGAGTGAAGTGAAGTGATTGTTACTTGGCCTGATAAATAATTGTTTTAAGGGGAGATTTGTATTTATCTATTTAATATTTATTTAATATTCTCCCTAAACCTCCACTAAGCTTTAAACAAATACCCCCAAGAAAAGATAAATTTTTATATTTTTCGGTAGAAAATTTTCCTAAATTACTGGCTAGCTATCGCTTGCCAGGAAAAAAAAAAATATAGCACACAAGGTCTTAAAATTGCTAAACTAATGGGGTGAACATCTTAAAATCTCAAAACTAATGGGGTGAACGTCTTAAAATATCAAAACTAAGTGGGCTAAACATGAAGGAGAAGGTCTAGAAAAACAAACAAACCTCCCCTTAAGTCGTTCATTTGTTTTTATACAGTATTAATATTCTGTGCTAATAATCTATCCATTCTTATTATTTCATTTAATAGGAATATTTAGTGAGGTGATGGATTTAATTTATTTTATGCTGTGTAAATATTTTGTTCTCATAATTTATCCTTCCTTATTATTTTATGTAATAGGACTATTTAGCGAGGTGATGGACGCATATTAAGACTTTTTAGGTGACTTTGACTGCGAGATAATTTAGCGATTATAGTGTAAAACTTGCAAAATAAACAAACCAAAACTTGTACAGTACAAACACAGTAAAAAGACAAAACAACTAATCAATATCGCTAAGTGGAAACAACGCTTAAGCAAAATAATCATTTATAAATAAAAGAACACAATCTGTTTCCCAAGCAAACTAATCACACACATAACAACGTACTAGCGTCACATTCAAGGAATTAGTCAATCACACGGGAGCTCTTAGTGGCAACTTTTGATCTGCAAGTTTCATTCTGACAACATTTTCTGATTATATTCCACTGGTGCGGCCACAGGCCATAGCGCGGTTGATAAGAGCACTCGCCTATAAATCGAGAGGTCAAGGGTTCGAGGCTCGGGTTAGCCAGTGTGTGTTATTGACAGACACCAGTGCTATTGGTGGACGGCACCTGTCTAGCAATCTTTGGCAATTGACCACTTGCGAGTTTCAGGCTATAAGGAAGTTGGAGTTTTTTTACATTGATATTTAGCAGAATTATCAGCTAAAATGTGGTTGTAGTACATTTATAAATACATACAAATAAAATCAACATACTTTTTATCCATTAGTCATCTACTTTATTATTGTATTTCTGTTTAATACGATGTTTACGTCACCAACTTCCTTATAGAACGAAACTCGCAAGTTGGCAATTTTCCACTGAAGTCCCTGAAACATCAGGGCATCCACCCTAGCCCAGCTATCGAGCAGGGAGTGCATGGTGGTAAAAAACGCATCACATCACAATTCCTTCAGAACGATAACTCTTTTTTTACTTTTGATTCAAACTAAAATTAGACAATCTCATGTTTTATATATAACCCGTTTATAATGCAAGAAAAATTAAAGTAAAATGTACAACATTCAAAACAAACAAATCAAAACAGGAACAGTACAATATAAAGACAAAAGAACTTATCAAAATCACCATGTGGAAATAATGCATTCAAGATTTAGCAAAACAATATTATATACCGGTACTGTATTAAAAAAAACAATATTATATACCGGTACTGTATTAAAAAAACAATATTATATACCGGTACTGTATTAAAAAAACAATATTATATACCGGTACTGTATTAAAAAAACAATATTATATACCGGTACTGTATTAAAAAAAAACAATATTATATACCGGTACTGTATTAAAAAAAAAAAAAAAAAAAATGTTCCATTATTGTGGCCGGACTGACACAATGAAGACTTTCTTTTGGTTAGGTACAACATTTACTCTGCTTGTAACAAAGCTTGTTTACTTTATAAATACTAAGCATATTCCTTTACATCTTCATTTGAAGTAATCATGGTATGAACTTTTTCTTGGGTATTGATATATTTCTAACATATACTGTATATTTACTGCTAATACAGAGTGTGGTGAAGGTTTTGTAACATATATGATAGGAGCCTAATGAGTGAACAGTAGTGGAACTTGGACACCACTAAAGTCAACACTGCTTAAAAGTCATCACCCGCCATAACAAAAAATTAAGTCATATAAGCCACCATTGCTAAGTTTACCATCCTAATTATCACTGGAACTGTGGCTGAATTAGGTGGAAGGGAAACACAGGAAAGTATTTGAATTCTTTGTTTCTTTTACGTTTTGGGCTACTTAGACCCCATCTTCAGAGAGACTGGTTCTGCGTAGCCCGAAACGTAAGAGAAATAAGGAATTCAAACTCTTTCATGTGTTTCCCTTCCACCTAATTCAGCCACTTGTCATAATGGATCAGCCATAATACCTACTGTAGTTGCTGGCATACAACACAAGCTTTTTTCCACAAAAATTACCATGCCACAGGCCGTGGCATGCTGATCGAAGAGTCGGAAGTTCGATCCCACTCTCTGGGATAATGTCCAGTAAAGTCCTTGTAACAAGGGCACACCCTAGCCCTGTCAATGAAGGAAGTGCATGGTGTTAAAAACTGCATCATCATCTTCAAATAAGTAACCCTGGTAGTGTGACTTATGGAGTGGGTGGCTTGTGGGGACTGTAATGCAGGGGTGACTATAATGGTGTTGAGGTTCTAGCATGAGTGTGGTGGTGTGGTAGTCCGTGGGGGCCAGGGGAACAATCACTACCATCAGAGAGGGCCTTTTGCTATATACATAATCTTAGAATCTACAGGAATCCTTTCTTATTTTTGTATTATTGACGCGGGCTGTGGCATGGTCAGTAGCGCATCTAACTGCTGGTTGAAGGGTCTGCAGTTTGATCCCACGTCGTCCCACGTGCCACTGGTAGACGTCAAGAGTTTGGCTACTCAGGTCTAGCGATTCGTGGCAAATGTCCATAAAGTCCCTGTAACAAGGGCACGCCCTAGCCCTGTCAATCAAGTTAGTGCACAGCGTTAAAAACTGCATCAAACTCCATCATTGTAGAGATGTTATTAGAGATGACAGCTTTGCTCATTAAGTTTCCATGTCATGTAATAGCTGTTTATTGAAGATTATGATGAAAGTTTGGCACTCTTGCTTGGTACGGATTGCTGTTATTTCTGGATCTGCCCACGGACTATGGTTGGGATTATAGTGCATTCAAGCTAACCTGGCAGATATTGGTAACACTGCCTCTATAATTTCTATCCTGCCTCTCTAAACTGTCCGAGTATTGCCGCCTTTACATAATATTGGGTTCCATGTCATCTCAACCAGTAGACCATTTCAACCATGACCAACCAAACCAGTGCCAAAATATAGTACTAACCTAACTTAACTTAACTTAACGGTATTGGTTGATTTGGTACTGGTTGAGAGCTACTGGTTGAAATGGTTACTGGTTGAGTTGACGGGTCAGCATAATATTGGCTTTACAATTTATGTAGTAAGGGAGTGTTGCCAATTTGTGCCAGGTTAGCTTGAACACACTTTAGTTTGGGTTGTTGACAGCATGCCTCTACTTCCCCCCTTCCTCTCTCCTACCTTGGTTAGCCCCCACTAGCAGCCCGGGTGAACGAGTCACCTCACCACCTTCTTCCTCCTCCCGCCTCTCCTTCCCCCAACCCTCCTCCCATCCGGTGCTCTACCCCACCGCCTCCCTGCCCGTCCAGCCCCCGTCCACCTCCTACCCCAGCCCCGGCAGTATCATCTCCTCCGCGACCACCACTATCGGAGGCGGGGCGGGGCACCAGTTCCGGGCGGCCGTCACCTTTCCCGTGGCGGCAGCTGACGGTCGGGGCGGGGGCGGGGAGGATGGGAGTGGTGGTGGAGGAGAAGGTGGTGATGGTGGAGCTAGTAGTGGGGTGATTCTGAGGGAGACACGCAGCAGTTCACCATCAGTGTGGCGTCGTGGTGTTCTCCTCACTGACCGGGGTTAGTTACTTCACCTTAACCCTCAGAAGATGGTGACGCATTTTGACAACCTCATTCTGGCCAACATAATACAGTAGTTTTAAAGTCTAACATTCATAAACTAATCATGATAATAGCAGCCCCTTTGCCGTGTACATTTATGCTATGCAGTACATAAAGTATAATGATAACTACTAAAAGCTTACATTTCTTGACTTACACAAGTACCGGGTACTGTATATAATTCATAGAGTACTTAGATTGTTGATTGTTATATTAATGTACAGTAGGTGAGTCCTTAAGGGGGGGGTATTTTATTTCTATTATTTTTAATGTGCTCCCTAGACCTCTATCAAGCTTTAAAAAAACAAAAAACAAAAACCTTTGAGATAGATTTGTAGGCCTTCATTTTTCGGTAGAAATTTTTTTCGGCCAAAGGCCGGTTCCTACTAAAGAACAGGCTCGCTATTGCTCGCCAGAAAAAATTGACCTCTAAATGGTATGAAAGGTCTTAATATTGACAAAGAAAATGGGCGAAAGATATTGAAATCACCAAACTAATAGGGTGTACATCATACTGTATAATCTCACAAATAACAGGGCTAAGGTATGAGGGAGAAGGGGGGTCCAGAAAAATCAAAAGATGAGGTATAACATGCTGTGAAAGAGAAAAGGAGATGCTTCAAAGCAGGGAGGAATACCAGGCAGCTAAACGAACTGCCAAAAGAGTTATTTACAATGCTAAAAATCGCATTAAGGACCTGGTCCTCGAACAAGTGTGTAACACTGACAATCCCAATGGGATCTTCAACCTAGCTAGGCGAGTTAAAAATGACAGTAGGGATATTATAGGTGAACAGTGTGTTAGAAATGATACTGGGAAGATTGTGTATGCAGAAAATGAAATCAGAGAAGCATGGAAGGTACACTATAAACGATTGCTAAATCTAGAGTTTGAATGGGATAAGGAACAGCTTAGTTATCGAAAAACCAATATCTGGGCCCCCTCCTTTGATAGCACCAGCTGTAGTGAGCGACGCAATCAATAAAATGAAGGACGGTAAAGCTCCAGGTTGCTGCGACATTGTCGCTGAGATGATAAAAGCCTCAGGGGAGATTGGTGTAAACTTAGTCACTGAGTTGATAAACACCATTATTAAAGATGAGAAAATCCCAGAGGATTGGCTCAAAAGTGTAATAGTAAATAATTATATACAAAGGAAAAGGGGATGCGCTAGATAGAGGAAATTATAGGGGCCTGAAAATGCTTGACCAAATCATGAAGGTCTGTGAGAGAGTCCTTGAGGGTTTGATCAGGCAAAGCATCTCTATTGATGATATGCAGTTTGGTTTTATGCCAGGACGTGGTACAACCGATGCTATCTTCATAGTCAGGCAGATACAGGAAAGATACTTACTAAAAGGCAGGGATCTTTACTTTGTGTTTGTAGACCTGGAGAAGGCCTTTGATAGGGTGCCTAGAGATGTTATGCAGTGGGCTATGAGGAAACTTGGTGTGGAAGAGTGGCTGGTGCGTGTGATAATGAAGATGTATGAGGATTCAAGAAGTGCGGTGAGGGTGAAGGGTGTACTGAGTGATGAGTTCGCAGTCCGTGTTGGAGTCCATCAGGGTTCAGTGTTAAGCCCCCTCCTCTTTATTATGGTCTTGGAGGCGCTGTCTAGAGTTTTTAGAGGCGGACTCCCGTTGGAACTGTTTTATGCAGACGATTTAGTCCTAATAGCTAACAGTATGCAGGATGCTGAGGCCAAATTCAGAGAGTGCAGAGAGGGCATGACGAGCAAGGGTTTAAGAGTCAATATTAACAAAACCAAGGTTATGCATTGTAGATTGAGACGAGGCAATGTGGAAAAGAGCGGTGCATACCCATGTGCAGTGTGTGGAAAGGGAGTGGGCGTTAACTCGATTCAATGTAGCATCTGTCGATGTTGGGTACACCATGGGAGTAAGTGCTGTAGTAGAATAAAGGGGCCCCTGCCGAAGGATAAGTCAGAAATAGAGAAATTTGAGTGCGTAGTGTGCAAAGGCGAGCTTGTGTTAAGTGATGATCCTGTGGCTGTGAATTTTGGAAATGAGTTTTTGGACTCTCTGCCGGTGGTGGGGCCGAGGCTGCCACTGTTGCTAGAAATAGGTGTGGCTGGGGGAAGTTCAGAGAATTTATGCCAATCCTGACCATGAAAAGAATGCCTCTCCCCCTGAAGGGAAAGGTGTATGCCTAATGTGCTAGAAGTGCAATGACGTATGCCTCAGAAACATGGGCCGTTAAAGTAGAGGATGTCAACAGAATGGAGCGTAATGAGATGAGAATGGTGAGATGGATGTGTGCCAGGCTACAGGATAGAATAACAAATGTTGAGCTGAGGAGACGTTTAGGTATAAAGAGTATTAGCGAGGTGATGCTAACAAGTAGACTGGGATGGTATGGACATGTGGAGAGAATGGATAAACAAAATTGGGTGAAAAAATGCAGGTCTGTGATTGTGGAGGGAGCTGCACCAAGGGGTGGACCGAGGAAGACCTGGGATCGGACTATACGCGCCGATCTCAAATCCAAGAACTTGACAAGTGAAGCAGCCCTTAACAGGGTTGCCTGGAACGCCGCCATTAGGACAAGAGACTGAAACTGCACTTATGTGTGGAACACTCAGTCTTAAAATTGTATGTATGTATGTATGTATGTATGTATGTATGTATGTATGTATGTATGTATGTATGTATGTATGTATGTACTTCCCCTTAAACCCACCGATCATTTCCCAGTTATAATAATGTGGAGAAGGGGGTCCAGAAAAATAAAAACCCTCCCCTTAATGCCACGGATCATTTCCCCGTTATAATAATAATAATGTGTTTTCCATAATGTTACATATCAGGAAGTCGGAGAATCTCGTGTCGTGAGCTTGGCCAGGGGGATCACCAGGGCTGGCTACACCGTCGCCGTGACAACAAAGGCTTCCTCCTGCCGCACCGATGGGAGAGACGATGGTTTATACTTAAGGTACAGTTGCCCGCATTAGTTCTGTTCCTCTCTATGATCTTATACGTGGAAGTATAATGCGCATGATTGAATTATGAGTGTAGTTTTTATAGGTGGTGGCTAACTCATCTGATTAGTCAACTGATAATACATGAGATCAGTGATAGAATATGCAAGCCCTGCCAGATCACCTGGACATGAGAGGCACTCAATTCCTGGCTGCAGCCTCCACAAACCAACACCATCCACTACACTACATGGCAACACACCCACAGACACCAAGGAATATCAAAACAACACCCAGCACACGATATCACACACAAATACTGTCATCTCCTTACCTGCCCACCCCAAACTAGCTTCCAGAAGCACATCAATACTCATATCTTTCGCCGTTCCATCCAATCACTCAAAGACAACACGCAGCTGCATGTACGACCACCCGAAATTCATCCTTCCGAGTCCTCCCTTCCTCGTGAGGACAGAGTCCACCTGGCCAGGCTGAGATGTGGGCACCATCCAGCTCTTCTGAGCTATCAGAAGAGACTGGATGACTCCGTCGTCGACACCTGCCCAGGATGCGACACAGCACCCCATACTATTAATCACGTCATAGTAGACTACATTCCACACAATCACTTAAGCCAACAACATAATCTACATTCCTTGAGAGCCCTGTGGGAAAGCCCGATCATGGCCATGGCCTTCCTTAGGGACTCGGGGTTGTTCGGCCAGGCAGCTTAGGGAACAACAACAACAACTAGACTGATGGTAGATGAACTTAGGTAGCCGAAATATTGTAATTATTGATCTCATAAGCTGCCAGACAGACCAATGTTAAGGGAAAAAAGCGCTTGTGGGAAAGCGAAGTGAATGCAGAAAAGGATATAGGAGTAGTGATAGACAATAAATTAAATTTCTCAGAACATTTAGCGGAAAAGATAAACAAAGCCAATAGAATTGTAGGGCTGATATGGAGGACATTTGTGTCACTTGACGAAGAAATCTTCAGGAATCTCTATACAGCGCTGGTTAGGCCGCACCTGGAATATGCGAACCAGGTGTGGGCTCCATATATGGTAAAGGATATAGAAGCAGTGGAGAAAGTGCAGAGGAGAGCTAGCAAGCTGGTACTAACGTTGAAGAACGCGGGCTATGAGCAGAGGTTGAGGACACTGGGGCTTCCGACACTGGCATATAGGAGAAAGAGAGGGGCTATGATAGAGACTTTTAAGATAGTGTCAGGAAAGTACGATGAGGATGTGTGTGAAGGGATCTTCTTGATGTGGGAGGGAACAAGAACGAGAGGACACTCTAAGAAAATTTACAAAGAAAGAAATAGGCTTGAGAAGGCAAAGAACTCATTTTGTGATAGAGTGGTAAATGAGTGGAACGCACTGTCCCAGTATGTAGTCGATTCCGAATCAATAAGGGATTTTTAAAGTAATCTTGATAAAGCATGGGGAAGACAAGATTTGAAGTTTGATTATAAACAAAAATACAGAATAGTAAAAATGTTGCGTCCGCTACCGCCAACACCGTGAACGACCGCAGCAGTGCAAGTACTGGTACTGAGCTGGATACACAGGCCTAGTTTGCCTTTTTCCAGAGGATCTACTGTAAGAAACTAAGAAACTGTTGTGTGATACCGGCTTTAGAAGGGACAGGCTCTATCTTTCCCATGCAATTGTACGGTGGCGCTAATAAGTCATACCATTACGTTTGGCTTGCTCTGTGCTGTATTAATGTCTGTCAGATGTTGAATATGGTGGGTAAGTGTAGGAATATGGTTGTATATCTCAATCAAAAAGAAGAAATCATGTGTAAATATTGCTGATACCAATTATTGATCAAAACATAATTGATGCCGAGACATCACTTATTAGCGCGACTGTAAATCCATGACTAAACTGTAGGTATTGACTGTTGTTGTTGTTATTATTTTTTACAGAAGAACTACCTGTATGGTTACCGTGATCGTGAGGCTGTTAGGGCCGACTCTCTCATCTACCTGCCGGGCTTTGATATCTCTCCCGCCACCGATGTCAAGGCCAAGAAATTTGCCTTCAAGATCTACCATTCAAGTGAGGATTGTATTTAATCACTGTATAATGGTTTAAGTGTGCAAGTTCTGTATGTGGTATCCTGGGTTCGAATCCCAGAAGGATCATATGCTTTCATGAATTTATTGGTAGTTATTGGTGTTAAGACCGATATTAGTTATTATTCCCCCCCCCCCCCCCCTTCATCTAATGGTGGAGGAAAAAAAGAATATGCCTCACGCATCCTACTGCGTGTCGTACAAGGCGACTAATAGGGGGAATGGCGATAGACTTGTGGACCAACAGCCATTACTATGCAATAAAGTCTTTATCTTAGCACTGTCTTGGTATGGCACTGCCGAGGCTGGTGGGCTGCGGATTTGTGCCACAGGGGACTGAGTCTTACCTGGGTGCTGTTTAGCACCACACCTGTTTCAGCAACAGTGTTTGCATGTTGGAACAGTGTTGGGGCAGGACTTTATTGTTCTATAATCCAATTGCTTAATATACAGTAGAGTCTTGTTATGGTGCTGTCTTTTTGTAACACTGTTAAGGCTGGTGTGGTTGCAGATACTGCAGGTGCAAGTGCTGCAGGGAGACTCTGTTGAGTCTTGCTGAGGCATGGTTACCATTATACCAACATCAGCCACAGTGATGACTTGGTGGGGCAGTGCTGTGGCAGGACTTTATTGTACTACAGTACACTCCAACTACTGAAAGGATGGTGATGGGCTGGTCTATCAGAGTGAGACCTGAGCGATCTCTGCCATACCCATAGCTTACTCTGACTGTTCCTTTAACTTATATATTTTCTAGATCTCAAGTGACGGCGTCTCTTCCGTGGATTGACCTCCCAATCTACCAAGATTGGAAGCCAAAGCGTCACATTATTCCCTTGCCCCTCAACTTTCTCTTCATAATTGCTGAGGGGCACAGGGCCCTGGGTGGGGCTATGGTTTCCCGGGCGTTTCCGCACCCTCCTCAGCTCCCCGCCATGGAGTGGCTTCGGTCACCCAGGCTTTATTGTGGTCGGCAGGGAAGGTTCTGTGGGGGCGCTCGGTTATGGCCTTGGCCTTACTTGGGGCCTTGGGGCTGTTCGGCCAGGTAGCTTGGGGAACAACAACAACAACAACAACTACTGAAAGGCAACCTGGTCTGAGCCGTTACAATGCATGTAATGGAAAAATTACGTAAACCATTGTATTGTATTGTATGTAATAACTAATATCGGTGCAGTTGGGTATTATGTACAGTTTAAGATTAATATCCAGTACAGTACAGGTATTCGAGAATGCATAATACTGTAGCCTATATCGTAGGCTTGTGCATAAACCTTTAACTGTCTTGTTAGCCTAATGCTTAGTGTACAGAATTTTGGTGTGAGTATCCTAGGTTCGAGTCCTTGGAGTACCACATGCATTCATTACTTTCATTAATTTCATTACAGTGTAGTTAGGTATATTTGTAAATTAATTGGTGAGTGGGTGAAAACATACTGTATATGAATATTATATACTGCATACAGTATAATTATATATATTGGTATATAATAGTTTTTTTCTCTTTCTGTGCTTATAATTTACCTTTAACCCGCTGAGCCCCGGCTAGTTATAATATTTTGTTCACCCCAGTCCAAAGCCATTTTCACTTTTTGTTTTTGTTTGCTAAAATGGAAGACAAGGATGAGAAATGAAAAAAAAAAAAAAATCCCCTCAGCTATTTTTTTTTGGGGGGGGGGGGAGCCTCAAAAAAATGAGTTGAGCCAAAATGGAAGAGAATGGTGAGAAATGAAGAAAAAAATAAAAAAACCTCACCTCGGTCATTTGGGGGGGGGGGGGGGGCGAAAGTTCGTCTCCCCCGCATGACCACCCGCTCGGGAGCACTAGGGTAAAAACTGAGTATGGCATTGTACGGCATACATCCCAAGGAGTGTCTCACATAAATCTCAAGCCTCTAGCTCCCATACGACCGGAGTAATGAAGGTTCAAAGTGGCAGTGAACTAAGGGTGTAAAGTATCCCCACTAAGCCCACCACCACCGGCCGCGCGGCTGTCTTGGCCCGCTCACACCTACCGGCCCGGCTCGCCCACACACTACGGTACCTCCCCCTCCTATTCTCCCGCCATTTCCTACCTTACGAGCCACGTAACTGATTTTAATATGCCGGACGCACGTGATGCGTCGCTGGGAGTTGGTGATCAAAAACTGCCGACGCATCACGTGCGATGCTGGGTCTCAATGGGTTAACCCTTAACCAACGGTGACCGTCATATGATGGGCGAGAGATAAATGGCCTATCCCGCGGTACATGTCATATGACGGGCGGCATTTTGAGCACATTAGGGGCTCTGAAAGAGAGTCCGTGCATTGGGAGGACGATAGGCGGGGTCTGACTGCTCGGCACCACCACTGGGCCGTTTGTGGGACTACCGCCGCCTACCTCCACACCTTTGGCCTCGCGAGACAAGGAAAAATCAGAGGAAATTACCTTATTTTAGGGTTTTTCACCTCCGGTTGGGCATTCGCTACAGGATAACCCGTGGTCGTACAAGGATGATTCAGGTGTCATTGGAAAGCTCTATTATCGCCCTTTCACGGATACATAATTGTTTTACGCTCTGGCTCTTGTTTATGCATGAAAAAGAGCATGGAATGAAGTTCGTTTTCGGTAAATATGCCCGCTTGGCAGGTAGTTGATGTTACAAACGGCCCCGATGGCGATGGGCTGGTCTATCAGAGTGAGACCTGAGCGATCTCTGCCATACCCATAGCTTACTCTGACTGTTCCTTTTATTATATATTTTCTAAATCTCAAGTGACGGCGTCCTTATTGTGGTCAGCAGGGAGGGTTCTGTGGGGACGCTCGTTTATGGCCTTGGCCTTACTCGGGGCCTTGGGGCTGTTCGGCCAGGCAGCTTGGGGAACAACAACAACAACAACAACAACAAACGGCCCCGATTTTTGGGTGTTAAAGAACTTTCATCCTGTATGTATGTACTGTATATATTCAGGCACATGCCCCATAGCTGGGGGTGGCCGACTTGAGACAGAGCCCGGACAGGGACAAGATAAAAGAAGAAAAAAATACAAATTCACACACATCTAGGTTTATAGCTTTATAAGGAGGCTAATTATTAAGTGCAAAACTTGCAAAACCAACAAACCAACGCAGGAACCGCACAACACAAAAACAAAATACAGTAACTTATCAAAATCACTATGTGTAAATAACGCTTTGAAAATTTAGCAAATTAATAGACTCATAACTACTAATTCTTATGTATGTTCCAGGCGGTGCTACGTTCTACTTTGCGTGTGACACCAGCGAAGAGCGTAGCCGATGGATGAGTCAGATGGGTCTATCAGCGGTCACCCATCAGCGCCACCACCACCATCATCACCACCATGCCTCTACCACCACTACTACCACCACCACCACCTCACCCACCACCACCACCACCTCACCCACCACCACACACCATCATAACTCTCACCCACACCACCACCACCACCACCCATCATCCACTACCACCACTCAAGGTTTGTGGTATCAAAGTTCTACAGTACAGTATTATTGGTCTAGACCAAACATGTAACTATCTCAACAACTGCATCACCTCTACAAAGATGGCAGGTCAGTATAAGCAAAGTACAGTATACTATATGTAAATATACTCTTGTTTCTTTTCTGCTGACGGTAAATTGAATCCCTTTGCAGCTAATTTCTCGATACTTAATTGAATAATATGAAACTACTGTCTCTGCATCATATTAAGACCAAGTTTATATTATTGGCATTATATTTCACTTCAAGATCTTCACAGTAACTGAGAAATCTTGTGATAGGAACTTTGCAATTTACGGCCAGTCGAAAAGATTTTTTTTTTTTTTTTTATAGTACCGATAATATCTTTTTAATTCCTATAATTTCTATGTCAGCTGTCCAGGAAGCTACTTGGTGTATACAGTACAATATAGTTTATTTACTCTTGATACTTGGTACGGTCGCGCTAATAAGTCCTGTCCCAGCTGTCATTACGTTTGGCTTGCTCTGTGCTGTATTAATGTCTGTCAGATGTTGAATAGGGTGAGCACGTGTATGAACATGTATATTTCGCTCGATATGAAAAAATGAAGCTTAGATATTTCTGATGCTAATTATTGATCAAAACATACTTGGTGCCTAGACATCACTTATTAGCACGATTGTACAGTACTTATGCATTGCAACATATTCATTCTTATAATGTTGCCTCAGTGATTGAACTGGGAGGTATCTCTGTCCTAAGAGATCGTATAGTAAGTAGGATCTGTACTCTGTCCAAGTCCCTGAACACTTTGGGTTGTCTCCTCTGCGGTGAGTAGGGAGAGGGATATTTGTGATAGATTGCCCTGACCTGGGTTGTTCATCTGAGGTCATCTTCTTAACCCCTTCTGTACCGGCGACGTCTTTTTCATTTTATTGTAGCTACCATTAGACGATTTTATTCAGTTTAACAAGGACCTTCAGCAATTAACAGGCTTCGAACTATCACACTAACCCTCTTAACTACCACAGATCCTTCAAAAACTGCACAAAATCGTCTAAATATAGCTAGAAGAAAACTATAAAGACGTCGCCGGTAATGAAGGGGTTAACTACTGGCACCACAGACAGCCACTAATTCTCAGTATATGCATAGTAACCAGAATCTAAAAGTAGTTCAATTTGTAAATGTATGTGTCACTTACTGCCTGTCATATATATTTATCTTTCAGAAACAAAAATTATCTTACAGTAGAGTCATAATACGACTCTAGATAAATGCCCAAAACATCAAGGGTATACCAAATGTTATGGTATTTCCTATAACGTTCTTTGTAATGTCAGAGCATTATAAATTTATTGTAAAAATCCCTAACTTAAATATTCCTCTAAGGTGGGTATGTTTACTACAGTAATTTATCATGTTAGCTCACATATTGTCCGTTCAAGAATACAGCTCAGGAAGGACCTTATCTTGATAAAGAAGGTACGGTAAGTTTATGTTTCCCCATCCCTTCACCATGCCTTATCATCTTTCCTGTTACCTCTTGAAGCCATAGTTTTAAACACGGAGAAGGCATTTCCTTTCCCATTACCGTACCTAATTACTAATTTACATTACATTACATTACTAATTTGTCCAGCTTTTAATAGGAGAACTAATAGGGTTCTCATTGAAGAGGGTAATGATGAAAGTCAAATCGATATCACATGAGCACTTTTTCCCTCGACTCTCGTCTCTAACACTGTTGTGGCAACTTATCAGGTAAACTTTTTAAATAATTCCACTATCTAATTTCATCTGTTGCCTCTGTAAAATTGTTAGTTGACCTTCGAAGATTGTTGATAACAGCTCTGGTGTGAAACCCCCTTAGCTTCCAGAACGTTTTGAAGGGGATCTACATGAGCAATTTTCTCAACTTTTATCCGCAACTCTAATCAGGCAGCCTTTATGATATATTTTTATGGCCAACTCGATACAGAGCCCGAACAGAAGCCTGTAAAGTTCCAATTCTTAGGGTCCGGGACCACTTTCGCATTCCATCGTCCCTTTCTCTGTCTCGTTGAGTAGGATAATTTCACAAGGGGAGGAGGATTCCTAGTCTCCTCTCCCCTATGGTGACTGATACCAGTGCAAATTAGTGTTTATAAAGTTGTCAGAAAAGAGTTAGAGGAAAAAGCGCTCACGTAAATCCAGCTTTTCCCTCACCTTTCAACAGGAAATGTTGCCGTATTTTTTCTGTATGTGGTTTGGAATGGGTTGTGTTGGGTAAGGTGCATCCTCTCCTCTATTTAAGACTATGGCTAATATTATCCTTAGTTCTCACCTCCGCTCTACACTCCTTAACCCTTTCAATAGACCGATTATTGTAAACAACAAAGAAAAAAGTTGTCTTCCAATTTATAATTTTTATTTTTATCAATTGGAAGAGAACATGTTTCTTTGTCGTTTAGTTGCCCCTAGAATTTTTTTTATAACTTCTGAATGATCTCTGGAGGTCAACGATTTAAGCAAGATAATTATAAATCTTTTTATTCCTAGAGGTGGCTCAATGTGCATAAAATAATTTGGGGGTAGCTACATTACATTCCATACACTTTAAGGGGCGGTGTTTTTTTCTTCATTTGTTCAGACAACCTTTACCAAGTTTAACAAAAAGCCCCCAAGACCCCCTTTCAGATAGATTTTTACATTGTTTGCTAGAAAAATATTCCATTCGAAGGCTGGTTCCTTCTAAATTGCAGGCTCGCTATAGCTCGCTAGGAAAAAAAATCAACTTTATCTGAAGAATTTCTGTAGTAGGAAGTTACCATACGATTGAAAGGGTTTGTAAGGACTCCGTAGTTTCCTTCCTCCCACATCCTCGAACAAGTGCACTTCCCATTAGTTTGTAACCATTCCCTCTGATATAATTATACCCATTAGTTTACATAGCCTTCCTTCCTCCCACTCCTACAGTCACATCCTCAAACCAGTGCACTTCTCATTAGCTTATAGCCATTCCCTCTAGTACACATCCTCAAACCAGTGCACTTTCCATTAGTTTGTATCCATTCCCTCTGGTTCACATATCCTTCCTTCCTTCCACTGCTATATCACATCTTTGAACCAGTGCACTTCCCATTAGTTTGTAGCCATTCCCTCTAGTATATACCCCTTAGTTCAAATAACCTTCCTTCCTCCCACTCCTACAGTCACATCCTGAAACCAGTGCACTTCTCATTAGTTTGTATCCATTCCCTCGAGTTCAGTCTTCATACCATATCTCTCCAGCCTCACTATCCCAGCTAATTTCTTCTATAAACTTCATACTCTCTCTCTCTCTCTCTCTCTCTCTCTCTCTCTCTCTCTCTCTCTCTCTCTCTCTCTCTCTCTCTCTCTCTCTCTCTCTCTCTCTCTCTCTCTCTCTCTCTCTCTCTCTCTCTCTCTCTCTCTCTCTCTCTCTCTCTCTCTCTCTCTCTCTCTCTCTCTCTCTCTCTCTCTCTCTCTCTCTCTCTCTCTCTCTCTCTCTCTCTCTCTCTCTCTCTCTCTCTCTCTCTCTCTCTCTCTCTCTCTCTCTCTCTCTCTCTCTCTCTCTCTCTCTCTCTCTCTCTCTCTCTCTCTCTCTCTCTCTCTCTCTCTCTCTCATTACCATAGTGTCTTTGTTTTGTGTGGTTGCAAGTACGTTTGTTTGTATTTATTTGCATGACAAATGTTCAAATATACTTATCACTTATCATTTGATCACTATTATTATGCTATGTTTTTGTTGTTTAGCTAATTGACCACCTGTGAGTTTCAGGCTATAAGGAAGTTGGAGTTGTGTATATCATTATTTAGCAGAATTACCAGCTAACATGTGGTTGTATTGCCTATATACAGTAGATACATAAAACCAAATTCATCATACTTTCTATCCATCAGAAACTTACATTATTATTACTGCATTTTGGTTTTACATCGATATTTATGGCTCCAACTTCCTTACAGCCCCCAACTGGCAAGGTGTCAATGAGATACCAGTATGATCAAAACTACTTAATATATTCTGTAGCTAAGGTTTCTATATTATCTTACGTAAGTTTATTTGAGTTAGCCAGAGTGTATTGATTCATCTTTCCATCGTATACTGTTACTTATTTTGCTTATTTTATAATAGTTTACTTAAGGGGAGGTTTTAGTTTATTCCCTAGACCTCCAACAAGGTTTTAAGAAAATACCCCCAAGACTCCCTTTAAGATAAATTTGTATTTTTTTTTGGTACAGTAGACAAAATTCCTGGCCAAAGGCCAGTCCCTATTAATTTGTAGGCCTGCTATGGCTCACTAGAAAATAATTGACACCTAAAAGGCACGAAAGATTAAATTGACTAAGATATGGGGCGAATGGTTTTAAATCGCCAAACTATGGAGCGAACGTCTTAAGCTCTCATAACTAATGGGGCTCACCATGAAAAAAACTAAAAAAACTTACTGAAAATCTCCCCTTATGGTACGTTTATTTTCAATGCCGAATAAATTTTTAGTACAATGTATGTTCTTTTCTGTAGGCGATGTCACACAAGCTATTTTTCGTCAAAATTCACGAGCCATTTTGATCTAGCATCTTCAAAATTTATGCTTGATCAGTTTTTTGCTACTCCTATTTTACCTTCAGCCTAGTTTCTGAGACCAGTACAAAAGAGCCTCGCAATATTACAAGAAAAAACTTTCTCATCGAAAATTGTCGGAAAAAGCGCTCGTGTGACACTGGCTTAAAGGTGGTGTCACTCGAGCGCTTTTTCTGGCAATTTTCAATGAGCAAATTTATTCTCGTTTTTTTTTTCTCATGGCGTACAAACTTGACCCTGGCAAGTCTGCCTCAACTTCACAAAAAAATCGACCCGGTAATTATAAATATAAAACGCTATTTTGGGGCATTTTGACATTAGAATCGGATACTATATCAAAGGTAGATTATGTTTGGTTGCTTAACCCTTTCAAGCTCCAATACGTGTTTCTGTTCTGTTTTCTGGCTAATATTAGAAAATTTTATTCAGATTAGTAACAGTATAACGGTAGGGGAGGTGTGGTGGAGTGGTCATGCCACTGGATTGGTAATCCAATGGACCCGGGTTCAAATCCCGATATGTCAATGGGAAGATATTATTGGGATTGAATTTGTGCTGTACCTAGTATCAGTGCATTACCCAAAGCCCACCGAAATGCCAAAAAAATACCCTCATTGTTCCCTGATTAAATAACACTGTATGAATATTCCCATATTCAAAATATGTTACAGGGGGACAATTCCTAGTGAGTTCACTGCTCAATAGGTGGCATTCTGAGAGTGAGGGTCTGAGCCTGGAGGGTGAGACGGTGAAGCACTTGAGCGAAGCAACCAGCCGCTTCAGAGATGGAGCTGCTTCGAGCCATGATGGATGCTTCGCATGTCTCACTCCCCAGACTGGAACAAGACCTCACAGGCTTCACCGTGTTGAGCGGTGGTATGTACAGGCTCTCAGCCTATGCCCGAGAGGGAGTAGTTGGAATATAGAAAAAAAAAAAAAAAAAAAAATGGAAGTCGAAGGGTTGATTGAGATAGTATTTACCCTTTTAATACCCACAGATCCTTCCTAAGCTGAATAAAATCGTCTAATGATTGCCAATATAAACTGCTAAAACGCCTCGGAGCTTCAAGGGGTTAATTCTTATGGAACTTATATTTTGAAGCTGCCGGACAACAATTGCCCGTAAAAAGTGCTGGTGTGACACTGCTTTATACAAGATTTGATATGCCTGGCCACTTCATCTCTCTTGCCCTTCCCTCAGGTTTGCTTGTTGTGTTCCCTATTTATATATATTATTATTACACTACTGTATAGATCTCCTCCATGATATTCCCCTACCCTTATTCTTCCCATACCTACCTACCCACCTTCGTTGTTTGGCCTATTCCATAGTTTCATTACTGAGGCTTTATATTTTTGGAGTGGGGAGGGGAGGGGATGTGTGTTTTATTTTACATATTCATTTATTTTTCTGGGAGGGTGGTTGGTCGTGTTTGTGTCTATTGATGTATGGATCTTAAGCCGGTATCACACGAGCACTTTTTCCCTCAACATTTAATCTCAACACTGGTCTGGCAGCTAATGAGGTCAACATTTATAATCTCTCGGTCACCTAAATTCATCTACCATCAGTCTAGCTTCCGATACCAAGGTAAAATATTCCTGAAATGTTGCCAGAAAGATGTTGATCATCAAATGTTGACTATAAAAGCTCTCGTGTGATACCGGCTTTAGGTACGGAAGGTGTTGTGGTGGGAGTGACATATTGAGTGAAGTGGCTGATTTTACCAATAGAAATATAGGAAACTTCGGGTGGATGGGACTCATCAGCCTTGGTCGGCAATCCATATAGGGGAGACAATCTTATATAAATCTCAGTGGATGGTATCCATCAGCATTGGTCGGCAACCCGTCTAGGGGAGTATACTACAGTATATACAAATCCTCACTGCTCACCTAAGGGTGAAGCAGGTTGGTGGATGGACTAGCCACCACCACTGTTGAACAATAGTGCTATACTGTACATATACAGTACATAGGCCTAGAGGGCCTCGGAGTCGGACTGACCCTTAAGTTAAGTGGTCAATCGTGTAAGTCCTTGAATAAACTGGTATGGGTTGTACGGGAAACAGGTCCGCTTGGGAGCGTTTTATGGCCACTCATAAAGAGGAGTAAGGAGTCTGGCAATAGATAGATAGAACAACATAGCTGAAGTAATGCTAAACAAAGCAAGCAAAACATAAACCATGTTTCTACATTACTGTACAGGACTTGCCAAGCTCAGCCTAGAGTGAAAATAGTTGACAGGAATGTTTCTCTGGAGTGTGTGAGTGAGTTCTGCTCTCTAGGTGACATGATCGGTGCTTGGGCTGGTGCAGAGGCTAGTTCTGTTGTAAGAGTCAGAAATAGATAGAAGAAGTTGAGAGAGTTGTTACCACTATTGACAACAAGGGGTTTTCATGGGGCTGTTCGGCCAGGCAGCCTAGGGAACAACTACTACTACAACATGGGGTTTCCTTCATATTTAGTGGAGGAGAAGAATGTGATGCAGTTTTTACCACCATACACTCCCTGCTCAAGAGCTGGGCTAGGGTGGATGCCCTGAAGTTTCAAGGAATTCAGTGGACAGTTACCACAGATTGCTAGACCGCACCGTCCACCGACAGCACTGTTGTCTGCCAATAACACACACTGGCTAATGCTCGGTTCACACATGCACGAATTAACGTCCCGTCCGTTCCCGACCCCTTAATTCGCCGTGCCTAGGCGGCGTCCTTTTTGTGCATGCATAAAATGGTCCGTGTGGGTCGGGGCAACTGCCAGAAAATGTGTTATGTCGGGACACACACGGGAGCAATCGTCGTCTAGACGCAGCCTGGCGGCGTCTAGACGCCGACTAACGGGATGAAAACGGCGGCAAAAAAACGTTGGAACGGCCATCGTGGCCACATGGGGCCTCCAGATTGATGCCATCCAGCCTGTTTTCTTGTTCGGGGACGGACGGGACGTTAATTCGTGCATGTGTTAACCGAGCTTAACCTGAGCCTCGAACCCTTGACCTTGGTTTGCAGACGAGTGCTCTATCAACCACTATCGTATGCCAGGGAAAAAATCGACACCTAAATAGCACGAAAGGTCTAAATATTGACGAAGAAATGGGGCGAAAGGTCTTAAAATCGTTTAACTAATGGGGCAAACCTCTTAACATTTGAAAACTAATGGGGCTAAATATGAGGGAGAAAGTGGACCCTGTGATGAGGTCCTGAGGAAGGATCTTGGGTCAGAAGACTTGACAGGGATGCTGCAGAGGAATGTGTAGCAGGGAGAGATATTTCAAATTATATAGATTATGTTAGTACCATACCTGGCTACCAGATCATATGTATATACATCAGTACAGAACAATAGAATAGTATAAAAATTAAATTGGAAATAGCAGACCTGAAATTATACCTATATATTTGTTGTGCACTCCCCTCCCACCCCTATTATTTGTGTCTTGACTCCCCCTCCCCATTTACCAACATTTATTGAAGCTAACCTGGTAGAAATTGGTAACACTGCTTTTCTATTCATTATTCTATTTAAAGTCCACGGGCCGTGTCATGGTCGGTAGCACGTCTGGTTGCTGATTGAAGGGTCGTCGGTTCGATCCCAGGCCGCAGCATTGGTAGATGTCAAGAATTTGGACAATTCGGTCTAGCGATTCGTGTGGCAAATGTCCAGTTAAGTCCCTGTAACAATGACACGCCTTAGCCCTGTCAATCAAGGGAGTGCACGGCGTTAAAAACTGCATCAAAGGCAGCGTCATATGAGCATTTTAGAAGGTAGCGTTACCAATGTCTGCCAGGCTAGCTTGAGTACACTCTAGTGCCTTGACCCTCTCCCTTCCAACTTAATAAACCTCAACCCTACCTACCAATACCCCTTAATTTGTGCTTGCTCTACCCCATTATTTGTGCTTGAAGTTAGCTCATTATTTGTACTCCCCTCTCCCTCCCCCTTATTTTATTTCCATATAGGTGTATCCCCTCCCTCTCCCTTATTATAACCCATACAGTACCAGTGACGGCCTTTTCATCATATTCCGGCAACTATTAGACGATTATATTCAGCTTAGGAAGGACCTCTAGCGATAATAAGGCTTCAAAATATCTCAACCAAGCCTTTCAATAATCACAAGTCCTTCTTAAGCTGCATACTATCGAGTAAAATATAGCTATAGTCTATTCGCTGTAAGTAGGCGAGAAATCATGACCTCTATCCTTTGTAACTCAAAAATGGCTGGAGCAAATTGGCTGTAAATGTTCACATCGATTCCTTGATTGACTCTTTCCAACTGGTAGAAATATTAGCTCGATTACTCTAGTCGTCTTTGAGTTACAGAGGTTAGAGGTCATGATTTCTCGCCCACTTGCAACGAATAGACTGGCATATAATATAACGGACGTCGCTGGTACTCAAAGGGATAATCCCCCCTCCATATCGGTGTACCCCCTCCCCTGCCTGCCCCCTGACCCCCACCTTGGTTACAGGGGAGGAAGTATACTACAGTGAGACAGACGATGAACTGGAGGAGCGGCCGGCCTTGTCATCGCGCTCACCACTCTCCCCGCCGCCCAGGTACTGTGACCCATTCTCTCAACACGCAGGCACGGTTTTCGCTTGGGATAATTCGGGGGCTTCGTTTCAAAATGGCCGCACTCCTAATTGGCCTCTATCAAAACATCCACAAACCTACTGTACAGTAATACAGTAATCTAATTTATTTATTTCACTTATAACACCAAACACAACCCAATGAAATTAATGAAAGCATGTGCTCCACCCGGGATTCGAACCTGGGCTACCACACACAGCCCGTAGCCTAGTAGGTAGAGCTCTCGTCTCACACACGAGGGGTCGGGGGTTCAATCCCAGACCGGGCGGAGACAAATTGGGCTTGTCTCCTTTCATGTGTTAGCCTCAGTTCACCTAGCTGTAAATAGGTACCTGGAATAAGTGGACGACGTTGTGACGTCCCATCTGGGGTTGGCAAAAATGGTACAAGGCGAGATGGGTATCATATGGTTCACCTAAGCTGATGGCTACCTAAGCCTTCGGGCGAGACGGTACCGTCTATAGTGAGAATGGTACCATACAGATCCACCCTAAGCCTTCGTTTCCAATGTCGCCAATTGGCTAAATACAGACTACACACACATCCACAGCCATTCCAACAGTACATAAAACACTTAACATGCATTTCACGCAATACATTCCCAGTTAAGGAGGCGCGATAATAATGAGCTTAGCTCGCATTGCGTGGATTCCCCTTGACGAACAAGTAACTGAGTAACATACAGATCTTAACCCTTGGGATCCGGGAGGCCTCATATGAGGCAAAACGTATTTTGGTTAGGAGTCCGGGAGGCCTCATATGAGGCAAAACGTATTTTGGTTAGGAGTCCGGGAGGCCTCATATGAGGTAAAAAGCGCGGTTAAAAATCGCCGCTAAAATCATCATAATTCGGCAACCACGCGTCGTAGCGATGTCATCTCAACGGCAGTCTACAGACAACAAGATGTTCTACAATTTGCAAAAAACCTGACTGCTCTAGGTGGTCTCAATCAGTAGCTATTGAATTATGAAGCCTGACTGTACGAAAATGGCCCTGGACACAGCGAACCGCCTCATATGAGGGCCCCCGGATCCGAAGGGTTAAGCACTCAAACCATTACACCATCCAGACAGTTAAAGATTAAGTACAGGGCTACGATTATATATACATTTATCTAATACTTGATATCAATTTAATCATATACTCAAACCCAACTGCACACTGAATAGCCTGAATACCTGAATGACCAAAGTCTTCTATACTCGGTTTCAGCGATTTTGAGAATGTATAACGGCCCACCTATATGTCAATAACTCCAGCTGATTGGCACTTGCAACCGTGACCAATGTCTCATCTTGTAGTAATTACTTATTCTTAACAAAGGTTTTATTATTCACGGTCACACAAGTCAATCAGCTGGAACTATTGCCATATAAATGGGCCGTAATTTTTCCGAGAGTCACCGACACCACGTATAATCTAGCATAGTAAAGATTAACCTAACCTAATCTAAACATAGCACATTTAGGATTGTGGCAGTTTTGTTGTGGCCATTTAAAAGTGTGACTATTTTGACTTCCTTCCATATGTGGCTATGGTCCTTCAAGACACATTCGGTTTGAGGTGCTTGTTGTTCCACCTTAAAAATAGCTGTTCAGTTTTGGTGAAATACTGTACAGTGTTTTTTCATTCTAATGTTGATATATATATATGCTAAGGAAATAACTCTTATATTCAAGGAGTTATTCAAGTGTTCTCAATCTAAGCTGGCAGAAATTAGTAACACTGCCTTTCTATGCATTTGTATAGCCAATATTAAATATATGCAGCGTCACACGAGCAATTTAGAAAGGCAGTATTGGAAGTATAGAAATGCATATTAATATTTTTGGTCACTGGAAGTAGCATGAGCTTGTGTTTTGAAGAACCCAAGCCTAAAATACTATAGGTAGCGCCAACGAACTTGACAATTTTCTTAACCCCTTAACTTCACATAACTCAAAAGGGCCTAGAGCAAAGTGGCTGTAAATATCCACACCTATTTCCTGGTGGGCTCTTCCCTAATGTTAGAAATATCAGCTCGATTGCTTTCATTCATTTTGAGTTACGAGAAGTTAAGGGGTCAAGCAAATTGTAAAGTTCGTTGGCGCTACCTATAGCTCAACCTGTCTGTCGGTCTGACTCGCCAGTGAAGTGACACCAATGATACCAGCAGCACTACTACTCACCTCTACATCACTGCCTGTTCACATCCATTCTAATGTTCACCAAAAACCTAAATGAGTCTATCTATCTATCTATCTATCTATCTATATGCTCAGGCCCAATCCCCACTTTTCCTATTTTTGTATTTTTATTTGCTATTTTATTCTATTTTATTTTTGTATTTTTTTTTTTTTCTTGGGGGTGGTCTTGAGTCGGCCACCCCCTAAATGAGTAACTATGTCAATTCAAGATTTAGCAGTTTGTGTTGGAATTTCCCAGGTCATTCCAAGTCACCTAATAATTGACCACTTGCGAGTTCAAGCTATAAGGCAGTTGGAGTCGAAAACATCCATAGTAAGCAGAAATGCTAAAATATTGTAGGCTTCTGTTAGATAAGTAGTACTGTATGTTGAATTGGGTTTTATGTGTTATATATACAGTATCTACAAACTTATTATAGCTGGTAATTCTGCAAAATATCGATGTCTACAGCTCCGAATTCCTTGTAGAAATAAACTCGCAAGTGGTCAATTGTTATTCTATTGTTTTTAACCATAGACTCTTCCAATTACTATGGCTCTCTCTCTGGAAATTATTGGAAGTTTTATCAAGGTTGTTGATGAACTTTGAATCGGACTGTAATAATTTGAGGCGATCTACTCACCACCTCCGCTGCAGTGCCAAACATTTATACAGTGTGACTCACCCTCTTTGTAATGTATTACCATTTACGTCAAACTAACCTCCTGATGCACCAAACTCTTTTCATCTGTAGGGGAGAATTTTAGTTTGCTCATCATCAGATTATTGATAAAATATGTTGGAAGTACAATATTGTCTGTCTCTTTTACTGTCCTACTTTTTCTTCTGGGGGCAAGGGCCTTGGAATCCTCCTCCCCTTGTAAAATTCACCTACTAGACTAGACAGAGTAAAGGGCAAGGAAACACGAAAGTGGTCCTGGACCCTAAGGGTTGGAAATTTAAATTTTGTTTCTGTTCGGGCTCTGTCTCAAGTCGGCCACCCCGAGCTGTGGGGTATGTGCCTAAGTATACATACTGTACATACATACATACATACACAAATTTAAAGATTGAGTGCTCCACATGAAGCGCTGTTCCGGTCTCACGTCCTAATGGTGGCGCTCCAGGCAGCCCTGTTAAGTGTCAGGTTCGTTGATTTAAGATCAGACTGCAAAGTCTGATCCTATATCTTTCTTGGTCCACCCCTTGGTGCAGCTCCCTCCACATTCATGGATTTGCATCTTTTCACCTGGCTATGTTCATCCATCCTCTCCATATGTCCAAACCATCCAAGCCTGCTAGTACGCATCTCATCACTGATACTCTTGATACCTATAGCTCTACACTTGCTATCCTATCTTGCAGTTGGCACCACACATCCATCTCACCATTTTCATCTCACTGCGTTCCATTTTGTTGGCATCATCCGCTTCGACAGGCCACTTTTCTGGATCAAATCCATTTTGATTTTTTGTTTATTCTCAGCACCTTCAGAACACTGAATAACCTGCACCTTCACTAACTCACAAGTTTAACTATAGTTTATTCACTATAGTTAGGCCAGAAATCTTGACCACTAACCTCTAGAACTTTAAAAAGACTAGAATAATCAAGCTAATATTCTACCATACAGTGATAGAGTATATGTATTTGTTATTCGTATTCGAATGCAATCGAATACAGTAATTCAGGGTATTCATATTCCAATTATTACAAATAGAGGTAAAAGTATTTGCATTCGTATTCGAATATTTGGACAAATTATTTGTATTCGTTGAATAATCTGGTGAATACATATATATATACCCGGTATATTAAAATTTAAATTTAAAACTTGCAAACTAAACAAACCAAAATTGGGACAAGGACAATATAAAGTCAAATCAAATTATCAAAATCGCTATGTGGAAACAACGCTTACTAAAATGAAATCTATGAAATAAAGGAACACAATCCACCACATAGGGTGTACACTACTACATTAGCAAGTTAATCTGTTTCCCAAGCAAACTAATCGCACACATAACAACGCACTATCGTCACGTTCAAGGAATTAGTCAAATTAGGGAAGTCCGGGACGTTCTGGTAAATTTTACTAAACTCTGCATGAATAAAGAAACATGTTAAATGTCAAAATATTCATTTAAAATCAAATTTGCAACATGACAAGACATTAACAATAGTACAAGATACAAATATTGATAAGATATCTATATTATTACAAAATAATATATAAAATACAGTACAGCACTCACTAACGATAGTGCTATCGGGTAGGTACCTGTAAGCATAGATAGCATGCCTCAAGTGACCCCTATCAATAACTACCCTACAAATAACCTACATTTATCGCACAAAAAACTAAGGAAATCGCAAAAGCAAGGAATTGATACTATTGACAATGAATACATATAATATAAAGACAAATAATTGCAAAGTATGAAGTAACAACAGATTTAAACAAAGAGTACTCTTTTAACAAGAACAATCAATTTAAAAAATCATCAATATTAATATTAACCCTCTCCGACATATGACGCAATTTTGAGCCTATTAGGGATACTTTAAAGCCTTTATTACCATCAGGGTTTTTTACAAACCTTTATTTTAGTTACTTCAACCTCTGCAGTTGTCTTTGAGTTAGATGTGGGCAGAAAACTAATTTTGGAGAGGTAATTATAAGAGTGAGAGAACTCTATTTCTTATTGCTAATCTGGCAACCTCTGCGTCATATATGTCTGAAGGGGTTAATAATAGAAAAAGAAAAAGATAAACAATAAATACAGACAAAAAGTAAGCAGAGGTTATACAAGAAACTTCAAGTTAAAAAATTTGATTAAAATTATTGATGTCAAATTTTAGAATACAGTCACAATAATTGACCCTAAAAAGATTAAATTTATGGAACAATTTACTTGCCTCAAAACCTCTGTCTACTAAGAGTCTGTATAGTAACCTAGCTCTAGCCCAAAAGTCATCTACTTTAGTGCAAATTTTACAAAATCTTATTAACTGGGAATAAAAACAATTATAAGTTATTTTACTATCGATATTACTACTAGGGAAAGGAAAGTTTATTACGTTAAAATTAAAATCATCAACTTTGTGATATACTTTAAGTAGGCACTTCATTAACAATCTCTATATTTATATCAAGAACATTTTCAACTTTATAATTTACGTTACATTGTGTGAGGGGAATAGAATTAGGGTAAATAAGTTTAGCAACTTGATTAAAATTTAACAAAGTATAAGTTTATACTAGAGATGGACCGAATCGAATATTCGTTTCGTATTCGTATGTGCGAATATTCGCTATGTTTTTCAATATTCGTATTCGCATTTCCATTCATAGCCATTTGCAAACATGCGAATATTTTCACAAACCAATAGAAGATATACAAAAATGTAAAATATTACATTTTAAAGTCAAGAGTGTGCAAAATATAAATATGTTTAATATATAACTAGAAACCCCAAAAGGTTCACCAAACCCAAATACTGTATACGAAGCGTTTGTTGACGTTCTTAAAAAAAAAAAAAAAAAAAACACAGCTTGCGTTCGCTTGTACGATGTCGGGGAAAGTAATGCTTCTTTATTAAACCCTCTAAGTACCATAGTATGTGAATGTTTTTTTAAACTAATGGAACTGAAATTGAGTACATCGACTTCCAAACCAATCTGCTGATACCTTTTGATGTGTTCGCCACTCGTCTAGCGGCACCAAGGAGCGCGACGCCCCTCGTTATCTCTGAATCTCTTAACTTTGAAATAATTGTAATAGTTCTGAAATCTGACCTTGTTCATTATAACGGAATAAATGGTCTTGGTACAATGTTACCAATGTACCGGCTACTGCTAGATCCAGCAAATCACTTCCATCTAGCGACATCAAGATGTGATGAATTCTAGCGATATTAAAGTTATGTTCCCTATTTTAAGGAATTGTAGAGATTTTTCGATTGTTAAAGATTATTCTAGATACTTTAACATATGTTTTCTAGTGACATACAAGTTTTTAGTGTCTGGTGACTATCTAGCGATTTGTCAATGCTATTCTAGCATACATTTGTGCTTTAGTTTATCATGCATTGTTTAATAAATTTGCCCTATTTCTCCAGAAGACTTCCTACATGAGATAGTGTATTGTTCTAGTGATAATTAAATATTATACAGGGCTATTTTAAGTGGGCTGATGATTATGAAACAGTAATATGCTGGATGATCAGAATACTGTATGTAAACATGTCTCGGAAATCACTGATCATTTTTGGCATTTTCTGCCAAAAGCCCAATGGCTAATCAGTGGTGGTAACGCAGCTTTACACATTCACATCGTCATTGGCTTCCGGTAATTAATTTCATAGTAATTTAATTAACATTTGTTGGTGATATAAAAAGAATTACCAGTTCTTGAAGGATGACAATTTTATCCTTCAAGAAAGATTGAAATTAGAACTCATTTTGTGATAGAGTGGTAAATGAGTGGAACGCACTGCCCCAGTATGTAGTCGATTCCGAATCAATAAGGAAGTTTGAAAGTAATCTTGATAAAGCATGGGGAAGACAAGATTTCAAGTTTGATTTTAAAGCAAAAATACAGAATACTATAGTAAAAATGTTGCGTCTGCTACCGCCGCCGCCAACACCGTGAACGACCGCAGCAGTGCAAGTACTGGTACTGAGCTGGATACATAGGCCTAGTTTGCCTTTTTCCAGAGGATCTACTGTAAGAAACTGTAAGAAATATTCGCTATTTGCTATTCGTATTCGCGAATTTTACCAACAAAAATTCGTATTCGTATTCGCAAATAGTGAAAATTGATATTCGTTCCATCTCTATATACTGTATACTGTATATATATATATTAGGGATGTACCGATGTATCGGTATCGGTGATATCGGCCCTTTTTTAGAGTATCGGTATCGGCTGATTTTCTACCGATACCTAGAAGTAATTTGCTATGTCACATATCACTCACTGAAGGAGTGATGGTTGCTTGGTTCAGCAGTGATTGGTGGTTTTATAATTATGAAAAATATATATTTGTTGGAATCTTGGTACATATCTGATAACAATTACATTAAGTACCGTACATAATGTGTAGCCTAGTAGTGCAGTCCATTCTTTGGTACTTATAAGCCTTAAAGCCACGTCTGGTAGTTTGTGATCGTACGTGTACGGAACAGGTTGGTATCGGTATCGGTATAATTTTGTGGTATCGGTATCGGTATAATTTTGTGGTATCGGTATCGGTCAAAATTTTAGTATCGGTACATCCCTAATATATATACTGTATATATACTGTTTATATATATATATATATATATACAGTATTATTATATATTTTTGTTTTTTCTATATGATTGAGGGAGGCAAAAGGCAGAACCGCCTATAGTGAGTGCCTCCCCCATAGTTGAAAGAGTGACGGCCAAAATCAAGGGACGTTCGAGCCAAAATGCCTGGACACACGGAGTTTGAAGCAATTTAAGTCATAGGAAGAGGGAAGGACCGATTCTGGGAGAGAGTTCCAGAGCTCAGCTGTTGAGTAGAAGAAAGTTTGAGAGTAACATTTCACTCTTGGGTTGGAGAGTAGGGGTGGGATTGAGTTGCAAGACGGGTACCACGTGCCCTACGTAAAGGAGGTGGTATACACTGGGAAAGCTCTGAGGAACACTGATTATTATAGTAGCGATAGAATAGCGAGAGAGATGCAACATTGCGGCGGAGAGAGAGAGATTGCAGAGACTTGGTGAGTGGACGGGAGTTAATGATACGAAAGGCCTTCCTTTCAACTTTGTCTAGGAGAGTGGTATGAGAGGAACCTCCCCACACATGTGAACAATACTCAATACAAGGACGCACTATGCCCCTGTACAGAGCAAGAATCTGTGCAGGGGAAAAGAACCCCTTAAGGCGGTTGAGCGCACCCAGCTTCTGAGAGGCTGCCTTAGCAAGACTGGTAATATGGTCCTTCCAAATGAGAGCAGAAGAAAAAGAGACACTAAGAATATTGAGAGAAGATGAAGGGTTGATTTTTGTATTGTTGAAGAATAAGGGATAGTCCGCTGGGAGATCCTGACGGGTAGATAGATGGAGAAATTGGGTTTTGGAAGCATTAAAGGTAACAAGGTTTTCTCTGCCCCAATTGGAGATCGTATTTAGATCAGAATTTAAGAGTTCTATGGCTTCATTACATTTGTCGTTGAGGGATTGCTGGCTCGGGCGTTCTGAAAAACTAATGGAGTAGTGTAAGGTTGAGTCGTCTGTGTATGAATGGATGGGAATTAAGGTACAGTTGAGATCATTTATAAAAATTAGAAAGAGAATAGGAGATAGGACAGAGCCCTGAGGAACACCAGAGTTTATAGGGTGGGTGAGAAAGTGAACGATGGCCGTCCACAACCGCGGCTATGGAATGGCCGGAAATGAAATTAGAGACAAAGGCACAGATGGAGGGATAGAAACCGAAGGAGGGTAGTTTAGAAATTAAAGATTTGTGCCAGACTCTATCGAAGGCTTTCGATATGTCTAGTGCAATAGAAAAAGTCTCACCGAAGTCCCGAAAGGAGGATGACCAAGAGTTCGTAATATATGAAAGAAGATCACCAGTAGAGCGACCCTTAAGGAAGCCATACTGGCGATCTGAGAGCAGATTATGAGAAGAGAAATGCTTAAGAAATTTGGAAGCAAGAATAGTTTCAAAAACTTTAGAAAGACAAGAGATGAGAGCAATTGGATGATAGTTGGAAGGTTGAGAGCGGTTTCCCTTCTTTGGGACAGGTTGAATGTGAGCAAACTTCCAGCATGAAGGGAAGACGTTAGAGGATAGACAGAGACGAAAGAGTTTGCCTAGGCAGGGAGTCAGCACGGAAGCATATGTATATATATATATTAGTGATGTGAGTGTACGACTCATGTCAGATTCACGTGTGGTGGTCTCTTAGCAAGTTATGATTCCAATAATACCGGTACGGTATATTTAATTTATGTCGATGTATGCAATGTGTTATTAATATCATAGCATGTGATTTTCATGACAATAGAGTTAACATATTATTATACACTAAACATCCATGATCTACAACAATGGACTTTAGAATCAATATCTCCTTTAATGTTTACATAAAACTGACATTAAGAAAATATGAATATAATTGAAAAGAATTAAACAAAAAGGGCATGCCTACACAGAAGAGAAGACCAGATATCTTCTAGCAATGTTTAAAATAGGGTATTAAATACAGTAGAGAAGTTTTACTCTTAGAAACATAACTAATGTGTTATCGTAACTAACTATTCTACTAGGAAACTGAATTGACACCATACCACTTTTGCCACTACTCACCATGAGAAGACTCCCTCTCCCCTTGAAGGGAAAGGTGTACACTTCATGCTTTAGAAGCGCAATGACATATGCTTAAAAAATGTGGCCTGTCAAAGCGGATGACATCAACAGAATGAAGAGCAGAGAGATAAGAATGGTGAGATAGATGTGTGGTGCCAATATGCAAGATAGAATATCTAGTGAAGAGTTAAGGAGAAGGTTAGGTATCAAGAGTATCAGTGATGAAATGCGTACTAGCAGGCTTGGATGGTTTGGACATATGGATAGGATGAATGAACTAAGTTGGATGAAAAGATTAAAGTTCATGAGCGTGGAGGGAGCTGGATCAAGAAAGGTATGGAACGGTCTGATCTTGAATATAAAACCTGACATGTGAGGCAGCTCTGAACAGGGCTGCCTGGAGCGCCGCTATTAGGACATTCGACGGGAACCGCACTTCGTGTGGAGCACTCGGTCTTTAAGTATGTCTGACATTGATTGTAAGTGATGGTAGTATCGTATATAAGGTTAGTATTATATAGTTTCCGTTACATTTCAGGAAGGGAAGCGGGAAGGAAGGTGTAGTATCGTTGTGGGGCCCCAGTGGTGGAGGGGTCAGCCCCACCAGCCGGACTACTACTGGGGCCAGCAGCAGTGGGGGCCCAGGGGGGCGGGGGCGGGGGTCCCCTCTGGTTGTGCTGGGAGCTGCGAGGGGACCAACTCTGAAATTCCTTCAACCTTCCCGTGACTCTATGAACCAACCTGTCCCTACGGCTTCCTTCCGCAGCTACAGGTACGTCTATCATTCCCGCGTCAGAGGGATCAGATAGTCTTTACCCTTTTAATTCCCAAATATCTTTTCTAAACTGTGTAAAATCATCTAATGATAGCCAGAATATACTTTCAAAATACATCATAATCTTCAAACATAATCTTCAAAGGTTTAAATATCCTAATTTCTAGGCTTGGACTGATAAGTTTCAAATAGACTCAATTGGTACAGTGGGATATATAATAGTTGATAGGTACAGTTTGATATACTGTAGATTCTGAAATACCATTTGGTAACCCTTTCAGTATGGATGGCATTCGGGCTAACATTATATGATTTTTTTTAGATTAGTATATACATGTCGAGATCCTGAGTTTTTAACCTCCTAGTGCAGTTGGGTCCAGTGATTAGATTGATATCCAGTATTCAATAAATAGATATTAATTGTGGTCATGTACTGTACTTTTAACTGTCTTGATTGTGTAATAGTTAGAGCGTCTAAGTTCTGTATTTGGTGTCCTGGGTTTGAATCTTGGGAGGATCAAATGCTTTCATTAATTTTATTTTGGGGTTATTAGTGTTAAGAATGATATTACTTGATACTACCTCATGTAACTCCTGTCCAATTATGCTTTTTTGCTGAAACTTGATTTTATTACACTCAGGAAATTTCTCCTATAATGAAAGCGTTAAAATAAAAGTATTTAACTTTTTCAAGATATATATGAGTAATAGTGAAATGTTGGTAATAGTAAAATATGTGTTTAGTAAGCGTTGTTTCCACATAGCGATTTTGATCATTTTTTTTGCCTTTATATTGTCTTTGTCCCAGTTTTGGTTTGTTTAGTTTGCAAGTTTTACATTTTAATTAATACAGGCGAGTGAGTGACAGCAGCAGCCGCAGCACATCAACGGGTGACTTGAGAAAGGAAACAGTAACAGCCGTTGAAGGTGGAACAGGACAGAGAGTGGCCAGGAAGAATAGCTTAAGGGACAGGCTTCGTCAGTTGCCAACACCTTTCACCTTAGACCGCCGGCGACACGCAGGCAACCGGGTCCAAGATCAAAAGCAGGCCAAGAAAGTTTCAGAACAGCAGAGTCAACAAACCGAGTCAAGCCAGGAGGTAATTCAGCCCCAACAACAACAACAACAACAACAACAACAACAACAACAACAACAACAACAACAACAAGTGCAGGAGCCAGAGCATAATGTGGATGTGGTAGCAGACAACAGACAAGAGGTGATAAGTGGTGGTGTTGGTGACGGTGATAATGTTGATGGTAACTATCGTACACGTCCACACTACATGTTACCCACCAGAGCTAGCAGTCAGCACTCTCCTGTCCGACCCACATCTATAGAGCTGGACACTCGTTGTAGTACTACCAGAGGTGCTGCCACCCCCCCAGCCAGTGGTCGATCCAGTCCGTCAAAGTTTGAGGTGGGTGGTCGGCGAGGAAGTGTGGGAGGAGATTCACCGGTGCGTTGTACGTCACCTCGCCGTGGTTCCTTAGACTGTCTGGCTTGGTCACATCCTCGTGCTCTATCACCACCAGTATCACCGCTACACACACCCACCCGCAGCTCACATGGTTCTGCCAGCAGCCTCTTAGCATCAGAAGAATACCGTGAGGGCTCTCCAGAAAAGCTGTGGATCAGTTCCCTGCGTACTGATCCCGTACGTTACCGATCTGGCGTGCGATCCTCCCCCGAAAAGAGAGATTCCCGGTCAAGATCCGGGTCTGGTGAAGCACAGGTACCGGAGCGTCTTAAACGAGCTGCACTATATCATCCCCCTCTCCTGCGATCCCGGGCCGACCCAATGAAAGCTGCCTTTGAACTAACTCTTGACCCCTCCAGTGGGGAAGTGGTGACTGCAGGCACCTGTCCAAATATCCACCAATACTCTACTGAAGCTACTGGCCACGAACTGTCTCCCACGTCATCACTAACCAGGCGGCCTCACACGTCACCAGCCGCCCCCAGACCAGAGGTTCCCCCCCGTACCAAGTTCCTCTCACCCAGTGAACGTACACTACCACCCTCCTCTTCTACCTCCTCCATATCACCTTGTAACTCAGTTGGTGCCCCAGGGTCCTCCCTCTCTCCCTCTCCCTCCCCTTCCAGTATGAGTATTTCATCCTCACAATCAGCATCGTCCCAGTCAACCTACTCTGGTGGTCATCCCTCCAACCATATCCGGTCCAGACCACTACCCGACCTTACCATCAGACCTCCCAAAGACGACTCAGAACCTCTACGCACGCCTCTCAAGGTATCAATACTTTTATCATTTGGTTTATTTTCTTTATATGTTGATATAGTCAAGATACTGGATAATTTCATGCTTGTTGGGATCACCTCATAAAAACCCTCGCATGATGAGAATATATATTGTTACATGGCGTAGGGATGAGGCGACCCCATCGCCCGCTACTTTGGTGGTGCAATCAGCTTCTGGAGCAGTGGACCACTGGTTCCTATCATCAGAAAATTCCTGTGCTTAGTATGCTTCCAGCCAGGACCCCACTGGGGTAAATAAAATGGCAAAACAGTGGTGGAACTGCCATCCAGGTGAGGGACTGCTCTGGGTCTGCTCCTTCATTGTTAATGGTCATAATCCACTTAGTGGAAATAGCACTGTGGAGTGGGTCAGTCGGGGCATGTCTGGGAGCCTGGAGGCAGTTTCTGCCATGGCCTTCCCATTTGGGGCGCTTCGTCTAGAAGCGGGGCGTCAGATTTGATGATTGATGGGGATGAAGTTTGTGTTCATAGTCCCAGTTCTTTTACTGTATCAGTACAGAATATTTGATTATTTTTATGTAAACTATGCCCATATTTTCCATAACATTGGAGAAGAGTTAATTTGTGAATATATTGTGTATATATTACATTTTGTTTTTGTTTCCACCAGCCGGCCATGGGAGTGTCTATGATTGGTAAACAGCGTCGCACCCCCAGCATCCTGTCCCCCAGAGATGTGTTCTTCTCCTCCCCACCAGGCTCCCCAACCATATCCTTCTCCCCGACCCACACCCATCATCAACACATGTCCTCACCACCACCACCCACTCCTCCTCCCCCACACACCATCACCTCCCCTCCCACACCCTCCTCTAAGAGTAGGACAGACCACACTCCTCCATCCACTAAACTACGCGCACAAAAGGTTAGTAACTTATTTTTTAGTTTGTTCTTTATTATTTTGTTGTCCATGAACTTTTAGATTAGCTTTTAGTTTTTTGTTTTGTCCATGAACTTTTGGAATCCCTATGTTGTTGTTCCCCAAGCTGCCTGGCCGAACAGCCCCAAGGCCCCGAGCAAGACCAAGGCCATAACCGAGCGCCCCCACAGAACCCTCCCAGCCGACCACAATAAAGCATGGGTGACCGAAGCCACTCCATGGCGGGGAGCTGAGGAGGGCGACAGAAACGCCCGGGAAACCAAAGCCCCACCCAGGGCCCTGTGCCCCTCAGCAATTATGAAGAGAAAGCTGAGGGGCAAAGGAAAAAAATGTGACGCTTTGGCTTCCATTCTTGGTAGATTGGGAGGTCAATCCACGGAAGAGACGCCGTCACTTGAGATCTAGAAAATATATAAGTAAAAGGAACAGTCAGAATAAGCTATGGGTATGGCAGAGATCGCTCAGTTCTCACTCTGATAGAACAGCCCATCACCACGGAATCCCTATGTAATGTGAGTTGCTGTTGAATCTGTCAATCTTGTCAATCAATCTTGTCCCAATTTTGGTTTGTTTAGTTTGCAAGTTTTACATTTTAATTAATGTAGAGAACTGATGTTTATTATAGAAAACAGCAGCTTTTATCATTATTTTCATCCTTTGTCAAGGTAGGGGTGCGTTCAGTACACTCAAACGTGATAACTCCACTGAACATGATAGCCTCTGAATCAATTAATCACATTTGTGGCTATTTGTGTGGTTAAGTGTGAAAGAATGTCTAATGTGTTTTGCATACTGTATATTGAAAATATATTATGTGTGCCAGTCCTCCTTCCTAAAGGGTGATGCAAAATGTTGCTGCCCAGAGCTGTCGTCTAGCATTTGTTTACAAAATGAATCGCCACCCTGTATATTATGTTTCTAAATTGTTAATTCCACATAGTAATTTTGATTAGGTCTTTTGTCTTTATAGTGTGTTGTTCCTGTTTTGATTTGTTTATTTTGCAAGTTTTACATTTTAATTATTGAAAATCATTGTGTGTATTTGCAGATCCTGCCTCATTACCCTGGGATGGAATATCCTCCTGTGTTTGAGCCAGGGTCGTACTCTCTCTGTAGCAGCCCGGCCGACCAGACCCCACCCGGACCTCACCAAGATGAAGCTTCCTCTGACCCTAACCAGTCTACCCATACCACTATACATACCCAAGTGGTGTTTACTGTGGCACAACCTATACCACCACCATACCCTTCTGTACACCACACCACCCAAGCCACATCACTACACCACTCACAACCTCCACCACCATCTTCACCACACCCTTCACTACATCACACACAAACTACACCACCACCATACTACCACTCACAGACTACTCCACCACACCACCACCACTCACAGACCACTCCACCACACAGCACACAAAGCACTCCCCCACACCCCTCCTCCCACCACAGGCTGCCACCGGTAGGGGAGGAGGCCACGGGAGATAGGGTGGGGGAGGTGGTGGGGAGGCAGATCTCACCAGCCCGGGAGTATAGGAGTCACCGGAACATAGTGGTTGGGGGAAGTCCAGGTGCACACGCCCTACACATTATTGTCACTGCACATACACCACCACCACACCTCACCACCACATCACCTCTACCACCACCACACCTCACCACACCACCACAACAACAACAACAACAACAACATCAATCAGCTGTTCAGAATATTTACACTGGTCCTCCTGGCTCTGTGAACAATAATCAACGCCACATAAATATGTCTGATGGTCATTACAGCAACAATATGGTTCCTCTTCTGCAGCACCACGGTAGTACACCTCCGCACCTACAACAACAACAACAACAACAGAACATGTACATGGCTTCCCCCGGTCGTGCCAGTACCCACCACAATATATATGTGTCGTCCCCGGTGGCCAACAACAACAATAACAACAGCAACAACAACCACCAGCACCAGTACAGATCGAGTCCTTCCATCAATGAACGAACTGTGGAAGGAAGAGCTCGGCCAACTTCCAACCCTGTGACTGAGAGTGAACAGAGTGATGGTTCAGCCCCTCGTCGCCCTACTCGCACTAGTCTGCCACCACGACTATTGTTGCCGGCACCACCAGACACGCCACCACCACCACTACACAGTGATATAGATACTACCACCACTGCCACACAGACACCACATATACCCTCCTGATCCCCCACCCTTCTACCCCATACCCCATACATCACCACCACCACTAAATTTTTTTTTTCCAGCTGATGTAAATTGAGTCCCTTAGCATCTGCTTTATTTTTTCTTAATGGAAAAATATGATACTGCTATCTCTCTACGTCATATTATTGCCAAACTTTCATAATTAGCAAAATATTTTGCTACAAAATCTTGGTAATAGCCGAGTCATCAGAATGGCGTGATATCAGTTTACCCTCAGCTGGGAAAAAACTGAGTATAGCACACATTAATCTAGACACCACCACCACCGCCACACCCACCACAGTCACACCTCCACCACACACTCACCACCACAGACACACCATCACACACTCACCACCACCGCCACACAGACACACCACCACCACCACACAGAAACACCACCACTGCCACACAGACACACCACCACCACAGACACACCACCACCATCAGACACACCACCACCACCATCGCCATAGACAACACCACCACCATCGCCACAGACACCACCACCGCCACACAGACACACCACCACCGCCACACAGACACACCACCATCGCCACACCACCGCCACCACCACACAGACACACCCACCACCACCACACAGACACACCCACCACCACCACCACACAGACACACAACCACTGCCACACCACCACAGACCCCACCACCACCACTGTATACATACACTTCCCTCCCCCTTTCCCCTGCACCACCAACACACAGACACCACCACCACCACCACCACAGACAACACCACCGCTAACACCACCGCTGTACACACACACCCTCCCCCTCCCCCCTGCACCACCTCACTTTGTCATGGTGCTTTTCTACAGTGTTGATACTCAACATCTTCACTTAAGGTCTTTTTTAGAAATTTGGTTCTTAAGTTACGTTCTGTGTAACAGCCAATTTGACATGGCTTTAAAAATGTGCTTTCATAGAATTAGTTTGAAGTACAGGTCTCCCTCGATTTACGATTGGGTTACGTTCCTGAAAACCCGATCTTAGATAGAAAAATGGTATAGCGAACCCTAAATTTAATAGGGTAAATTGGGATGCGTTCTCGGACCAGCCCAAATCCAAACCCAAACATCTAAAAACTTATATTAATATGGTAAATCTGGGCCTGGGCTAGTGAGGGAGACCTGTACTGTATATGAGAAGTGTGAGTTGAGCCCTGTGAAGACTTATGGTATATAATATAACCCACAGGTGCTCTCTACCCCATCCAACATTCTTTGAACAGTGATCCCCACCACCATCGTGATACATAAATGCTCATTTTTCTTACTTGTAAATATGTTTCTATTTATCTTTATATGTATATATTTATATATATATATATATACCAGTATATACAGTATATGTCTTCATAAACCTGTCCTTGTTATACAGTTTGGATTATATGCATCCCCTGCACAAATATAGAAAATATAAATTGAACTTGTATATTGTTGATTAGGTTACAACATTATTGAGTTAATGTTTAACCTTATTTGGGCATTATTGAATGGTGTTGTTAGTGTTTGGGTCATATTCTTAAACAATTCTCTCTCTTCCCAGCGTCGTTGTCAATGATGAACGAACTAACTTGAAAAATAGCGTTACCTTTAGAAATGCATGCTAATCCATCTGATACAGGTCTCCTTCGATTTACGATTGGGTTACGTTCCTGAAAACCCGATCTTAAATAGAAAAACAATATAGCAAACCCTAAAATGACTGGGGTAAATGGTGATGCGTTCTCGGACTAGTCGAAGCCCAAACCCAAACACCTAAACACCTATAATAATATCGCAAATCGGGGCATCGGATAGTGAAGGAAACCTGTATCTATAAACAGCACTTATTCCCACTGTATGCGTTGGGTATCAGGCACGGCGAAGGGATAGAATTGTTTAGGAATACAAGCGTTTGACTAATTTTTGATTACGGTACGTGTTGATCAGAATAATAGGTGTTTTACCACGCCCCTTTGACCAGTGTTCAGAAACTTGTATCACAAAAACAAAGTTACCTGATTATTCCCTTACAAATGTTTCAGAGCAATTTTGTGTGTAGAAGATAATAGTTGTGTATATGTACCGTATGTATGTATACTTTGGCACATACCCCATATTTATGTCTTGACGGTGTAATGGTTAGAGTGTTTAATATCTGTGTGTGGTAACCCAGGTTCGAAGATTGGAAGCCAAAGCGTCACATTTTTCCCTTGCCCCTCAACTTTCTCTTCATAATTGCTGAGGGGCACAGGGCCCTGGGTGGGGCTTTGGTTTCCCGGGCATTTCCGCACCCTCCTCAGCTCCCTGCCATGGAGTGGCTTCGGTCACCCAGGCTTTATTGTGGTCGGCATGGAGGGTTCTGTGGGGGCGCTCGGTTATGGCCTTGGCCGTGCTCGGGGCCTTGGGGCTGTTCGGCCAGGCAGCTTGGGGAACAACAACAACAACCACCCAGGTTAGAATCCCAGTGGATCACATGCTTTCATTAATTTCATTGGGAGGTGTTTGGTGTTGGAGTGAAATTAATAAAAATAGAATATATACAGTATACAGTACCTGTATATACAGTATATATATATATATATATATATTATTATGTTCCTTCCAACAACCAACTATACTCCTAAAATCGATTAATGAAATTTACAAACACATGTGGCAGTCCGTGGATTCGAATCCAGGATGCTCACACCGAAAATCAACACCTTATGCATCGCACCACGAAGACAGTTAAAGAATGGTGGACACTGCCTACGATTTATTATGCAACTTCGAATCCTGCATATCAATCTAAGCATGTACACACATCCCAACTGCAACTCACGTAGGCTATGCATATTTGTTTTCATATATACAGTATATAGGCCCATATATAAAAATGGGGTATGTGCCAAAGTATATACAGTACAGTACATACATATATACATACTACTATTAGATAGGAGATAATAGTTGTAGATTTGATTATTACTATATACAGTATATGGAGTATGAATTGTGATATTCAGTGTTCATAAGTTGAATAGTTGGGCATTCCCACACAAGAAAATATATATATTTTAAGTAAAGCTGGGAGTCATGATAATCCATTGATGAAGTAGTATATTAATAGTTACTATACTACAGTATACAGTACAGGGTTCATTCACAGATCTATATTCTTCAGTCTTTAATATTCTTCTCAACACCACCGCCACATTCTCTCAATGCACTTTTTCCATAAATTTTCGATGAGTAAGTTTTTTCTCGTAATAGTGTTTGGTATTTTGGCATTGGATTTGACAACTTGACTGAATGTATATGATTTTAACCCCTTCAGACTCATATGATGCAGAGGTTGCCAGATTAGCAATAAGAAATAGAGTTCTCTCACTCTTATAATTACCTCTCCAAAATTAGTTTTCTGCCCACAGCTAACTCAAAGACAACTGCAGAGGTTGAAGTAACTAAACTAAAGGTTTGTAAATACCCCTGATGGTAATAATTAAATAAAGGCTTTAAAGTATCCCTAATAGGCTCAAAATTGCGTCATATGTCGGAGAGGGTTAAGAGACTTAAACAATAGAGAGAGCAGATTAACCAGACCACTGAGCTCCATATGGAACTCTCATATATATATATATATATATATATATATATGTATATATATAACTACTTAAGAAGATGCCAGACCACATTTGCCTAATCAAATTGCCGGAAAAGCGCACATCACACCGGCTTAATAGTATTGCCTGTAACACTTTATTTTATTATCAACCGGTAAACCATGTCACAATCAAACCATTTCATATTTTCAACCCTTTTATTGCGGGTGACTATTGTATTTTATTCTAGCTATATGTAGATGATTTTTAGCCTCTTAGGAAGGATTTGTAGTAGCTAAGATAGTTAATTGAGATAGTTAGTAGCCTTTTTATCGCTAGAGGTCCTTCCTAAACTGTATACAATCATGTAGTAACAGCCAGAATATTATACAAAGATGTCACTTGTACTGAAAGCATTAACTGGTCACCATGTCACAAAGAATAATAATGTAAGACTTGCAATATCAACAAACCAAAACGAGAGGATGAGACAATATAAAGGCAAAAGAACTAATCAAAATTGCTATATAGAAACCATTTAGATTGTATGAGGTGAAGTTATGTGAAAAAATACAAATTAAAATTTAAAACTTGCAAACCAAAACTGGGACAAAGACAATATAAAGTCAGAATAACTGATCAAAATCGCTATGTGGAAACAAAGCTTACTAAAATAAAATTTATGAAATAAAAGAACACAATCCACCACATAGGATGTACATTACTACATGAGCAAGTTAATCTGTTTCCCAAGCAAACTATCATATCAAACGGATCATATTATTGCCTGTAGGTATTTTATGTTTATATCTTGTGATCAGAATTGTCATCATGGTAAGTAGAGCTATATAGTGTTTGATTAAATTTTTAAAGTGCAACAGTATATACTGGTCATTTTAAGTAGAGCTTTCTGTTTTTAATCAATCGCCCTTCGCCCCACCATTATATATACTTTCACTCGCTCTCGCTATAATCTCTCTCACTCACTCATTCATTTACTCTCACTTTTATTCTCACACACTCTCACAACATATGCAAGACAAACTGCTTATCGTTGGCTGCTACACTCCTTTCCCCGAGACCTCTATCCGAGGTAGGAATATACAAAAAAAAAAATCAAAACCCACTAATTAATTTATAAATAAACCTAACTAATGAAACGAAGAAGAGTCTCCATATTTTTTTTTTTTTTCAAAGGTCTTCCTATAGAATTATTACTTAGATACTCTTCCTTATACTGTAATTACATATTCATCATTCGGTTAATAATATTGAATAGAAGAAATAGCCACCCCTTCGGGGATCACGGCGTCAGGCAATAGATAGATAGATAGATAGATAGATAGATAGATAGAAGACCCAAATTTGTTTTTTAGCCCAAATATATGGAAATGACAAAAGTGGCAACTGTACGTGACTGAGTTGTAACTGCCTCCTTGGAAGTGTACCAAGGCTCTGATTTACACTGGTTCATTTTGCTTGTTTTGAGTCTGGAATCAATAGGTATCTTATCTCAAATCAAGTGACTTGTATAAATATAGTGTCATCATCTAGTGTGGCAGAAAAGGAAGCAACCAACACCTTGAAGCTCCACTGTGACCATCTAGTGCGACACATTTTATGAAGCACCCAACATCTCCAAGTCTCAATTGATAATCTCGGGGCCTTGTAAGAGTTACAGATTACTGAACACTACAGTCCCGAGGTTGAGACATTGAAAACAAAAAAAAGTTGTTTAACCCTCTCACCACGGAAGGCCTCTTGAACGCCCATAAAAAAGCATATAACAGGTTCCCGGAAGGCCTCTTGAACGCCCAGTGGTTGAAAGCCTGTGAGCTTCGTGTGCGAGGCGTCGGTCCGACGCATGTAAACAACAGCCGGCTGGACCGACGCCCCGCATCTCCGGCCACAAGAAGGAGAGCGTCGCTTGTTCGTGTGTGCCTGTATGTTGTTGTTAAGTATCGAAAAGTGGTGTAAAGTGGCTGTTTTGGCCATAAAGTTATCTCCAATGAAATCATCATCACAGCTCAACCAGTTGACTTAGAGAGCTCTACTTAATGCCATTCTACAGGTAAATAACACAGCTACGCTTGGGGATGCGCGGGAATGCGGGAAGCAGTCTGATTAACGAATATACGGTAGCCTAGCCTAGATGTTTTTCGGCCAAAACACCCGGGTTTCGAGGAATATATATATAATACATAGCCGGGGCTGGAGGGTTAAGCCACAATTTTGGTACAGGGTATTATAACAGATTATTATGCACAATGGCTTATATGTGCAACAACCTGCGTACACACATTTCAATTGCCGACTTGCGAGTTTCGTTCTACAGTATAAGGAAGTTGGAGCTGTAGGCAACAATATTTAACAGAATTTACAGCTAAAATACGGTCGTAGTTCATATATAAATACATAAAACCCAATTCGACATATCATTAATCCATCAGAAACTTACATTATTATTGCATTTATGTTTAATATCGATGTTCACGGCTTCAACTTCTTTATAGCCTGAAACTCGCAAGTGGTCAATTAAGATGTGAAACTTGGAAAACAAACAAACCAAAACACAAACTGCACAATATATAAGACAAGATAATTTATCACAATCACTATGTGGAAATAACGCATTGAAGTTTACCAAATACTATGAAATACAAAAAATATACACAAATATATAAATACTGTACATTGTTCTTTTTTAGTTACTTGTGTGTTTATATTGATGATAGTGTGGTAAAGATATCAGTAATAGGTGTCTGTTACACTATTACCATACTAGGATACCATGACTCCCGGTTTTATAGCCTAAATTTGTAGACTAGTTCATGTTATGGCCATCTTTGTTTGACAAGTTTATTATTCCATGACTCTAATATAAGGTTAAGGGGACGGTTGGTTTTTATCCCTAGTCCTTTATCTAGCTTACAAAAATACTTTCAAGATAAATTGTCGGTTTTTTCCTAAATTGCATGAAAGGTCTTAAAAATTACAAAGAAATGGTGCGAAAAGTCTTACAATCATCAAACTAATGAGGCGGACGTTTATAATCTCCAAGAAATTAATGGGGCTAAACATGAGAATAACCCGCCACCTACCTCCCCTTAACCCCTAACAGCAAGTTGTTTGGCATGTCTCACTTCTTTTACCCCTTAAGTTGACTAAATACTCTCGATGATGCAGCCCTGGTGGTGTAGAATCAGCCACTCGTAGGCACCCATAATGAATATACACCTATCTTGCCAATCTATGAACCAAGTAAAATGTATGTATATACTCAGGCACATACCCCATAGCTGGGGGTGGCCGACTCGAGACGGAGACCGAACAGAAACGACATTTAAAATTCTCATTCATAGGGTCCGGGACCGGTGTCGCGTTCCCTCGCCCCTTACTCTATCGTGTCTAGTACTGTAGGTAAATTTTACAAGGGGAGGAGGATTGCTAGCCTCCTGCCCCCAGAAGGAAAAGTAGGACAGTAAAAGAGACAGACAGAAATGGCCAAGGTTGGGTAGAGGATGCCAAGCCTCACTCTGGATAGGACCAGCCCTCACTCTTGCAAAACAAACAAACCAAAAATTAACGGCGCAATGTAAAGACAAAAGAACTCATCAAAATCATTATGTGAAAATAACGCATTGAAGATTTAGCAAAATGATAATACAGTATGAAATGAATGAACACAAAACCAATCATTGAATCAATATAGCAATCTTGGAAGCATGTAGCACTGCATTACCTCACTTGAGTTCGATGCAGATTCAAATAAAAGTAACTGCGTTACCTTGTTTATTTTTGTTACAAATTCAATTTAAGTGTAGCACCGCGTTACCTTGTCTGGGTTGGATACAAATTAACCCCTGGTTCCCGGAAGGGCTCTGAGGCACCCATAACAAACTAGGGCCCGAAACACGGATGGGCTCTTGAGCACCGTAAGCTTGAAAGCTGTGCGTCCGACGCAAGTAAACACAGCCGGTCGGAGCGACGCCGCGCACCTCCAAACACAAGAAGAAGAATCGGAGTTTGTTATTGTGTGGTCTGCTAAGACAGATTTAGTGTTGAAAAGTGTCTCATATTGCTAACATCGCCTCAAAACTCTCTCCACAGAAATCGTTATCACAACTGAACCAGTTGACTTAGAGAGCTCTACTCAACGCCAGTCTACAGGTGCGAAACACATCTACGTTTAGAGATGCGTGGGAATTTGGTAACAGGTAAAATAACAAAGATACGGGTAGCCTATTAAAGACGTTTTTCGGCTAGATCGCCCGGGTTCCGGGGATATCTTATAGAATGCGTAACCGGTCTGTGAGGGTTAAGTACAGTATATGGTTCTTATGGGTGATCCTCCGCTACCGCCTCATGTTCTCCACCCGGGCTGTGTCATAACAATAGTACCACCTTCACTACCAGGCTAACATCGTACAGCTAGTCTGGCTAACTATAGGCAATCCAGCTCTCCTGAGCTATCAGAAGAGACTGGATGACTCCGTTGTCGACGCCTGCCCGGGATGTAACACAGCACCCCATACCATTAAACACATCATAGAAGACTGCATTTCACACAACCACTTACGCCAACAACACAATCTACACTCAATGAGAGCTCTGTGGGAAAGCCCGATCGTGGCCATGGCCTTCCTCAGGGACTCGGGGCTGTTCGGCCAGGCAGCTTAGGGAACAACAACAACAACTATAGGCAACTTTAGGAAGCTTTACGAAGGATCTTGTGGAATTGGAGAGGTGAAAGCTTGGTTGATACACCTCTTAACTCTTTCAATGATTTTATCCCAATTAAAGTTGTGTTCTGGCTACCTTCAGACATTATTATTCAAACCAAGAGCCTGTTATGCAGTTAGTGAGTTAATTGAAGTCCTCTTTATAATAATAATAATAATAATAATAATATTTATTCAGTTAGCAATTTACAGAGTTGGTACCACATAGTATGTTACAAATATGACATGTACCAGCCTTGCATAATTCCAACTAACGATAGCCCAATAAGGCCGTTAGGCGTATTTCCATTCCATTCCCTTTGATTTATTTACACTGCCCCTGAAATGGACTGCAAGGTCTCTGAGATACTAACTATTTCTTGTAATATGTGTAAAATCACCTGGCAATAGCCTTGATTAGTAGAGATAATATTATAATGTAAGACTTGCAAAACAAACAAAACAAACCAGGAACCGCACAATATGTAGAACCGTATGTGAAATTAATATGTAAAACTTGCAAAAAAAAAAAAATTAGGCATGCACTATATAAAGACTTAAAAACTTATCAAAATAAATGAATATATAATGGTCAGATTGTTGAAGGTGTTAATTCCCACAGGTCCTTCCTAAGCCGAGTCAAATGGTCTAGCGTTAGCCAGACTACCGTGAACGAGCGTCGCCGGTAGGTAGCGTGTTAATTACCTTCCCTGCCTTAATAATAACCCTTCTACCTGTGCCTGACAATACCTGCTGTACTTTAGGGCTTTCATTCCCTAAGGGGAGGTTTTCAGTGCGTTTCCTAGACTTCCATCAAGCTTGAAATTACACCCCTTTGACCCCTTTTCAAGATAAATTTGTAAATTTTTCGGTAAAAAAATTACCCGGCCAAAGGCCGGTTTCTCTTAAATTACAGGCTCGCTATCGCTCGCCAGGAAAAAATGGACACCTAAATGGCACGAAAGATCTTAAAAGTGACATAAATGGGGCGAAAGTTCTTAAAATCGTCAAACTAATGGGGCGAACGTCTTAAAATCTCAAAATCAATGGGGCTAAACATGGGGGAGAAAGGGATCCAGAAAAAAATCCCTCGAGTGGAAATCTCCCCTTAAGGTCCACCACCCACACCACCACCACCAATTCTTAAGGGGAGGTTTGCATTTATTTGTTATTATATTTATTTGTATATTATTATTATTTAGTTTCCTCCCTAGACCTCCATCAAGCTTAATAAGACCCCCTAAGACCCTCCTTCGAGATAAGTTTGTAGTTTTTGGGTAGGTCGATTCCTTCTAAAATGCTAAGCTCGCTATCTAAATGACACCTAAATGGCAGAAAAGGTCTTAAAATCAGCAAACTAATGGGGTGAACATCTTAAAATCTCAAAACTTACGGGACTGAAAATGAAGGAGAAGGGGGTCCAGGAAAAAAAAACTTCCCTTACACACGAGCGCATTTTCCGGCAATTCTCGATAATCACGTTATTTCTCGCAATAATTTGAAGCTCGTTCGCATTGGAATCGGACACTAGATCCAAGGTAGATTATGTTTGGTAGTTAAATTCTTATGGAACTTATATTTTGAAGCTGCCAAAGTACAATTACCCGTAAAAGTTGACTGAAAAATCGTTCGTGTGACGCCATGTTCGTTTTTTAAATACACATAATTATATTGGCAGTAATGATCTTAATTTATCCTCTTAGCTACCATATATCCTTCCTGAGCTTCAAAAAGTTATCATTATTACCGTCATATAGTTTCAAGATATAATTGTATCATCATGAATAATCTACTCTTCAATCTAGTAGCCGATACTATACCCTGTTCCAAATAGGGAGACTAGAAATCGTGAATTTTAACGTCTGTAACTAAAAAAAGACTAAAGCAAGTGGGGGGCTGTAAATTTCCACACAAATTTCCTGTCTAACCCTTCCCAAATGGGAGGAATTATTATGTTTTTTACACCAACCAACTTCACATCTAAACTCAATTAATGAAATCAACAAATACATGTGGCACTCCGAGGACTCGAACCCAGGATACTCTCATCGAAATTCCACGCACTATGCATTACGCTATCAAGACAGTTATTAGCTTGATTGCTCTAGTTGTTTGTGAGTTACAGAGGTTATTGTTCAAAGAGTTTTGGCCTACTTCTTTGGAGCAGGGTATAACGTCAAATAGTAGGCTATCCATGTGTTTCCCGAATTTATGGATTGAGTTGCGGGAGTGGTGGGTGGTGTGGTTCCCCCTTGCCCTGCCTCCACTTCACTCTTTGGGGGGTGGGGCAGTGGAGTTTTTAACCCCTTCTGTACCGGCGACGTCTTTTCAGTTTGATTCTAGCTATATTTAGACGATTTTGTGCAGTTTAAGAAGGATCTGTGGTAGTAAAAATTGTTAAGTGGATAGTTCGAAGCCTGTCAGTTGTTGGAGGCCCTTTTGAAACTGAGTAGAATCATTTAATAGCAACAATTATAGACACGTCACCGGTACAGAAGGGGTTAATAACGTTTTAGGTGTACTTAAACAGGTCAAAATCTAGTAAGTGTTCTTTTTGTTAACCCTCTCTAGATCCGACTACGCACTGCTGTTTCTTGGATATTATTAGACAATTTTGTTCAGATTAGGAAGGGTATAATTATATGGAAGCAAGAGGGTTAATTGTGATACTCTATACCCTTATAATTCCCACAGATCCTTCCCAAACTCATTAAAATCGACAGAATAAACTGTCATAAGCGTTATCATCTTCAAAGGGTTAATTGTTATGATCATCTATTAATTGTTCCTTTTATTACTTATTATGATTGGCTCGGTCATGATTTATATGTATAACCTTGTGGCTCTCTTTCCCGTGAACCATTTAAGCATTTTTTTTACTGTACGCGTTGGATTTTTATCATCATTTTAGCAATCAAAATCAGTCGTCATTCTGTGTTTTATGTTTCTGATTGTTCCTCTTGGTCAGACATACATACAGCGCCACTTTAGCCACTGTTAATAATATCCAACATGTGTGCTACAATATTTACTTGCAATGTTAAACCCTTGGAAGATTGGGATGCATTATGATCGTTTATTCTGGCTCTCATTAGACGATTTTAGACAATTTAGGAAGGTTCTGTGGGAATTCTAAGGGAAAAAACTATCTTGATTAACCCTCTGACTTCCATATATCCTTCCTACTCTGAATAAAATCGCCTAATAATAACCAGAAAACAGAAACAAATGTGTGATCGGATCTTGAAAGGGTTCAGGGTTAATTAAGACTCCTTGTACACTAACATCCATAACGCTATAGTCGCCGCTGCATTAAAGTCCCCACCTGTCTTGGCAGTCACCATAACCAACCATGTTTTTTTAAATTATACTGTAAAACTTGCAAACCAAACAAACCAAAATAGGAACCGCACAATATATAGTTATATATAGACAAAGAAACTTATCTAAATCACTATTTGGAAATTTCGCATTGAAGATTTAGCAAAAACAATACAGTACTGTACCTGTACTATGAAATGAAAAACACACAAAATGTTATAGTCTATTTGCTGTAAGTAGGCGAGAAATCATGACCTGTATCCTCTGTAACTCAAAAATGACTAGAGTAATCGTGCTAATGGTTTCTACCATTTGGGAAGAGTCAGTCAAGGAATAGATGTGGAAATTTACAGCCAATTTGCTCTAGCCCTTTTTGAGTTACAGAGGATAGAGGTCATGATTTCTCGCCTACTTACAGCAAATAGACTATAGCCGCGTGTCCTTGATGAGCAGTGGAGGACCTAAGAAGCACAAAATGGTCAGAAAATAAACAAAGGAAATGCAATTATATAGTAATGACGTTTTGGACAAGGAATTAACTATTAATTTATTGGTTTGCTTTGCCTCTGAATCGCCGTAACATATGGCATTTTTTAGTATCCGAGCCTTGGGCATTTGTAGGTCAGGTGGCGTCTATAATGCAGCGGAGATTATACTGTTGTTGATGTTACACCTCCTCTCCCTTTACCAGCTATCACACCACATAAATTTCCCTCATTTTTCATCTTAAACATTCTGCTGGCAATTTATGAGGTAAAGTTTGTTAAAATATTCTTTACCTAAATTAATCTCTCTTTACGGTTAAATTGAACAATGGAGAAGCCCTGGTCTTTCATCGGAAAGCCTGCGGTTCAAATTCCCATTTTTGTATATTGTGCAAAAGATCCCCAAGACGACAAAATGTTGCCAGAAAAATGTCGACCACCGAAAATTGAGGGTGAAAGCTCCCTGTGTGACCCCACCCCCCACCTTTGTTTGTTGTGGCCGTGTAACGTTTTTAGCACAATACCCTAAAGTGCCCTGTGTGAGAGTGGTCAGTATCATTTGTCCAGTCATGTCCTTTGGTCATGGGTCGGCGGGTGGTGTTAGTCGGACCGTCGGCTCAAGGTCATCGTCTTTTACCCTCCCCACGCCGAGTTTGGTCATCTTACTCTTTGGGTTGAAGATTACATACAGCCTCTTTAAAGGCTGAGTGACCGTATGGAAGTTATTTAAGTCATTGCAGTTACTATAAGGCAGTTCTATCAGTCATTGCAATTACTAGGATAATGTTTTATCAGTCATTGTTAAAGCTACATAATTAATGTTGACAGTTTGTATGTGATGTGGTGTAAAGGAGTCTGTTGAGCCGACTGTCTCCCTCTACTACCGGCCAACCACAGGCATCATGTTTTAGGGCTGTTCCTTTAACCCCTTCTGTACCGCAATGTCCTTTTCAGTTTATTCTGGCTACTATTAGACAATTTTATTAAGCTTAGGAATTTACCAATTAAAAGGTTACAGACTATCTCAATCCATCCTAGCTACCAAATATCCTTCCCCAGCTGCACAAAATTGTCTAAATGTAGCTAAAATAAAGCAAAAAGACGTCGTCGGTACGGAAGGGGTTAAACATCGTAAAAGCTTTCCCTTTGCCGACCCTGATTGACCCTTATACAGATAAACGATAAGGGTCAATCTGGGTCGAGAAAGCTTTTACGATGTTTAAAGGAACGGCCCTTACTGTATATATCTGTAATTATTAGAGTGCAATACAATAACTCCTGTAAATACTATTATACCAATGCTCTTGTAATGCTCGGTCTGTATTTTGTAATCCCTATGTCTAGGGTACTCAAGTTCTCCAGTCAATCCCGTGTTAATGATTATAGCTTCCATTTTCTCCAGTACAGTACAACCTCATTTATCCCAAACACAGAACCATTTTGAAACTTCTGTTAGGTGACATTGTTTTATATGCAATATATTAACATGTAAAACTTGCAAACCAAAACAGGAACCGCACATGGTTTGAACTATAAACCACAATTTTATCGTTGGATGTACAATAATAAAGACTGAAAAGAAACTACTTGGCTATCGTTTGACACCCCGAAGTGAAGTTGTCGGACATGCGAGTTGTGGATAAATGAGGAGTTCTAGTCCGTTCATTCTAGGTTGGGCACAAATCGTAACCTCTAACCTCGGTAACTAAAAAAGGGCTAGAGGAAATGAGCTGTTAATTTATACATATATTCCCTAGCCAAGTCTTCCTATTTGGTAGAAATATTAGGTCGATTACTCTAGTCCTTTTTGAGTTATGAGAGGTTAGAGGTTACGATATCTGCCCAACCTAGAATGAACGGACTAGTGTACGTTGGAGAGAGTCACTCCACTTCTTCCTCAGGGTCTTCTACCAATTTCCCTTAAGGCCGCGTCACATGGGATGGTTTTCGGCATTTCTACTAGCCAACGTCTAATTTTGGCGTCAGGCAGTCAGTAGCCAACCCTTACTTCCACAAGGGGTAAGGAGGATCGGCAAGAGACACAAGAATGGAAAAAGAGGTGACAGGAGAAGAACACTTATAACAGTTCACCCACAAAAAACAAGCACACAAGCAATCAGAAGCCCCAATCACTCATCATGTAATTTTCCATTACATACATTGTAACGGCTAAGACATGGTTGCCCACCCGCAGTTGGAATATACAGTAATACAATATAGTCCTGTCACCATAAAGTCCTGCTTATGGTGCTTGAATATAAACACCAAATTCAGTCACAATGGTTGATTAATTCACTCTAGTATTAACCCCTTGAGGATTATGATGCATTGTACAGTATCAGTTTATTCTGGCTTTCATTAGATGATTTTATTCAGTTTAGGAAGAACTTGTGATTGTCAGAGTTAATTGAGATTATATTGACCTCCTTGATGTCCATAGATCATTCTTAAGTTGTATGAAATTATCTAATAATAATAATGATGATGATGCAGCTTTTACCACCATGCACTCCCTGCTCAAGAGCTGGGCTAGGGTGGGTGCCCTGATGATCAGGGACTTCAGTGAATAGTTGCCACAGATTGCTAAACTGTGCCTTTCACCAACAGCACTAGCGTCTGCCAATAACGCACACTGACTGGGCTGAGACTCAAACCATCAACCTCACGGTGTGCAGGCGAGTGTTCTACCAACCACGCTACGACCTGTGGCAAATAATAACCAGAATAAACTGAAAATGTATCCTCAAGGGGCTAAGCTAGTTACTGTAACTGATAAAGATTGTACGTAAATCGGGTAATTGCAGCCCAAACCAACAATAATGCTGTGAACAAATTAAAGCCAGAATTGGTAGCCGGCTAGAAAATACCCCAAACAAACTAGCCATTTTCCGCGGCCTTGTTAGTACACTCGGATACCATAGTCTCTAGTTCACTCTGAAATATTTGTGGACTTAACCTATTGCTAATTATGGAAGTACTGTATATCTCTGGAAACCAGTTTGTGAATACAATTTTCTATGCATCAATTACAAAACTATGATGCAGTTTTTACGCTGTGCACTCCCTTGATTGACAGGGCTAGAGCGTGCACTTGTTACAGGGACTTTACTGGACATTTACCAGTAATTCTTATGAGTGGGCTAGAGACTATGGCATCCGAGTGTACCATTGTTGATGTATTTCATTAAGGGGGTATGGTTCACTTTTTGGGCGATTTTTGCATGTATTCATTATTTTTTCTAGTTTTCTCCCTAGACGTCCATCAAATTAAAAAAACATCCATTAGATCCCCCTTCTAGATTAATTTGTAAATTTTTCAGTAGAAAATTTTCCCGGCCGAAGGCCTGTTCTTCCAACATTACAGGCTCACTATCGTTCGCCAGGAAAAAAATCAACACCTAAATAGCACGAAAGGTCTAAATATTGATGAAGAAATGGGGCGAAAGGTCTTAAAATCAACAAACTAATTGGGCAAACATCTTAAAATCTCAAAACTAATAGGGCTAAACATGAGGAGGAAAAGGACCAGAAAAACGGCCCCTCTCCCCTTAACCTTAGCCAACTGCCATCACCTCCACTCGTTGCCACCCAGTATAGGTCTCCCTCGATATACTTACAGTTTCTTACAGTAGATCCTTACAGTTTCTTACAGTAGATCCTCTGGAAAAAGGCAAACTAGGCCTGTGTATCCAGTTCAATGCCAGTACTTGCACTGCTGCGGTCGTTCACGGTGTTGGTGGCGGCGGTAGCAGACGCAACATTTTTACTATTCTGTATTTTTGCTTATAATCAAACTTCAAATCTTGTCTTCCCCATGCTTTATCAAGATTACTTTCAAACTTCCTTATTGATTCGGAATCGATTGGGTTACGTTCCTGAAAACCCGATCTTAAAAGGAAAAATTATATAGCGAACCCTAAAATTAATGGGGTAAACAGGGATGCGTTCTCGGACCAACCAAAACCCAAACCCAAACACCTAAAAACCTAAAATAATATCGTAAAACAGGGCATCGGATAGTGAGGGAAACCTGTATATTGAAGTAACATTCATTTCATAATTTGTGCTGTGTTGACATCCTTGGCATCATGTTGGAAGTACAGTCGGCAACTAAAGTCCTGTTGCCTCTCCTACCACACTGTGACCCGCGATATTCGTCAGTCAGTCAGTCAGTAGCCAGCCATTACTCCCATAAGGGGTAGGATCAGCATGAGGCACAAGAAACGAAAAAGAGGTGACAAGAGAAGAACGCTTATAACAGTTCGCCCACAAACAGCAAGCACTCAAGGATTCAAAAGCACCAATCGATTATCAGTCCTCGAAATCAATGGCTTCACCGCGATATTCGTAAGACTAAAAAATGTTAGGTGTACCAAAAGTGCATAATTCTACCACCAGATAGCACCCTGTAGGGTGATGGGGGAGAGAAGGGGTTAGAAATGTCAGGCAGGGGAGGTGACAGGACCTTTGCCATCGACAGTACTGCAGGTATTATGTTTATTTGCTAGATGCCCATTCTCCATTTTTCAGTATAGATTTTGGATGCATAAGAATTGAATCTGTTATTAGAGGTGTAATTTTATAATGGCGTATGATCTATGTAAGCTGTATTTCTATCAGCTCATGTTTCTCCACTCATTGTTGACTAAATGTGTTGTGACTGGTTGTGGTTGGTTGTGACTGGCTCAGTTATGGGCTTTTACAGATATATTGTAGTTGTACCACTGTAATAAGTGAGAGTTCTGTGATGACCACAAGAGTTGTGAACATCCCCGTACTACTGTAGTATGTAATGAGTGAGATATACTGTATACCACAAGTTATCCCTTGGCTCTACACCACAACACACACACACTACTTAATTATCTAACAACTTCCTCTCTCGCATTATCTTCACCAACATAGAAAACAAAATTACTTTCCTTATGACATTAGCTAGAAAATTAGATTGATATCCAGTATTCAATAAATGGATATCAGTCATGGTTATGTGCTGTATTTATAACGGTCTTGATGGTTAGAGCGTGTAAGTTCTGTATGTGATATCCTAGGTTCGAATCCTGGGAGAATCACATGATTTCATTAATTTAATTTGGGGTATTATTGGTGTTTAGAACGATGTTAAAATTATATATATTATAATACAAGTCCTAAGTTCACTTTTATTCTACTTGAATATCTATCTATCTATCTATTGCCTGATGCCGTGATCCCCGAAGGGGTGGCCACGAACGAACCGCCCCCATGCACCTCTGTCCCCAGTCAGTCGACGCCCCACCCCCCAACCAGCACCGCCTTCGTTCATGTACTTCCTCACTCCATCCTTCCACCTCTCATTCGGTCTACCTCTCCCTCTCTGTCCCTCCACCTCGCTCTCGTACACCCTCTTAGTCATTCTCTCGCTTTCCATACGTTCCATATGGCCGAACCATCTCAAGTTGTTCCTTTTCACACTTTCTAGCACATCTACCTCCACACCACACCTCCTTCTTACTTCCTCATTAGTCTGTCTATCCCTCCATGTAACTTCGCACGCACTCCTTAAGTAATTTATTTCCACTGCTCTCACTCTTGGTCTGAGTCTCTCAACCAACGTCCATGCTTCGCTTCTGTAATATTTTATCTTGGCATTAGTGAAAACAAGAAATGGTTGCAATGCTCCTGCCTTCTACCACTTTGACGAGGTAGTAAAATATTTATTTTTAGACTAAGCGCCCAGCACAACCAACCTCATATCAGTAGACATAGCAAGGACGCTGTAACTTGTATACAGTGTATACATATCCACGGTTTCAAGTCAGAAGGGCCACACTCCTAAGTGGCGACAAATAGAACAACCTAATACTTGTATTCTTAAACAATTCTTTCCCTCTGTAGTGCCGGCAGTGGGCGAATTAACTTGAAAAATGACGTTACCTTTACAATTGGGAATGGTAATCTGTGTACTCTCTGTAAGCACACTCATTCGCACAGTATTCGTTGGGTATCAAGCACTGCGAAGGGGAAGGATTGTTTAACCCAGGGACTGTGATGGTCCTTCCGGAAGCACAGTATTCAAATGTGTCAAAACAGCCCTTCAAATACCATGCCAGTGCTGGGAAATGTCACAAACTTGGGTGACAAATAGAAAGTAGTGGTATCTCTCCATACCACATCCTCCATTCTACCCCCACTTTATACCCCATCCCCCCTCCTTCCCTTAAATTGACCTTTTATTTTGCACAGGTTCTAGCAGTTCATGGGTTAAGAATACTGTACAAGCATCCATCTCCGAGCCTAGTTCTACTTAATTTGACTTAAGCTTAATCGAACCAGACCAGACCTAACATACCTTAACCTTCCCAAGCTTAGCCTATTCTAACCTAACCAACCTATGCTGTTTAGAATTAGGGCCGTATGGGTTTGGGACATTTAACCTTCCCAAGCTTATCCTACTCCAACCTAACCAACTTACACTGTTTACAATTATGGTCGTTTGAGTTATGGCCGTTCAGGAGTGTGGTAATTTGGGTTGTGGCCATATAGGAGTGTGGTCGTTTGAGTTATGGCCGTTTAGGAGTCTGACCATTCAGGAGTGTGCCCATTTAGGAGTGTGGCTGTTAAGGAATGTGGCCATTAAGAAATTTGGCCGTTCAAGAATGTGACCATTCAGGAGTGTGGCCGTTTAGGAGTGTATCCGTTTAGGAGTGTGGCTGTTGAGGAATGTGACCTTGTATATCTTGATTATCTTTCATACTGCCCTGAATCCTGATGATAGCATGACATTTATATTGTTACTACGCATGTATATATTATGGTGGTGTATATTTACATTTATTATGAACATTTTTTATATAATTGCAACCGGCTGATACAGTTGGCCAAATAAGTTGTGACTCCGCTGTCATTACCTTTTGCTCTCTGTATGCTGTATTCATGTCTGTCAGATGTTGAATAGGGTGTGTAAAGATAGGAACATGTTTGTATATCGCACTCAAAATTATGAATTAATGCTTAGATAGTGCTGATACCAATTATTGATCGAAAAATACTTGGTGCCGCGACATCACTTATTTGGCTGACAGTACCATCCTTGATAGTTTATGGACCAGAAACTCATAAGATGCCAGCTTTCTTAAAACAAGTTTTTCACCATTTAACTACAAGGCTCTTCTTCCTTTAGAAAAGTCTTGTGTATGTATGTATGTATGTATGTATAGGCCTATACCCAGGCACATACTCCATAACTGGGGGTGGCCGACTCGAGACAGAGCTCGAACTGAAACATCATTTAATGTTCCAATTCTTAGGGTCCAGGACCACTTTTGTGTTCCCTCGCCCCTTTCTCTGTCTCGTCTAGTAGGTGAATTTTATAAGGGGAGGAGGATTCCTACAAATAATTAAATTAGTGTAATTCATACCCTGATGTCTAAATTATCTTTAACTTTGCATATTCCTAACATTTGTAATACTTATACTGTATATATTCTGTGAATTTGACATAATAATTTATAAACTGTACTGTAGGCATGTACCCTAATGGTTGTTAAGTTCTTCATTAAATTTTGTAGCAAAATCTGTATATTGAACTAGGTATCAACTTGCATTGATGACACTACCTCGGAGAACTTTAATATGTTGTCAAATTTACTTTTTTTAATTTTGAATACCAAATATTCTTTCCTTTCACTTAAACATTACACTCTTCAGTGTGCAGTTGGGTACAGTACACGATTGAATTGATATCCAATATTCGATAAATAGATATCAAATCGTAGTCATGTACTTAACCTTTAACTGGTGTAATGATTAGTGTTTAAGATCTGTATGTGGTAACCCAGGTTCGAATCCCGGTAGGATCACATGTTTTCATTAATTTCATTTGGAGGTGTTTAGTGTTGGGAGTGAAATTTAAAAATTAGATTATTATGATGAAAGGATATTTTTTATGTGGTAGTTGGTATTAATCATTCAAACCAGTGCGGAGGAAGTTTGTACCATTTGTAAAGGTTGGATTATGAAACATGAGAGTGGTAAAGGTCTCCCTCGATTTACGATTGGGTTACGTTCCTGAAAACCCGATATTAAATCAATTTTTTTTATTAAAATTAAAATGTAAAACTTGCAAACTAAACGAACCAAAACTTGGACAAAGACAATATAAAGGCAAAATAACTAATCAAAATCGCCATGTGGAAACAACGCTTACTAAAATAAAATTTATGAAATAAAAGAACACAATCCACCACATAACGAACCCTAAAATTAGTGGGGCAAATGGGGATGCGTTTTCGGACCAGCCAAAACCAAAACCCAAGCACCTAAAAACCTATAATAATATCGTAAATCAGGGGCATCGGATAGTGAGGGAGACCTGTAATGTCATTTATGAAGGAGTGTACAGTCTGCCAAACAAGTGATGATCGCGGCACCAAGTCTCTTTCGATAAATAATTGGTATCAGCACTATCTAAGCATTGATTGATAATTTCGAGTGAGATATACAAACATGTTCCTATCTTTACACACCCTATTCAACATCTGACAGACATTAATACTGTACAGCACACAGCGAGCAAAACGTAATGACAGCAGAGACACAACTTATTTGACCGACCGTACATAAGCCTGTGATACTTAGGAACAGAATCAAAATTTATGTTGCATGTTAGTAAGTGTATTGAGGGGAGATAGGTCCTTTTCTGGTCCCCCTTCTCCCTCGAGTTTAGCCCCATTAGTTTTCAGATTTTAAGATGTTTGGTCCGTTAGTTTGGCAATTTCAAGACCTTTCGCCCCATTTCTTTGTCAATATTAAGACTGTAATTTTGGTGTAGATTTTTTCCTGGTGAGCGATAGCAAGCGTGTAATTTAAGAGGAACCGGCCTTTGGCCGGGATATTTTTCTATCGGAAAATGTACAATTTTATCTTGGGGGGGTGAGGGGGGGGGGGAGAGAGAGAGAGAGAGAGAGAGAGAAGCTTGATGGAGGTCTAGGGAACAAACTAAATTAGATAATAAAAAGATACATAAATGAGCCAATAAATCCGCCCATCCCCTGTTAAGTGTTTCCATGTTCACTCTCCCTACACTGTCTTAATACAATAAATAGTTCATGTCTTGCCAAGTGGAAATCCAAGTTGTGAAGGGAAGGTTTTTAGTTTGTTCCCTAGACCTCCATCAAGCTTAAAATTAGGCCTACACCCCATTGAACCCCTTTCAAGATAAATTTGGACATTTATCGGTAGAAAAATGTCCCATCAGAAGGCTGGTTCCTCTTAAATTACACTCTCGCTATCGCTTGCCAAGAAAAAATCAACATGTAAATGTTACAAAAGTTCATAAAATTGACAGAAATGGGGCGAAAGTTCATAAAATCGCCAAACTAATGGAGCGAACGTCATAAAAATCTCAAAAGCAATGGGGCTAAACACGAGGGAAAAGGGGTCCCCAAAAAATCCCTCGAGTGGAAATCTCTCCCTTAAATGTTTCCATGTTCACTCTCCCTTCACTGGGTTAACCCTTTGAGTACCAGCGACGAGGGTTAGATTTCACTCTGGCTATATTTTGATAACTTTATGCAGCTTAGGACAGATCTGTGGTGGTTAAAACTGTTGGCTGAGAGAGTTTGAAGCCTTTTTAATGGCTAGAGGTCCTACTTAAGCGGAGTAAAATCATCTAATAGTAGCCAGAACATTATAAAAAGTACGGGACCGGTACTGAAGGGGTTAATAAATCAATAGGAGCTGTAGTTAATGTCTTGCCAAGTGGAAATCCATGTTGTGTAAAAAGGTCTGTAATACAAATTGACTATTTTTAATATATCTCTGTGTTTGTATGTATAAATATACAGTATATATGTATATATATATATATATATATATATATATATATATATATATATATATATATATATATATATATATATATATATATATATATTTACGATGATTATGAATTGTTCTCGTTAATCATCTACAGAATTAAACAGCACTTTACCAAATATGTGTTTTATTGTAGCCATTTTGACCTTTGTGTTGTCCCTATTCTGGCTCTGTCTTGAGTCGGCCACCCTCCCCCCAAAAAAAAATATATATAAATAAATAAATAAATAAATATATAAATATATAAATAAATCAATAGGGCCTGAGTAAATAGATAGATGGATTTTGACCTACGCTTCAACCTACCTGTAGAGTAGGCCAGAAATCGGTACGGTAGTGCTATTAAGTCATGTCTCGGCTCTCATTACGTTTGGCGCGCTCTGTGCTGCATTACTGTCTGTCAGATGTTGAATAGGGTGGGTAAGTGAAGGAACATGGTTGTGAGGCGAGTTCTCCTTTTGCTGTTTCCCTTTTCCCTTCCTATTTTCTTCTGTGGTCGCCCTGGGTGTTGTGGTTTGTTCTCTTATGTGTTGTTTCTCGTTTCGTTCTGCCTTGCCGGTATTCCTGTTCTTCTTAGCCGTTTTCTTTGGTAGGGTATTTTCTGAGTTGTTCCTCTCCTTTATCGTGGTCTCTCCTTCTACTTCCATTCTTCTCTTCTGGTTCCTGCTGGTCTGTTGTGGCATGGTGGTGATCTTTATTTCCGGTATTTTAGAGATAGTCTGTAGCCTTATGTAATGGGTAGACGTCCTTCCTAAGCTGAATAACATTGTGTAATCATTGCCAGTATACATTAAAAAACATGTCACTATATTTTAGGAGGAACCGACCTTTGGCTGGAACAATTATCTGTCGATAATTGTACAAATGATCTCAAAGGGGGGTCTGGGGGGTATTTTTTTAAAGCTTGATAGAGGTCTAGGGAAAAAACTAACCCTCCCCACCCCCTTAACCCGTTCAGTACCAGTTACATCCTTTTCATTTTATACTGGCTACTAATAGACGATTTTAATCAGTCTCAGAAGGGTCTCCAGCAAATGTACAGGCTTCGAACTATCTTAATTAACCCTCTTTACTACCACATATTCTTCTTAAAGGGGGGATGGGCCGGTTTTCTGGACCACTTTCTCCCTCATGTTTAGCCCCATTAGTTTTCAGATGTTAAGATGTTTGCCCCATTAGTTAGTCGATTTTAAGACCTTTCGCCCCATTTCTTCGTCAATATTTAGACCTTTTGTGCTATTTAGGTGTCGATTTTTTCCCTGGCGAACGATAGTGAGCCTGTAATGTTGGAAGAACCGGCCTTTGGCCGGGAAATTTGTCTACCGAAAAATGTACAAATTAATCTAGAAGGGGGATCTAATGGATTTTTTTTTTAAATTTGATGGAGGTCTAGGGAAGAAACTAGAAAAATAATGAATAGATGCAAACATCGCCCAAAAAGTGCACATAATCGTCCAAACATAGCTAGAATAAAATGGAAAAATACGTCGCCGGTACAGAAGGGGTTAACCCGTTCAGTACCGGTGACGTCCTTTTTATTATATTTTGGGAACTATTACACGATTTTATTCGGTTTAGGAAGGTCGTCTACGCATTAAAAGGCTACAGACTATCTCCATTAGTCCTTTTAATTACCATATATATCCTTCCTAAGCTTAATAAAATCGTCGAAATGGAGCTGAAATACATTAGAAAAGACGTCGCCGGTACAGAAGGGGTTAATACAACGCTACCACTTCGTTAATTGACCACTTGCGAGTTTCAGCCTATAAGGAAGTTGGAGCTGTAGGCATCGATATTTAGCAGAATTGACAACTAAGATACGGTCCTAGTGCATTTATAAATGCACAACACCAAATTAGACACACTTTCTATCCATCAGAAATCTAAATTATTATTGTAGGCTATATTATCTGTTGTATATCGATGTTTACGGCTCCAACTTCCTTATAGCCCGAAACTCGCAAGTGGTCCATGCTAAGTGAACAATGCGAGACTCAAGTGACTAAATCCACCATAGGCCCTTTGATAGGCTAGAGCTAGAGTTTTGCCAAGATTCCTAACTAACAGAGAGAGAGAGAGAGAGTGTGTGTGAGAGAGTGAGTGAGAGAGAGTGAGAGTTAGAGTGAGTGAGAGAGAGAGAGTGAGTGTGTGTGTGTGTGTGTGTGTTGGAGGAGGGGAGGGGGTACGTTACAAGACATACATCTTATATTCTTATTTGTTCGACACACACACTCACACACATACACTCACAGGCACACACACACACACATACACTCATACACACACACACACACATACACTCACTCACACACACACACACATACAGTCATTAACCCTTTGAAACTCTGACGCGTCTTAGCAGTTTATTTTGGCTATCATTAGACGTGTTTATGCAGCTTAGGAAGTATCTGAAGGTATTAAAAGGGTAAATACTATCTCAATCAACCCTTTGACTTCCATATACCGTTACTAATCTGAATAAAATCGTCTAATAGTAGCCAGAAACAGAACAGAATCGCGTATTGGAACTTGAAAGGGTTAATTCCGATACATTATAATACCCTCACCCTATACAACCAATGTGACGTAAATACCAGGACAACGGTTACCCCTTTCAAGATCCGATCCATGACGCATTTCTTTTATGTGTTCTGGCTATTATTAGACGATTTACTTCAGATTAGGAAGGTTGTATGGATGTCAGAGGGTTAACTTAGATAGTCTTTAACCTTATAATTCCCACAGATCCTTCCTAAGCTGTACAAAATCGTCTAATGATAGTCAGAATAGACTGTCAAAATGCGTCATAATCTTCAAGGGGTTAATTCCAATGCATTTTGAATCCTTGACCTAATAAACTAGCCCTCCATATGTAAATATCTAATTAATAAGGTGATTCAGTTCAACCCAAGATACTGTATATATACAGATTCCAAAATATATGTATTAAAACATTAAGGGAGATGGTTCACTTTTGGGTGATGTGTGCATGTATTAATTATTTTCTAGTTTCCTCCCTAGACCTCCATCAAATTTAAAACAAAAAAAATCCATTAGATTCCCCTTCTAGATTAATATGTAAATTTGTCAGTAGAAAAATTTCCCAGCCGAAGGCCGGTTCTTCCAACATTACAGGCTCACTATCGTTCGCCAGGGAAAAAACCGACACCTAAATAGCACAAAAGGTCTAAATATTGACGAAGAAATGGGGCGAAAGGTCTTAAAATCGACTAACTAATGGGGCAAACATCTTAACATCTGAAAACTAATGGGGCTAAACATGAGGGAGAAAATGGTCCAGAAATGCGGCCCATCCCCCCTTAATGACCGCGACGGTACATACATTGAAGCCTACAGACGGTGCTGATCGCCTTACCCCCGCCCCTTCTCCCCCGACCCTTCCCCAACGGCGGCGGCATGAGTGAAGATTGGAGGCGAGCTAATTATATGGCTAACATGGACCAGTGAGAGAGAGAAAGAGAGAGATTCAGACAGAGAGAGAGAGTGAGTAAGAGAGAGAGAGAGAGAGAGAGATTCAGATTCAGATTATTTTATTTCCATTAAATATACAATGGCTCTTCATACAATAAAATCATTTTAAACAAAATACCTAATACCTAATACCTAATACATCATAATCTTACATAAACAGTGTCGGTGCAAATCCACAAAACAATAGTTCTTATATATACTGTATAATTATATATATATATATATATATATATATATATATATATATATATATATATATAAATACAGTGTATGTGTGTGCTTATAGAGAGCGAGAGCGAGCAAGAGATAGGGGGTTGGGGGGGACGTTAGAGATGAAAGGCCCGTGCCGCCACCACCGTACAGGACAGACAGACAAACCGACCGACAGACAGTGACAATACCCTGGCCAGTGAGGGAGGAGGGGTAGACAACAACAACAACCACGGCTACCACCAGCCACCACACAACACACTCAACTCTCGACACCACGCGGGGGAGGTCGACAGTTGAGCAGTTTTACAAGCATATCGTTTTCTTTAGTCATTGCAAAAACGAAAAGAAAAACGAGACACTTTCCTGTTTTGGTCAGCTTATACACGGTCCGCAATAAGTTGGACAATTGTTTTAAGAGACAGTGAATGGAAGAAGGAAAGGGAAAGCCTACAAAAGCTCAAGTTAGCATTAAATGATACCATAATCACTAATGTAACAACTAAAAGCGTACTGTGAGATACTAGAGTTTGTTGTGTAGGAGTGAACACGGGAATAACAGTGTGAAATATAAGAACCTATATATTGTATATGTGTGTTTGTGTAGTTCCGTATTAACAGGTATAGAGGGTAGCCTACACATCACCAAGGCAGAAACAACATATTCACGTAAGTAGCCTGACCTAAGTGGTCTGATCAGTGTACAGTCACTCATAAACATTCGTGTACCTCACTTATTTTTTGTATGTTGCATAAGATCACGTATAGGAACAAAACTTGTTTGGGTAACTGTACATTAAAAACCTATAGTTCACCGAGGACCTTGGTGATAATTTAAGGGGGAGATTTTCACTCAAAGTTTTTTTTCTTCTGTTTTTAACCCCTTCTGTACCGGCGACGGTTTTTGTTCTTTTGATTTCAGCTACATTTAGACGATTATATGAAGCTTAGGAAGCATACTGTGATAGGCCTACTTGGTGGCTAAAATAATTAATTGAGACAGGGGCCGGATTCACTAACGATCGTAGCGTGCATTGGTAGACATCCTTCCTAAGCTGAAGAAAGTCACTTAAAAGTTGCCAGATTATCATGAAAAGGATGTCACCGGTACTGAAGGGGTTAAAGATTCCGATATTCAAATGGGTGGTCATGTATTATGGCTCGTGACTGTACGAGCAAGGTAACTGTGTTGGTAGTGTAATAATAATAATAATAATTAAAGTTGCAAGCAATGTTGTCCGGGGTTCGAGCGGTTTTGCAAGCAGGGTATTGTGTTGGATACAAAAGCTGTGTCACAGATATCAAAAGATCATTTAACTTATCGGGCATGGAGAAACTACAGAAGGAACAGATTGTGCAAACAAACATGAGCGAGAGAGAGAGAGATTGGCTGTATAAGGGATCTGCCTCTATTTGTTTAGTAACAGAGTTGTAGATATGTGGAATAGGCTACCGAGTGCTATAATGGGATCAAGAACAATAGAGCTTCAACTTGAAATTAGATAGAACGAGATGGGTTGGGTGTGAAAGGGATCTGCCATGTGTAGGTCAATTGGCTCTCTGCAGATTCCCGTTTCCTTATTTTGTTTATGTTCTCATTTGTGAGGGAGAGAGATTGTATGGCAAGAGAGAATAGGATGTTGTAAATGTAAGGAAGATAGCGATAAATATGAGGGAGAGAGAGAGCGCGCGGGATGGATTGGGTGTGAAAGGGATCTGACATGTGTGGGCCAATCGGCTCTGCAAACTCCGGTTTTCTTATGTTCTCATTTGTGAGAGAGACAGAGACTAGGATGTCATAAATATAAGGAAGACAGATAAATGAGTTTTTATGAGATGGGGTGGGTGTGAAAAGGATCTGTCTTGTGTGGGCCAATTGGCTCTCTACAGACTCCCATTTTCTTATGTTCCTATTTCTTACAATTGTGTTTTGGTTGCAGGTATATGATAACATGGGTGTATAGTAAGTAGTGTAAATAACAGGTAACGTTTATGAGATGGGTTGGGTGTGAAAGGGATCTGCCTTATGTGGGCCACTTGGCTCTGCAGACTCCCATTTTCATCTTGGTTGCATGTGTAAGGGATCTGCCTCATTTGTACCGGTGTGCAAACAAACAAGAGCGAGAGAGAAAGAGATTGGCTGTGTAAGGTATCTGCCTCTATTCGCTTGGTATAAGAGTTGTAGATATGTGGAATAGGCTACCGAGTGTTATAGTAGGATCAATAACAATAGAGCTTCAACATAAAATTTGATAGAACGAGATGAGTTGGGTGTGAAAGGGATCTGCCGTGTGTGGGCCAATCGGCTCTCTGCAGACTCCCATTTTCATCTTGGTAGCATATGTAAGGGATCTGCCTCATTTGTACAAGTGTGCAAATAAAAGAGAGAGAGAGAATGGCTGTGTAAGGGATCTGCCTCTCTCGTAACAGAGTCGTAGATATGTGAAATAGGCTACCTAGTGCTAGTGGGATCAAGAACAATAGATAATTTCAAGATAAAATCAGATTGTCATATGGACGAAATGGGTTGGATGTGAAAGGGATCTGCCTTTTGTGGGCCACTTGTCTCTCTGCAGATTCCCATGTTCATCTTAGTTGCATGTGTAAGGGATCTGCCTCATTTGTACCGGTGTGCAAGCAAACGAGCGACAGAGAGAGACTGGGTGTGTAAGGGATCAGCCTCTATTCGTTTAGTAACAGAGTTGTAGATATGTGGAATAGGCTACCGAGTCCTATAGTGGGATCAAGAACAATAAAGTTCAACATAAAATTAGATAGGACGAGATGGGTTGGGTGTGAAATGCTGCCATGGGCGTGTCTGGCCACCATTTTGGATATCATATCAAAAATTACCCAATACAAAAATGCACCTTGTGTCAAAGTTTGGTCCCGATCCGACAAGCGGTTCCGGAGTTATTGCGTAATAACCGGACTATATATATTTGTATGGAAGCGTGCAATACTACTTGAACCCCTGATAACGTTTCTTGCTGTTTGAGGGAGGAGGAAAGGTAAGTCACACCACACCAAAAATTGTCAAAACTTTGAAGGTCTAGAACTTTGTTATTAAACAAAGCATTTGGCAAAGGGAGGAATTGTTAAAAACCTTAGCCAATATATACTCTGTTATTCACCAAAAATAAATTTGAATTATCATTATTATTTGGTAGGGTAGGTATGTATAGGTAGGTTGGCTAAATAATTGGTGGAATTCGTAGGGACTCGAACTGTTTTGAGAGAGTTAAATAAAATAAAAATAATAGATCTGAATAATAAATCGACTATGTTATTAAGCAAAACTGGGGGATGCGTGGAAGCCTTATAGACTGTAGGCGGTAAACTTAGTGTGGGTAGCGAATACGGTTTTAAAGTAATTGAAGAATAGATAGTTTTCAATGCTGCGGCCAAACTATTCCACCCATTTATATTCTTTTGGTATCAAAACGTTCGGAATCGCGAGCCTCATCCAACTATGCAAACATGGCTTTGATCATCGGCGTAGTTTTCAAGATGTGGAATTTTAAGTGGAATTCGATTTTTTTCAAGATTGCCGGAAAAAACTCACGTGCAAAAGCAAAACCTTCTCTATAACATTTGCGGAGCATTAGTAGTGGAGTCCATATGCCAAAGCCCAATCGTTTCCTATGAGTGGGAGAGACGGTATTTAGGCGTCAAATATTTCGGGAAATTGGCTGCCACGGACCTGTTTGGCCGCCATGCCGGATGTTTAGTATATCAAAAGTTGCCCAATACAAAAACGCACCTCTTGTGAAAGTTTGATCCTGATCCAAAAAGCGGTTCTGGAGTTATTGCGTCGAAACCGGCGTGTAAGAAGAATTTGGATGAATAAGTGGGTTTAACCCTTATTTAGCGGCGAGCAACATAAGTCGAGTTAAATAAAGCTGGACTATGAGGCGGCGCTCGACATAACTCGAGTGGCAATTTCAGCACGTAATGTGGCTGAGAGAGAGAGAGACAAGTGGTGGCAGGAGACTAGCGAGCGTATGACTGCTCCAGACCACCGCGGCGAACCTACTGACACAAATCTCAGCTCCCTCCTCCCTCTCTCACTCGCTACATACTCAATTATGTACTGAAAGTACCGAATTACCTGCTTTTTGCACTCGCGTTGCACGGTTATTGCAAGAAAACTATCCATCATACAAGGATCGTTATGGTGTCATTCGAAAGCTCTGTTTATGCCCTTTCAGGGATAGGTACTTGTTTTACGTTCTGGGTCTTATTTAGGCATGAAAATGATCACGTAAACAGCCCTATTTTGGCTAAAAACACCCCGCTGTGCGGTACACATAAATAAACCGCATAGGCCGCTCGTAAGGTGTTAATGATTACAATAGGGGTTCCCCGTAGGGGTCGAACCCCTAATAATAATAATAATTTATTTCAGACTCACACAGTAGGCTACAGAGGTGACCATACTCTGGGGTCCATATATACCTTACAGTAACATAAATATACATTATTTACTGTACATAGGCTACATAAAATAAAAATAAATTCAATAATACCCAGCTTGCTATTATGTAGTTCACAGCACTGCCTCAGCCTATATAACATGTTAATAATGTTATAAAATGTTATAATATGAAATGTGTTCTGGGTGTGGTGTCCTGAGTTCGAATCCCGGGAGGATCATATGTTTTCATTAATTCATTCTAGTGCATTGGGGTTTGTAACGGAGAGCTCTTTAATTTCCACCAGATTATACGCACATGGCTGGTCTACATGGCTGGTGTAGCCTACACGTCAGGCGTACACGAGTCACGCACATGGGCTTATTACACCTTTAGTAAACAGAGGGTGGACAACTACACACATTCTGATTATTTTGTTTGTCTACTTTATTGTTATTATTATTATTATTATTATCATCATCATCGTTGTTATTGTTGTTGTTGCTGATGTTGTTTATTTAATTTTGTTTATCGCTAGCCACCATCAAGATATATAATTATGCTAATGAAGTTTTTAGGAGACAGTGGTTATTTTGTGGGGTCTATTTATTTATATATTAATTCATTTTTTAGTTTCCTTGCTAGACCCCCTCAAACTTTTAACAACATCCATTAGATCCCCCTTCTAGATTAATTTGTACATTTTTCGGCAGACAAATTTCTTCAATGTCTTCAAAAATCACTATCGTTCGCCAGGAAAAAAGTGACACTTAAATAGTACCGAAAGGTCTTAATATTGACAAATAAATGGGGTGAAAGGTCTTAAAATCGACAAACTAATGGGGCAAGCATCTTAGAATCTGAAAACCAATGGGGCTAAACACGAGGGAGAAGGGGAACTATAAAAACGGCCCATCTCCCCTTAAATATCGAATCTGCCACACGTAAATTGCTCCAATATATTGCCAAAAAAAGGCTCGTGTGATCCCCCCTTAACCCCTTCAGTACCGACTGTACCGGTGTTGTCCTTTTTACTTGATTCCGGCTACTATTAGACGATTTTATTCAGTTTAAGAAGTGCCTCCAGCAGTTAACAGGCTTCGAACTATCTCTCTTAACCCTTTGTACTACCACAGATTCTTTTTAAGGCGCTAGTGCTTGTACTGTATATTTGGGGTGCTACTTATTCATTAATTTATATATTTGTTAGTGACCTCGCTAGACCTCCATCAAGCGTAAAAAAAAAAAAACACCCCCTAGACACCCTTTCAAGATACATTTGTAAATTTTTCGGTAGAAAAATATCCTGGCCGAGGCCTGTCCCTTAAAAAAATTACAGGCTCGCTATCGCTCTATCTATCTATCTATCTATATGCTCAGGCCCAATCCCCATTTTGGGGGTAGCCGACTCAAGACAGAGCAAGAACAGGGAAAACACAAAAACAACATAAAACAAAAAATAAACACAGATAAAAAACACAAACTCTCACACATTGCTATCGCTCGCCAGGAAAAATTTGACACCTACAGTAAACGGCACGAAAGGTCTTAAACCATTGGCAGCGGCTATGTTTGGACTATTTAGGGGATATTCAGGTACTCCTGAATGATAAATAAAGCATCTGCATTAAATGAACTGTATTCTGCCGAAAACTAGGCGAAACTGGCTTCAAACTGAGACCAGAACGGGCCCCGTACGGGGTCTGGTTCACCCGCAGCGATGCCAGTGAAACGCGGGAATCCCGCTATTTGGTAGCACTCGCTCGCTTGGCTACACTGTTGTGAGAGAGAGAGAGAGAGAGAGACCTGCGCGAGAGACAGTCTACCTCAGTGAGCCGCTCGCTGCTCTGAGGGACGTAGGTGGGCCCCTCACGCTCCCGCCCACTGACACTCGATTTTTACGGTTTTTACAGGCTTTTAAAGCCTGGAAATTGCTGTAACTTACCAGGACGTTCCAGAACGTCACCCGCAGCGAAAGGGTTAATATTGACGAAGTAATATGGCGAAAGGTCTCAAAATCGCCAAAACTAGTGAAAAAAACGTCTTGAAATTGCAAAACTAATGGGTCTAAACATGAGGGAGAAGGGGTCCATAAAAGCGAGTACCTCCCCCTTAAACTGCACCAAACCATCCAAACATGAGGGAGAAGGGGTCCATAAAAGCGAGTACCTCCCCCTTAAACTGCACCAAACCATCCAAACATGAGGGAGAAGGGGTCCATAAAAGCGAGTACCTCCCCCTTAAACTGCACCAAACCGTCTAAACATGAGGGAGAAGGGGTCCATAAAAGCGAGTACCTCCCCCTTAAACTGCACCAAACCATCCAAACATGAGGGAGAAGGGGTCCATAAAAGCGAGTACCTCCCCCTTAAACTGCACCAAACCATCCAAACATGAGGGAGAAGGGGTCCATAAAAGCGAGTACCTCCCCCTTAAACTGCACCAAACCGTCCAAACATGAGGGAGAAGGGGTCCATAAAAAGCGAGTACCTCCCCCTTAAACCGCACCAAACCGTCTAAACATGAGGGAGAAGGGGTCCATAAAAGCGAGTACCTCCCCCTTAAACCGCACCAAACCGTCCAAACATGAGGGAGAAGGGGTCCATAAAAGCGAGTACCTCCCCCTTAAACTGTACCAAACCGTCCAAACATGAGGGAGAAGGGGTCCATAAAAGCGAGTACCTCCCCCTTAAACTGTACCAAACCATCCAAACATGAGGGAGAAGGGGTCCATAAAAGCGAGTACCTCCCCCTTAAACTGCACCAAACCATCCAAACATGAGGGAGAAGGGGTCCATAAAAGCGAGTACCTCCCCCTTAAACTGCACCAAACCATCTAAACATGAGGGAGAAGGGGTCCATAAAAGCGAGTACCTCCCCCTTAAACTGCACCAAACCATCCAAACATGAGGGAGGGGTTCCATAAAAGCGAGTACCTCCCCCTTAAACTGCACCAAACCATCCAACCATGAGGGAGAAGGGGTCCATAAAAGCGAGTACCTCCCCTTAAACTGCACCAAACCGTCTAAACATGAGGGAGAAGGTCCATAAAAGCGAGTACCTCCCCCTTAAACTGCACCAAACCATCCAAACATGAGGAAGAAGGGGGTCCAGTAAACGCGAGTACCTCCCCCTTAAACTGCACCAAACCATCCAACATGAGGGAGAGGGTCCATAAAAGCGAGTACCTCCCCCTTAAACTGCACCAAACCGTCCAAACATGAGGAGAAGGGGTCCATAAAAAGCGAGTACCTCCCCCTTAAACCGCACCAAACCGTCTAAACATGAGAAGGGTCCATAAAAGCGAGTAACTCCCCCTTAAACCGCACCAAACCGTCGAAACATGAGGGAGAAGGGGTCCATAAAAGCGAGTACCTCCCCCTTAAACTGTACCAAACCGTCCAAACATGAGGGAGAAGGGGTCCATAAAAGCGAGTACCTCCCCCTTAAACTGCACCAAACCATCCAAACATGAGGGAGAAGGGGTCCATAAAAGCGAGTACCTCCCCCTTAAACTGCACCAAACCGTCTAAACATGAGGGAGAAGGGGTCCATAAAAGCGAGTACCTCCCCCTTAAACTGCACCAAACCGTCCAAACATGAGGGAGAAGGGGTCCATAAAAGCGAGTACCTCCCCCTTAAACCGTCCAAACAGAACTAGAATATAAAATGAAAAAGACGTCGCCGGTACAGAAAGTAGTTAACCCCTTGAAGTTCTGACGCGTTTAGCAGTTTATTTTGGCTTATCATTAAACGATTTTATGCAGCTTAGGAAGGATCTGTGGTTATTAAAAGGGTAAATACTATCTCGATCAACCCTTTGACTTCCATATACCGTTACTAATCTGAATAAGATCGTCTAATAGTAGCCAGAAAACATAACAGAAACGCGTATTGGAGCTTGAAAGGGTTAATATCCGATACCAAAGCTCGTGTGACACCCCTTTAACCTCTTCAGTACCGGTGATGCATTAATGTTATAATATATTCTAGCTATATATACACGATTTTATACAGCTTAGGAAGAAGTGAGGAAGTATATGAATGAAGGCGGTGCTGGTTGGGAGGAGGGGCGTCGACTGACTGGGGACAGAGGTGCATGGGGGCGGTTCGTTCGCGGGAATCACGGCGTCAGGCAATAGATAGATAGATAGGAAGGATCTGTGGTAGCCAAATGGATTAAATGTGCTAGTTTGAAGCCTTATAATGGCTAGAGGTCCTTCCTAAGCTTAATAAACTCGCTCAATAGTAGCCAAAATATCAATGAGAGGATGTTACCGGTACAGAAGGGGTTAATATTCGATACCAAAGCCATTAATAGGATCCCAAAAGTTTTGCCGATTTTGTTTTGATATATTAAACGATAATATTTGTCAGTTAGGGGGAGGTTTGGGTTTTTTTCTGGACCCTCTTCGCCCTCATGTTTAGCCCCATTCGTGTTGAGATTTCATGCCGTTTAGGTATGAATATTTTCCTGGCGAGGTGTATTTTTTTCTTCCTGGCGAGCAATAGCGAGCCTGTGATTTAGGAGGAACAATTTTCTTCTAGGCTACAAAATTTATCTTGTGAGTTGTGTGTGGGTGTGTGTGTGTGGGTGTGTGTGTGGGTGGGCGTGGGTGTGTGTGTATGTGGGGGGGGGGGGGGGTGTGCGTGTGTGGTTTGTATTTATTTATTTTTGTTTTTAAGATTGATGGAGGTCTACGGAGAAAACTAAAAACCTCCCCTTAAAGTTCTAGTGTGATACCCAAATGTGGTCACCAAAATGTCGCCCTGGTGAAAAGTTGTCCGATCCCGTGTATTATATAGGGGTCTGGGGTAGATTCGGCCTCTAAGCCATTTCGTCACTGGGATGATACCTAATTTACATAATCCATGTTAGTTCTGGATAAGATAGGGCAGATTATGTGTGGCTAGATGAGTTTACAATATATTCGTTTTAGTATAATCAATTTAGATTATTTTATGCTTTAGCTAATGTTACGAGTATAGATTTTTTTCTCCTGTTTGGGCGCTGTCTCGAGTCGGCCACCCCAAGAAAAGAAAAAATGGGGTATGCGCCTGGAGTAGATAGATAGATAGATAGATAGATCGATAGATTGATAGGAGTGGGAACGAAAATGTAATCCATATTAATTTTGGTTCACATAGAGCAGATTATGCATTGTTAGATGAGTTTACACTATAGCAGCTTAGAGCCACTGTCACACGAGCGCTTTTTTCGGCAATTTTCGATGAGCAAGTTTGTTCTAGTAATATCTTTAGGCTTGTTCTCATTGGCAGCGGACACTAGACTGAAGGTAGATAATATAAGGTGGCTGAATTATATATAAGGTGGCTGAATTATGATATAAGGTGGCTGAATTATGATATAAGGTGGCTGAATTATGATATAAGGTGGCTGAATTATGATATAAAGTGGCTGAATTATGATATAAGGTGGCTGAATTATGATATAAGGTGGCTGAATTATGATATAAGGGGGCTGAATTATGATATAAAGTGGCTGAATTATGATATAAGGTGGCTGAATTATGATATAAGGTGGCTGAATTATGATATAAGGTGGCTGAATTATGATATATGGTGGCTGAATTATGATATAAGGTGGCTGAATTATGATATAAGGTGGCAAGGTGGCTGAATTATGATATAAGGTGGCTGAATTATGATATAAGGTGGCTGAATTATGATATAAGGTGGCTGAATTATGATATAAGGTGGCTGAATTATGATATAAGGAGGTGGCTGAATTATGATATAAGGTGGCTGAATTATGATATAAGGTGGCTGAATTATGATATAAGGTGGCTGAATTATGATATAAGGAGGTAGCTGAATTATGATATAAGGTGGCTGAATTATGATATAAGGTGGCTGAATTATGATATAAGGTGGCTGAATTATGATATAAGGTGGCTGAATTATGATATAAGGTGGCTGAATTATGATATAAGGTGGCTGAATTATGATATAAGGTATCTGAATTATGATATAAGGTGGCTGAATTATGATATAAGGAGGCTGAATTATGATATAAGGTGGCTGAATTATGATATAAGTGGCTGAAAATGTTATAAGTGGCTGAATTATGATATAAGGTGGCTGAATTATGATATAAGGTGGCTGAATTATGATATAAGGTGGCTGAATTATGATATAACTGAGATTTTAAAGCTGCCATACTACAATTGCTGGTAAACATTGACGGAAAATACGCTCGTGTGACACCACCTTAAGGGGAGGCAGACCGTTTTTCTGGACCCCCTTCTCCCTAATGTTTAGCCCCACTAGTTTTGAGATTATAAGACATTCGGCCCATTAGTTTGGCAATTTTAACACCTTTCACCCCATTTTGTTGTCAATTTTAAGACCTTTCGTGCCATTTAGGTGTCGAATTTTTCCTGGCGAGCGATAGCGAGCCTGCAATTTTAAGAGGAATTGGCCTTCGGCCAGGACATTTTACTACCGAAAAATGTACAAATTTATCTTGAAGGGTGGGTCTAGGGGGTGTTTTTCTAAGCTTGATGGAGGTGTAGGGAGGAAAATAAAAAAAATATATAATGAATAAATGAATTAATAGACCAAACAAACGGTCTGCCTCCCCTTAAGTTTGGTTATGTTAAATTAGTCTAGCCTATGATACGACGGGGGATCTGGGACCTGGGAATCTTTAGCTGGGGGCCCCAAATAGGCCTGGGTCTCTGGGTATATTTTCTCCTGGCTGACCTAGATGTGTCTGAGTTTGTGTTTTGTTTTGTTTTTCTGCTGTGCTGTGATGTATTGTCCATGTTCGGGCTCTGTCTCGAGTTGCATCCCCCCCCCAAAAAAAAACATAAAATAAAATATATATACAGTATATACAGTATATACCGGGTATATATATATACAGTATATATATACCGTATAATATATATATATATATATATATATATATATATTATATATATATATATATATATATATATATATATATATAGCGTGCTGCCCCTTCGAACAGTCTGCTGCGCCAAATCACCACCCAGAACGAGGGGCGGCGCGCTCCTCGGTGCCGCGAACTCAACACAAGTAAGTAAGTATATATATATAATATATATATATACATACATACCGGTAGGCCCTATATATATATATATATATATATATATCGTATATATATATATATATATATATATATATATATATATATACAGATATATATATATATATATATTATATATATATATATATATATATATATATATATATATACTGTATATACATACATGATACGAGTTTTGATTCTTGTGTGTGACGAAATGATCCCGTGGGCGAATCCCCCTTATTTCCTCCCTGGGTACGTAGTGTTGACGGAGCCTTTGATGTTACCGCCCGGGGTATTATATTTACCATATGGAAACTTTGCCCCCCCTCTCCCCCCCTCCCCCTCCACTACCCTCCTTGCTGGGCCCCCGGAGTAGACCATTCGGGGATAGTAATCTAGAGGCCCTACTACTACTACTATTATCTCCAAAACTATCAGCTAGAGCACAACTATTAGACAATTATAATGTAAAACTTGAAAAACAAACAGAAATGGCACAGTAGAAGGACAAGAGAGAGAGAGAGAGAGAGAGAGAGAGAGAGAGATATTTGACTCTGTATAGCATGAGCATATATAATTAAATATATACAGGTACATATAGGCCCTACATGGTCTCCAAAGGGCAAAGATGGTTATACGGTCTATAGCCTATACACCCTATAGGCCTACAGAGAGAGAGAGAGAGAGAGAGAGATATAGTTACATACATTCACATAGATACACTGGCCACTCAGACCTTACGATCCAAACGAGGTGGTCAGGACTTAATTCTAGTAGGCCTAGTAGTAGTAGGGGGGAGAGAGAGAGAGAGGATTTAATTCTAGTAGTAGTAGCTAGTAGGGGAGAGAGAGAGAGAGAGAGTTAGAGCTAGAGGTAGGAGTGTTGAGGGGAATCTGTGAGGAATGTTCATACTAGCCTTTGATCTTTGCCGCGCCCTAACCGTCTCCTACACCCCCCCCCCCCCCCAACCACCACGACCACTACCCCACCCCCCCTACGACCATGCCCATCTACAGGGAAGTACGACCACCCGGACACTCAGAGCACATAACTACGACATCACATCTTCTTATGACAATCGTATATTGGTCTAGTTATACCCTGTTCCAAATATAGGTATAGGCCATACATCGTGAGCCCTGCCCTCTGTAACTCATAAAGAGCTAGAGTAAATGGACCATACATTTTCACACCTACTCCCTGGCTGGCTCTTCCCAAATGGTAGAAATAATATGTTAATACTGACAAATGTATGTAGATGGTAATAGTACTTAACATATCCCTTTGACTGGCATATCTTGACAACTGACATTGGGAGTTTTGGGCTATAAGGAAGTTGGAGCTGTAAACTTCGATATTTATCAGAATCATCAGTAAAAAAAATACGGTTGTAGTGCATATATAGAGTGAAACGTTACTCTCAAACTTTCTTCTACTCAGCAGCTGAGCTCTGGAACTCTCTCCCAGAATCAGTCTTTCCCTCTTCCTATGACTTAAATTGCTTCAAACTCCGTGTGTCCAGGCATTTTGGCTCGAACGTCCCTTGATTTTGGCCCTGTCACTCTTTCAACTATGGGGGAGGCACTCGCTATAGGCAGTTATGCCTTTTGCCTCCCTCAATCACATAGAAAAAAAAAAAAAAACAAAACAAAAATTAATCAAGCTTGGGGTCACTCGCGGATCCATGGTATTTCCTGACCTTGATAACACCTTATTGTGCAAGAAAACGGGGTATCATTGTACTGAACGAGGCACTCCAAGTAACTTTAAGGGGGGAATTATGGCTTTCCTGGACCCCCATTCTCCTCATGTTTAGCCCCGCTAGTTATGAGATTTTTAAGACGTTAGCCCCATTAGTTTGGCCATTTTAAGACCTTTCGCACCATTTAATTGTCAATTTTAGACCTCTCGTGTCATTTAGGTGTCTATTTGTTTTCCTTGCGAACGATAGCGAGCCTTTAATTTTTGAGAAATATGGCCTTCGGCAGGGATATTTGTCTACCGAAAAATGTACCAATTTATCTCGAAGGGGGATTTTCGGGGTGTTTTTTTTTGTTTAAAGTTTGGTGAAGGTCTAGGGAGAAAACTAAACTAATGATAAATAAATCATTGCTAAACAAATAAATAACGATAGCTCTCTTAAACCTAAATAAGTATGAGACGATTTTATGCATATTAGGAAGGGTATGTGGAAGTCAGAGGGTTGATTGAGATAGCCTTTATACCTTATAATTCACACAGATCCTTCCTAAGCTGTATACAATCGTCTAATAATAGCCAGAATAAACAGTCAAAATGCGTCATAATCTTCAAAGGGTTAAGTTGAGATAGTCTTTACCCTTATAATCCCCACAGATCCTTCCTAAACTGCATAAAATCAGCTAATGAGATAGTCTTCGCCCTCATAATTCCCACAGATCCTTCCTAAGCTGCATAAAATGATTAAAATCGTCTAATGAGATAGTATTTACCGTCATAATTCCCACAGATCCTTCCTAAGCTGCATAAAATGATTAAAATCGTCTAATGAGATAGTATTTACCGTCATAATTCCCACAGATCCTTCCTAAGCTGCATAAAATTATTAAAATCGTCTAATGAGATAGTATTTACCGTCATAATTCCCACAGATCCTTCCTAAGCTGCATAAAATGATTAAAATCGTCTAATGAGATAGTATTTACCGTCATAATTCCCACAGATCCTTCCTAAGCTGCATAAAATCGTCTAATGAGATAGTCTTCACTCTCATATTGCCCATAGATCCTTCCTAAGCTGCATACAATCGTCTCCTGATCGCCAGAATAAATCGTGGCAATGTGTGAATTAAGGAGATAGGTTGTTTTTCTAGACCGCTTTCTCCCTCATGTTTAGCCCCCTTCGTTTGCAGATTTTAAGATGTTTGCCCCATTAGGGTGTCGATTTTAAGACCTTGCTACCAATTTCTTTGTCAATATTTAGACCTTTCGTGCTATTTAGGTGTCGATTTTTTTCCAGGCGAACGATAGTGAGCCTGTAATTTTTGAGAAGGGGTCATTTTTCTACCGAAAAAAGTACAAAATAATCTACAAGGGGGATCTAATGGATGTTGGTTTCAGTATGATGGAGGTCTAGGGAGGAAACTATAAAAAATAATAAATAAATTAAAAAAATCTATCAAAAAGTGAACCATCCCCCCTTAACCCTCTCAAGCTCCAATACGCGTTTCTGTTCTGTGTCTGGCTACTATTAGACGATTTTATTCAGATTAGTAACGGTATATGGAAGTCCAAGGGTTGATTGAGATAGTATTTACCCTTTTAATACCCACAGATACTTCCTAAGCTGCATAAAATCGTCTAATGATAACCAAAATAAACTGTTAAAACGCGTCAGAGCTTCAAAGGGTTAATTGGCCAGTTGATCCACTTTCGCTCGCTTGATGGCTGGATCGATCATAAGGAAAGGGGTAAAGGCGGATTCACACACCACAGGCAAAACCGACAACGCTTTTCCGGCATTTTTAATCCTGTCAGCTTTTGAATTTAAGGGGAGACTGGCCGTTTGTTTGGGCTATTAATTAATGTATTCATATATTTTTTTTAGTTTCCTCCCGAGACCTCCATTAAGGTTAGAAAAACACTCCCTAGACCCCCCTTCAAGATCAAATTGTAAATTTTTCGGTAGTAAAATGTCCCGGCCGAAGGCAGGTTCCTCTTAAAATTGAAGGCTCGCTATCGCTCGCCAGGAAATAATCGACACCCAAATGGCACGAAAGGTCTTAAAATTGACAACGAAATGGGGCGAAAGGTGTTAAAATCGCCAAACTAATGGGCCGAACGTCTTATAATCTCAAAACTAGTGGGGCTAAACATTAGGGAGAAGGGGGTCCAGAAAAACGGCCTGCCTCCCCTTAAAAGGTGATGTCACACGAACACTTTTACCGGCAATTTTCGACCAAGGTTATCATAAATTTTCGCATAATTGGAATCAACAACTGAACTGGGTTTTTTTTTTATGATTTTAACTCAGAAGATGCCAGAACACAATTGCTTGCAAACATTGCCAGAAAAAAACGCTCGTGTGACACCGGCTTAATTTTTTTTTTTTTTTTTTTTTAAAGACCTCCATCACGTTTGAAAAATCCCCCCCCCCGGCCCCCCCTCCCTTGGAGATAAATTTAACTTGCAGGCTTGCTATCGCTCACCAGGAAAAAAATCGGCACCTATAATGGAATAAAAGGTCTTGAAATTGACAAAGAAATCGGGCGAAAGGTCTTAAAATCGCCAAACTAATGGGCCGAACGTCTTAAAATCTCCAAACTTCTGCTGGGCTTAAGCGTGAGGGAGAAGGAGGACCAGAAAAATCACCCACCTTCGCTTTTCTGGTCCCCCTTCTCCCTCATGTTTAGCCCCATTAGTTTTGAGATTATATAAGACGTCCGGCTTATTAGTTTGGCGATTTTAAGACCTTTCACCCCCATTTCTTTGTCAATATTAGCTCTTTTGTGCCATTTTGGTGTCTATTGTTTCCTGGCGAGCGATAGCGAGCCTGTAATTGTAGGAGGAACTGGCATTCGGCCTGGATATTTTTTTTACCGAAAAATGTAAACATTTATCTCGAAGGGGGTGGGGCGGGGGCTAGGGAATGTTTTTTTAAAGTTTGATGGAGGTCTAGGGAGTAAAATAAAAATAAATAATAGATAAATAAATAAATAAACTAGCAAATAAATGGCGCATCCCCCCGTAATAAATGCCCCCCCCCCCCCCCCCTCGTAATAAATGGCCCATCCCCCCGTAATAAATGACCCATCCCCCCGTAATAAATGGCCCATCCCCCCGTAATAAATGGCCCATCCCCCCTTAAAACATAATAAATGGCCCATCCCCCCCCCCCCCGTAATAAATGGCCCATCCCCCCCCCCTTAAAACATAATAAATGGCCCATCCCCCCCCCCCCCCCCCCCCCCCCCCCCGTAATAAATGGCCCATCCCCCCGTAATAAATGGCCCATCCCCCGTAATAAATGGCCCATCCCCCCTTAAAACATAATAAATGGCCCATCCCCCCTTAAAACATAATAAATGGCCCATCCCCCCTTAAAACATAATAAATGGCCCATCCCCCCGTAATAAACGGCCCCCCCCCCCGTAATAAATGGCCCATTTCCCCCCCCCCCCCGTAATAAATGGCCCATCCCCCCGTAATAAATGGCCCATCCTCCCGTAATCGCATTTGGTTAGAGGGGGGCCTTTTTGGAGATTTTAAGACGTTTCACTCTATTTGTTTGGAGATAAGACGCGAGCGATTGCGAGCCTGTGATAATAGGAGGAAGGCGGGACAATTTTTCTCACATAAAAGAACACATTTAGTTTGAATGGGGACTTGGGGTGTTTTGAAAAGGCTGATAGAGATCTAGGGTGCAAACTAAAAACCACAAATTAAATAATACAAAAATAACCCTCTGACGATTTTATTCTGGCTATCATTACAGGATTGTATACAGTTTAGGAAGGATCTGTGGGAAATATGAAGACGATCTCAATTAAACTCAATTAATAGTACTAGGGGAGGTTTTTAGTTTCCTCCCTAGACCTCCATTAAGAATACCCCCAAGATCCCCCTTCAAGATGAAGTTGTACATTTTTCGGTAGCAAATATGTCCAGGTGTATTGCTCGCCAGGGAAAAATCGGCACCTAAAGCCATGAAAACACTTAAAATTTATAGAAATGGGGCGAAAGGTCTTAGAATTAAGAAACTAGTGGGGCGAACGTCTTAAAGTGTCAACACGAATGAGGCTAAACATGAGAGAGAAGGGGATCCCAAAAAACACCCCTTCAATGAAAATCTTTCTTATTAAATGAGGTGGTCGCTTTTTCTGGACCCCCTTCTCCCTCATGTTTAGCATATTAGTTTTGATATTTTGAGACGTTCGTTCCATTAGTTTGGCGATTTTGAGACCTTTCGTCCCAATTTGTTGTCAATAATAAGACCTTTCGTACCATGTAGGTGCCGATTTTTCCCTGGCGAGCGATAGCGAGCCTGTAGGCTATAGCTAATTTTTTAGAAAGAATCGGCCTTCGACCGGAACATTTTTCTATCGAAAAATTTACAAATTTATCTTGAAAGGGGGTCTAGGGGGTGTATTTTTAAGCTTGATGGAGGTCTAGCGAGGAAACTAAATAATAAATGAATACGTAAATACGAAAAATCCAGCACTACCCCCTTTAAATGAGGCGGGCCCCGGGAGAGAGAGTCACCTGGCGGCCAAGTACCCAACCTCCGGAATGCTCGCCATCCCATCCGCGGTCATACACCTTAACAAAATCCACATATACTCTCTATTTAACATATCCTCCATTTATATTTCTAACCCGGTGATACGTTTGGAAAGAGGGGGAGATGGTACGATAGTTTTGTGTGGTGATAGGAGTGTGTTAAGGGCGTAATAAGGGAGATAAGATTGTTTATATGGAGGTTTGGGGAAGGTGTTGTGGCCTAGGTTGTTAAGAGTGAGTGCCAGTGGACTTACGGGGGATTATTTTCACCTTCCTAGTGCCTCTAATATATCATACCACCCTGCCATTTGATCCTCCGAGGGACCAGATAACCTTGGATACCCTGAGAGTGTCTGGGCGGCCACAGATAATGGTGAAGGAGTGTTTAGCAGAGGTTAAGGTGAGGACCTGCTCCGTTTGTTTACAGATTATTACACTTATTTGGCCCTACCTTTCCCAACTTCTGCCTCCCACAAAACACTGTCTGTTCTGTAATTGAGACCTAAATGATGTGTGTTATTGTCTAGGTCCTCTGCATGATTGATTACTAACTTTACTATTGGTTTTGGAGTGCTAGGCTATAAATAATGGTCTCATGATTCACATGAACACTAAATTTTTCAGGTGTGTCTTCCTGTCAATCAAGAGAAGAACGTTCGGATCGTTCGCTGCCTAATAATTGGACCTGGGTTCCAAACCATTAATCGATGCGGAGAATGCAAATTTCAGATTTAGCCTAGCCTTAGCCCATGTTTTCTCTTTTAGCCAGGATGTCAAACGAAAGCCGAATCCATTATTTTCAGTCGCTAAATGACCCTGTTGATTAATAGGCCTAGGCCTAGCCTATTGCCATAGTGGGCCAGGCCTAGCCTAAGCCTTGTGTAAGTGGACTTGGTGAAGTTGGTGCAGTCACTGCGTGACTGCTGTGTACAGCACATAGGCTATCTTCCAAATTTCACAAAGTAAGTTAGGCCTAGAGGTTTAAAACAATGGGGACACTTTAATAGGCCTATTAATAATATGAGACAACAAATATAAAGAGAACTCTGTTGCGTTCGTGCGGCAAAAATCGTGCCTATGGAAGTATTGCTTACCTTGGTACGATTTTAGTTACTGGACACCTATTTGAGAGGTACCGCCAACGATTTAATACATACTTTTTTTCGGTTTCCACGCATCCAACACCAAGCTACACCCTTTTCTGGTGTACGAAACACTAAAAAAGCAATGGGGACACTTTAACCCTTTATTAGCGGCGCGCATCATATGTCGAGTGAAAAAATTTGGACTATGTGGCGGCTCACACCATAAGTCGTGTGGCAATTTCAGCACGTAATGTTGCTGAGAGAGAGAGACAAGTGGTGGCAGGAGAGTAGCGAGTGTATGACTGCTCCAGACCACCGCGGTGGACCAACTGACATGAATCCCACCCTCCTCCACCCTCTCACACTCCCTACATAGTGAAATGTATGGGGAAAGGGTAAATATTTACTTTCACACCGGGGACGATTTTTACAAGTATTTTTTAGTTTTGTCCTTGTTTTGGAGTTTTTTTAGTTGTGTTTTTTTTATGAACCCCATCGGAAAATGCAAAACAAGTCTTATCCATCAATCTTAAGACACGGCCCCCGATAGTGGGGAGGGCTATGAAGATCAGGGAAATTGCGGGGTAAGAGGCGTAAATAAAGGGGTAATATTGGAAGAATCCATGAAATCCGAACCAAGTTTTGTCATTAACCTAACCAAATAACCTAACCTAACCTAACAAAGCCACTCCAACACCTTCCTCTCTCTCCAACACCCCTTCTCCCCTCTCAACACTCTTCTCTGAGCTATTGCCGATAAAAATGGCATGTTCAGTCCTGTACAGAATCGTAAAGATTCCAGGACGAGCTCATCAGCGGCGGATCCCCAGATCGACCGTGGTGATTGTCACCTAAACATCTACAAAACAAACAAACAAAACCTAGTATTATGGGTGGGGGCTACTGCCCCCACACCCACGCTAAATCCATGAAATCCGAGCCAAGTTTTGTCATTAACCTAACCAAATAACCTAACCTAACCTAGTATTATGGGTGGGGGCTGCTGCCCCCACACCCCCGCTAAATCCATGAAATCCGAGTCAAGTTTTGTCATTAACCTAACCAATGAATGAAGGTGGTGGAGCGAGAGGGGTGGCCGTCCCGCACCAACGCAACAGAAAATGGAGATCGGGTGAGCCGTGCGAGATTTTTTTTTTTTTTTTTTAGACATTTAGGGACTTTTTTTATAATGAATTACCGACGGGGTGGACATATATGGCAATGAAGTACATGACCTAACTAACATATTTGTCTAAATAATATATCGATGGTTTCGACCCGGTGTAGAAATAAATAAATTCCGGGGAAAGTACCGAATTACATGGTTTTTGCACTCGTGTTGCGCGGTTGTTGCAAGAAAACTAGCAGTCATACAAGGATCGTTGTGGTGTCATTGGAAAGCTCTGTTTATGCCCTATCAGGAATAGATACTTGTTTTACGCTCTGGGTCTTATTTAGGCATGAAAATGATCACGTAAACAGCCCTATTTTGGGTAAAAACACCCCGCTGGTGGCTACATATTATTTACCGCCTAGGCCGCTCGTTAGGTGTTAATAATGATATGAGACGAAATCTAAAGACAACTCGGTCGCGTTCGTGGAAGTAGCGTCGCTTTGTTTACTTTACGCTCGGAGTAACTTCCCGGTCCCGCCGCCTTGGCGGTCGACTTCAAATGGCTAAGCTTATTTATAACCAGTTGTTGGGTCCATTTTTTTATAAAGACTTGCGTTATAGGCCGTGGGATACAGGACAGGGTTGAGGGGGGGCTCTGCCCCCCCCCCCCCCTTGAATTATAATAATCGTCATGTATGTGGCCAGCAGGGGGTAAGTAAAACAGCTGGCCGTAGTAACCTCGAGCGTCCTGGGTAAACAAACCGCGACGATCCGAAGCGACGACGGCCAGAAAAAGGTGTACTGTAGCTTGGTGTTGGATGCGTGAAAACTGAAAAAAAAATATGTATTAAATCCTCGGTGGTACCTGTCAAATAGGTGTCCAGTAACTAAAATCGTACCCTTACCTTTAGTGATGGATAAGAGGCGTCACTTTGTTTAGGCCTACTTTACGCTCGAAGTTAGCCTAGGCTACTTCCCGAATCCCGCCTTGGCGATCCGCGGTAGACTTAAAATGGCGGAGTGTGGAGCCTCGAGGTGGTTTTTTCGCTCTCCCGCAGTACTTTTTAGTGATTTTATGTCTTCTACATCATTATTTAGAGCAGCTTGAGCGGGGGTCTGGGGGCGGCAGCAGCCCCCAGGTTAGGTTAGGTTAATGACATTATTGTCATGCGTCGTCGTTGAACGTCCTATAATAAACAAACCGACGATCGGATCATCGACGACGGACGCCTGGTGATTTTCGGTACAAATGCGCCGTTTTATTATCGTTGAAAACCACATTTAAAAAGTTATATCGTTTTCAATACTATTACCGGACCAGAAAAAGGTGTAGCTCTGTGTTGGATGTGTGGAAACTGAAAACAAATACAGTACAGTATGTATTAAATCCTTGGTGGTACCTTTCAAATACAGTACAGTATGTATTAAATCCTTGGTGGTACCTTTCAAATACAGTACAGTATGTATTAAATCCTTGGTGGTACCTTTCAAATACAGTACAGTATGTATTAAATCCTTGGTGGTACCTTTCAAATGGGTGTCCTATAGGTAAAATCGTACCAATTTGTCATATACCATGTTTCATTCCTATATACGTCAGTAGCGCCGCAAATGGGATTAGGCTATAACTAGGCTACCGTAAAACCGTGTAACTTCGGACATTTTTCGAGTTTTTTTTAACAATATCTCCTGACTGTAAACACATTATAGAGATATAACTAGGTCAAGCGATGTGTGGTGACAGTGCGCGGTAATCCAGGAAGCCTCCTAAAATTATCCCCCATAATAAGAGAGCTATCCTTATCCTAAATGGTGTCCGAAGTCATCTTGAAAAGTGGCTGACTTCGGACATGTATGGATAACTTCGGACATACAGTGATTTCTTATGGAAAATGATTGCCAAGAAAGCTGGGATAGCTTCGGACAAGCGGAGGGGAACTTCGGACGTACGTTCGTGGTTTTATTTCATTCATTTTTCGGCTCCTACTATTTTATATGAATATTTTATTATTGCTGCTTATTCCTGTCTGATGTCTTACTGGAAAATGCACAGTCAATACTTTTAGGCCTGTATAATTAGTATAGGAGGGGGTTATATAGGATGTTCAACAAATATTCTTTTTGGATCTGTTCTCGTTAGGCATTGAACTCTATCTATCTATCTATTGCCTGACGCCGCGATCCCCGAAGGGGTGGCCACGAACAAACCGCCCCCATGCACCTCTGTCCCCAGTCAGTCGACGCCCCTCCCCCCAACCAGCACCGCCTTCGTTCATGTAGTTCCTCACTCCATCCTTCCACCTCATATTCGGTCTACCTCTCCCCCTCTGTCCCTCCACCTCGCTCTCGTACACCCTCTTAGTCATTCTCTCGCTTTCCATACGTTCCATATGGCCGAACCATCTCAAGTTGTTCCTTTTCACACTTTCCAGCACATCTACCTCCACACCACACCTCCTTCTTACTTCCTCATTAGTCTGTCTATCCCTCCATGTAACTCCGCACGCACTCCTTAAGTAATTCATTTCCACTGCTCTCACTCTTGGTCTGAGTCTCTCAACCAACGTCCATGCTTCGCTTCCGTAAGTCAGTGTCGGGATTACGATTACCACACTGTCATGCAAGGACTTCTTCACTTCCATACTGACCACCCTTTGAAATCACTTAGAAAATATTGAGCAGGAAAAATAACCAATGCTGTCAAATCAATAACTCGAAAATTAACTAGGCCTAGTGAAAATATATAGGTATGTATACTCTATCACTGCATATACATTTTTATGAATTTGAGCATTTTTATAGGTATAACGTATGTGTTGGTATTTCTTACGGCAGATAATAATTTTTTGGACAAGATATATGTCTCACCTAATTTATATATATTATATATCCAGAATTATCCTAAATACTGTACATAAATCGGTTAGCATATCATATTTGTATGGGTTTTTGGACTCGGAGAATGATTAATTGACCTTTAACCACCATTTTAATGATGGACAAGTATTATGAATTATTTTCATAGGGCAAATAATAACAAACAATTTGTTTGTTCCATGTCTGAAGTTACCATTTTTTGTGTGGAAAACACAATAGGTTAAATGATAGTGTTCTAGCTAGAACGTTATACAAGTGTAACCAATTTCTTTTGGTGGATACATACAGTACATACATACATACATAAGTATATACCTCTGTACTCAGAGGTAGTATATGAAGCAGTAGATAATGACAAGGCATACGATATTATATATTTAGATTTCAGTAAAGCTTTCGACAGTCCCTCATGAGAGATTGATGAGAAAGGTTGAGGCACATGGAATAGGTGGGGCGTTGTTAGGATTGATTAGGTCATGGCTAATTGGTAGGAAGCAGAGAGTCAGCATAAATGGTACTAAGTCAGAATGGGGATCAGTCAAGAGTGGTGTCCCCCAGGGATCTGTATTAGGTCCTCTGTTGTTTATTATATACATAAATGACCTTGATTTAGGTATAACTAGTAGGATAAGTAAATTTGCAGACGATACCAAAATGGGGAGAAAAATTGATTCAGTTAGAGATATAGAGTGTCTGCAAAGGGATCTAGATACCTTACACGAATGGTCAGTAAAATGGCAGATGAAGTTTAACATTGACAAATGCAAGGTATTAAAGATAGGGAAGATGCATACAAATTTTAAATATAAACTAGCTAATATGGAATTAGAAAACTCAGACTGTGAGAAAGATCTAGGTGTGTTTGTTAGCAATGATTTGAAGCCTAGAAAACAATGTACTGTATAAGCGTTCGTAACAAGGCAAACAGGATTCTCGGGTTCATATCTAGGAGTGTGAGTAACAGAACTGCTGATGTTATCTTAAAACATTACTTGTCATTAGTGAGACCCCATATGGATTATGCTGTTCAATTTTGGTGTCCTTATTACAGAATGGACATAGATTCATTGGAGAGAGTACAACGTAGAATGACAAAAATGATCCATAATATTAGAAATCTTCCGTATGAAGAAAGGTTGAAGAAATTAGGCTTACATTCGTTAGAGAGACGCAGAGTTAGAGGTGACATGATAGAGGTATTCAAGTGGGTTAGTGGAATTAATAAAGGAGACATGAAAAATGTACTAAAGCTCAGTGATAGCAAAATAACTCGTACAAATGGTTTCAAATTAGATAAATTTAGTTTCAGAAAAGATATAGGCATATATTGGTTTGGTAACAGAGTTGTAGATGGGTGGAATAGGCTACCAAGTGATATAGTGGGATCAAGAACGATAGGGAGCTTTAAGATAAAATTAGATAGGCATATGGACGAGATGGGTTGGGTGTGAGGGGGATCTACCAGGTGTGGGCCAGTCGGCGCTCAGCAGACCCCCGTAATCTTGTGTTAATCTCTGACCGTTTTGGTGGGGTCAGTACTCAAGGTATTAGTGAGATGGGTCTATAATTGGGCCTTGTAATTGGGGTTGGGTGTGACAGGGATCTGCCTTGTATGGGCCGATCGGCTTTTTGCAGACTCCCATTTTCTTCTTATGTTCTTCTTCTTCTTCTTATAACATTTTAAGACTGAGTGTTCCACACATAAGTGCAGTTTCAGTCTCTTGTCCTAATGGCGGCGTTCCAGGCAACCCTGTTAAGGGCTGCTTCACTTGTCAAGTTCTTGGATTTGAGATCGGCGCGTATAGTCCGATCCCAGGTCTTCCTCGGTCCACCCCTTGGTGCAGCTCCCTCCACAATCACAGACCTGTATTTTTTCATCCAATTTTGTTTATCCATTCTCTCCACATGTCCATACCATCCCAGTCTACTTGTACGCATCACCTCGCTAATACTCTTTATACCTAAACGTCTCCTCAGCTCAACATTTGTTATTCTATCCTGTAGCCTGGCCCCACACATCCATCTCACCATTCTCATCTCATTACGCTCCATTCTGTTGACATCCTCTACTTTAACAGCCCATGTTTCTGAGGCATACGTCATTGCACTTCTAACACATGAGGCATACACCTTTCCTTTCAGGGGGAGAGGCATTCTTTTCATGGTCAGGATTGGCATCAATTCTCTGAACTTCCCCAAGCCACACCTAATTCTAGCAACAGTGGCAGCCTCGGCCCCACCACCGGCAGAGATGGTATCTCCTAGGTAACAAAATTTGTTCACCAGCTCCAAAGACTCATTTCCAAAATTTACAGCCACAGGATCATCACTTAACACAAGCTCGCCTTTGCACACTACGCACTCAAATCTCTCTATTTCTGACTTATCCTTCGGCAGGGGTCCCTTTATTCTACTACAGTGCTTACTCCCATGGTGTACCCAACATCGATAGATGCTACATTGAATTGAATTGAAATGTGGTTCAATATATTATTTCAAGAATGTCCGAAATTATCTCCTCGTCCAAAGTTACGTCATTTTACCGGTATTTAGGAGGTGGTTTCCGTTTGTGGATTTGTATATTTTTCACACAACGAGTATTTTGACCTTTGTACTCCTTTGTACATAATTAGTGCACTGTAATTCGCATCTTGATATTCAAACATAGACATGGACAGACTTGGAGACTGGAGAAGGAAGTGGTTACTATTATTAGTGAGTGCAAGGCCATGCATTTTGGACCCCAAAACCCTCTATCTGACTACAAACTTAGTGAAAAAGAGTCCTAGCTAAACTAATGGCAGAAAAAAACCTTGGCATGCTGATGCCATTGGCTCTAAACCCATCAATGCACACAGCAAAGGCAGCAGCCAAGTCCAACAGCAAGTTGAGGGTCATCAAAAGGAAGTTTGCTTACTTTGACAAGGAGATACTGCTCCCACTATACACCACACTAGTTTATCCCATCCTTGATTACTGAGTCTGTGGTTGCTCCCCATTCCTGGCCAAGAACAGTACACTTTTTGAACAAGTGCAACACCGAGTAACTTTGACCAAAGTCAAAGACCATCTGGACATGAGAGGCACTCAATTCCTGGCAGCAGCCTCCACGAACCAAGACCATCCACTAAACTACATGGCAACACACCCACAGACACCAAGAAATATCAAAACAACACCCAGCACACGTTATCACACACAATTATTGTCCTCTCTCCCTCCCTGCCCACCCCGAACCAACTTCCAAAAGCACATCCATACTCATATCTCTCACCGATCCATCCACTCACTCACAGACAACACGCAGCTGCATGCACGACCTCCCGAAATCCATCCTTCCGAATCCTCCCTTCCTCGCGAGGACAGAGTCCACCTGGCCAGGCTGAGATGCGGACACCATCCAGCTCTCCTGAGCTATCAGAAGAGACTGGATGACTCCGTTGTCGACGCCTGCCCGGGATGTAACACAGCACCCCATACCATTAAACACATCATAGAAGACTGCATTTCACACAACCACTTACGCCAACAACACAATCTACACTCAATGAGAGCTCTACAGTGGGAAAGCCCGATCGTGGCCATGGCCTTTCTCAGGGACTCGGGGCTGTTCGGCCAGGCAGCTTAGGGAACAACAACAACAATAACAACTAAACTTGTACCAGAGGTGGCGGGTGCCCAACCCCGAAAGGGGTTGAAATAGGGGAGCTATCCCCCCGCCAAAGGTGGCTTTCTAGGGCCTTTCCTAGCTGATGCTGAGAGGATTGGGTTCTAGTCATGTGGTGATGGGCTGGTCTATCAGAGTGAGAACTGAGTGATCTCTGCCATTCCCATAGCTTACTCTGACTGTTCCTTTTACTTATATATTTTCTAGATCTCAAGTGACGGCGTCTCTTCCGTGGATTGACCTCCCAATCTACCAAGATTGGAAGCCAAAGTGTCACATTTTTCCTTTGCCCCTCAACTTTCTCTTCATAATTGCTGAGGGGCACAGGGCCCTGGGTGGGGCTTTGGTTTCCCGGGCGTTTCCGCACCCTCCTCAGCTCCCCGCCATGGAGTGGCTACGGTCACCCAGGCTTTATTGTGGTCGGCAGGGAGGGTTCTGTGGGGGCGCTCGGTTATGACCTTGGCTTTGCTCAGGGCCTTGGAGCTGTTCGGCCAGGCAGCTTGGGGAACAACAACAACAACTTGTACCAGAGGTAACAGGTCTCTCTTACGAAAATTTATCTAAAGCCCTTAGCTTACAGACACTGGCAGATCACAGAGAAATAGCAGATATTATCGAGGCCTTCAAACTTGTGCACAGATACGACAACGTATCCTTCACTAAATTCTTCAGCCTGAGCATAACAAACCTGATATAACACAGTCTCCAGCTGATGAAACCAGACCACTGGATAACAACAACCATGCAGGGGAATTGGTTTGCCATAAGAATGATCAGTTTCTGAAACTTGCTCCCAAAGCAAGTAGTCATAGTACCATCAATGGCTTCAAACAATTAAAATTGTTAGCTCAGTCAATAGAGGTGGGGACAACACAAAAATAATCTTATTCCTTCCACTAACTAGGTAAGAGGAGACAAAGGTGGCAATATTTTACATACACACATGGTGGATACTTCTACAGGTGGAATGAAAGTTAAAATCAAAAGATCTGTATGAGTGTCTTTGGATCAGTAGGGTTTCCTGAGTACACGAACACCCAAGAAACAAGATCCATAAGATTTACCAAATTTAGTAAAGCAAGATTTCTGCTCCGCTGCCCCTTCGAACAGTATGCTGCACCAAATCACCACCCAGAACGAGGGGCGGCACGCTCTTCGGTGCCACTAGAAGTGTGGCGAACTCATCATAAGCGTGTCATGAGCGTAAAAAGCCTATGCACCTTCAGTGGGAAAAGAAGTGTCGGCTTCAAATCCCACAAGTAATGAGCCATGCAGTTGCTTATAGAGACCAATACATCAGTTATGCCATTTATTTACAGTATTGCTGCAGATGTTCGAATCCTGAGAGAATTGCAATTATTTCTGCGTAATCTTGTGCGAGAGGTTTAAGACTTATTTAATGTTTGACTAATATTATTGTAGTGATATTTAAGTTTGTGACTTGAACTGCTTAGCTACTGTATATCTGAATTACCCGGTACCATTTTATTTTTGATGTATGCTTCTCCGATATTTACCTATACAGTACAGTACCGTATTGTACTTACCAGGGTGTTAAACGAAAGCTGAATCCTTTCTTTTTAGTTTTTATTAGTGCATATGCAAAGACAAAATTGTGGTTTATAGTTCATATTACGGTATGTCTTTGGAAGGTGAAAAATGGCCAAAACAATGCTATTTCTTGATAATTGTCTTGTATTCCTTCTCATATTCATTCAAAATTGCTCTGGTTTGACACCCTGGTACTTACCATATTGCAGAGTTAATTGCTAGTACCGGTATCTATCTATTGCCAGACATCTTGATCCTTGAGACCCTGGGGTGGCCACGAATGAATCATCTCAGTGCACTTTTGTCATTCATCAGGCAGTGCCCCTTCTTTCACCCAACTCCACTTTCACTCATACTTTTCAAATTAATCCGGAACCGCGCTTCGTATGGAGCACTCGGTCTTTAAATTTGTGTACAGTAGTCTATGTATATCCCTCACCTCCCTCTCAGTCAGTCTTTACCTCTGCCCTTCCACCTCACTCTTATACAGTACGGTACACTATTAGTTATTCTTCCATGCACTCCACATGACTGAACCATCTCAGCTCAAAGTGGCCCTATTCACACTCTCCAGCACATCCACACCGTAACACCACAACACACCATACTTTCTCATTCACCTGTCTCTGAGCTCCACACGCACTCGCACTTCCGAAGTACAGGTACAGTACTGTAACTTATTTAGACCTTCACACTCTTGATTTATGTCTTTCAATAACGTTCATGCTTCGCTCCCGTATGTCAATCTTGGGATCACAACACTATCATGCGGTGATTTCTTTACTTGCCTCCCTATTCCTAGTCACTGTTTTCAACATACTGGTATGTACAACCCTCCTCCCCTTTTGCACCCTTTCCCGCGCTTCAAACTCTCATCTTTACTCATCATGTTGCCCAAGTACTTAAATTAATATTTTCCATTACCTGACCATTCAACATTACTTCACATTCTGTGATTGCATTCCTCTCAAAGACCATAACTTTACTGATGTATTTTTTACCACCATGCACTTCCTGCTCAATAGCTGGAGTAGGATGGGTGCCCTGATGTATCAGGGACTTCAGTGGACAGTTACCACAGATTGCTAAATCGCGCCATCCACCACAGCACTGGGATCCGAGACTCAAACCCTCAACCTCACGGTTTGCAGGCGAGTGCTCTACCAACCACGCTACTGCCTCTTCGTCACATTGACCTTGAGCTTCTATTTCTCACACACAGTATATACCGGTACCAAATAATATTCACCAAGCACTGCAACTCCCACTCATTATTACAGTATCACAAACTAGTATGGCTAAGCGGTACCGCACTCACCTTATGCATAGGAAAATACCATAAACTAGTACCGGTATGAGAACAAAATTGCTCATTGAAAATTGATGGAATAAGCATTTGTGTGACATCGCCTTAAGGGAATATGGTGAGAAAAAGATACTGACCAGTTATACAGTAGTCCCTTCATTATAGGTAAGCTAAACATTGTGAGCCCCAACTTCTGTAACTAAAAAAGGACTAGAGCAAGTGGGCTGTACATTTTTACACATGTCCTGACTGACTTCCCTAATGGTAGAATTATTAGCTTGATTACTCTAGTCGTTTTAGAGGTTAGTGGTCAGGACTTGTAGGATTAAATTAATAATAAGGTCAGACCCATGGTATAGGGACAATGCATTAGGCACCTACAGTATTTTGAAGTTTCTGTATAGCATACAAATTTCAGTACCGGGTATTATAGTATTTGTGGTGTTACTGTAGCCATTCACTATTATGAATTATTAATGACAATTGTCATTCGTGTTTTTTGAAACTTTTAACTTTATAAAGTTTGTCTAGAGAAGACCATACTGTACTTGGGATATAAATCAGTATGGTACCAGTACCCAACTAATTTAATGTTGAATACAACTACTGTATTTAATTTAGTAGCTGTAGTAAAATAATATTTGTAAGAGAATCAGAGTGTAGAATGTAGATGAGAATAGACGAGTTCCTCCTCCTAAGCCCATTAAAAAAGGTAAGAGGATGTTTCCCTGAGGTGCAGTGGAGAGGAAAATGTTCAGGTCAGCTTTTATGATTGGTATGACAGCCACTACCATACTACCATTATATATCACTACTACTACCATCCTACCATAACTACTACTACCATCCTACCATTATATACCAGTACTACTACCATCCTACCATTATATACCAGTACTACTACCATAACTACTACTACCATCCTACCATTATATACCAGTACTACTACCATAACTACTACTACCATCCTACCATTATATACCAGTACTACTACCATAACTACTACTACCATCCTACCATTTTATACCAGTACTACTACCATAACTACTACTACCATCCTACCATTATATACCAGTACTACTACCATAACTACTACTACCATCCTACCATTATATACCAGTACAACTACCATAACTACTACTACCATACTACCATTATATACCAGTACTACTACCATAACTACTACTACCATACTACCATTATATACCAGTACTACTACCATAACTACTACTACCATCCTACCATTATATACCAGTACTACTACCATAACTACTACTACCATCCTACCATTATATATCAGTACTACTACCATAACTACTACTACCATCCTACCATTTTATACCGGTACCAGTATTACTATCCTACCATTATATAGGCCTACCACCACCACCACAACCCACCACAACACAACTACCATCCAACCACTATTACCATCACCACAACTACCATCCTACCATTACCACCATCACCACAACTACCATCCTACCACTACTACCAAAACACAACTACCACTACCTCCACAACTACCATCTTAGCACTACCACCATCACCACAACTACCATCCCACCACTACCATTACTGTCACCAGCATCATCCCACCACAACTACCATCCCACCACTACCATTACTGTCACCAGCATCATCCCACCACAACTACCATCATCACCACCACAACTAACATCATTCCATCACTACTGACTGTATGCTACCATCATCATCACTAACACAACTACCATCACCACCACCACAACTACCACTGTCGCTACCATAATTACCACTACCACCACCTCCACTATCACTACCACCATCTGATCATACCATTACTACCACCACTACCCACCCTCAGCCATTCTCCCTGCACAAAGCTCAATTTGTAATTGTGTCGTATTATCGTTTATTTTATTTTGTTATTTAATAGGGACAAAAAATAAAACATAGCTACCTTTTAGGCTACTAATGTAATTCTGAAACGTTATCTTGAATTAGATTTGTTTGCATATTTGGTGAGACTCTCCTTGATATATTTGTTGATTATAAAGTATTATTGTTTATTAGTATGGTATATTATATAGTACAGTATTATTTGTTTATTAGTATTAATTAGCTTTAGTAAATATAACAAATATATTCAGTTATTATTATTTTCTTTGCTTAATGTTTTCACTTTCCTTCTTTCATAATCTTGATCACTTATGCCTCATCGGTCTTTCTCCCTCTCTCCCTCCTTACCGTCTGTCCCTCGTGCCCCTTCAAATCTTCTTTTTGGTGTTCTCTCTCTTTTTAATAACTTTTCCTTTTTCCTTTTAATAGCTTCTCTTTCACTCTTTTTATTTCTCTTCTTTTATAATAGTTTCTTTGTTGATATCTTCACTTCATAATTATTACTACCAGTATATTTTTGATTTGTGCATTACATTGATGAAAATGCAATGTACTATTGTAGTATTTTGAAGTTAAATTCATGAAAGCTAAGATAATACCAACTAGGGTCTGAATATATTATTAGACTTTATAGTACCAGTACTGGTGCATGTATGTCCATACTAAATGTTAACAACTATGTATAATGTAGTTATACCAGTTCAGTGATTTCCTAATTCTGAAGTGGAACATAATCACTGTTTACTTTGGTATGGTAGGTAGCGGTATATATGTGAGGTAGCCTACGGTAGGTAGTGGGCTGTGGTATTATGTGTTTAGATTGGTGTAACTAGTGGTATATATGTAAGGCAGGTAGTGGGCTGTGGTATTATATGTGGGTGAAGGCAGGTAGGGGAGTGTGGTATTATGTGTGTTTAGTATGGTGTAGTGGTACCGGTATATATGTAAGGCAGGTAGTGGGTTGTGGTATTATGTGTGGGTGAAGGCAGTAATGCAGCAGGTTGAGTCTGGTGGTGTGAGCTATAATGGACGTGTTGAGTGGGGGCGCTGTGAAAGACCACGTTTTCAATAGTGCGACAAAACTCACTCAGAATGGAGGGGGAGGCCGTCCGCCCATCTGGTGGCTGGAAGGGTTCCGACTCTGGCCTGGAGACCCTGGATTTGATCCTTAAGGTGTCTGGGGACCCTGGGGAGTACAGCTGCTGACTTGGGACTGCCTCTAATGGTTTGCTACACTCCAGACCAACCTTTGTTCAATACGTAGAAGTGTAAATGAATATATTTTGGTGTCAGGTCGTACTCTTCATTGCTAGCGAATAAATTATTCATATAAGTCTTAAGTTGGTACTGTATATATCATGTGAAATGTGTCATACTTTTGCAGATATTAAGTGTGTGTGTGGTTGTATGTGTAATTAATGGTGTGCTACTCTTGCAGGTGTAAAGTGAGTGTATGGTTGTATAATTGTGTAGCCAGTGGTGTCGTACCGTACTCTGGCTGATGTAAAAGTATGTGTGTGGTTGTAATGTATGGTGTGTAATTAATGGTGTCATTATTATTTTGTTTTAATTACAAGTTTGTGTGCTTGCTTGTTTGTGACATTTATGGTGTGGTACCCCTGCAGATGCAAAGCGTATCCCAGGCCAGAATGTGTGAATCCTAACCTCTGTAATTAAAAATGGGCTGTAAATTTCCACACTTATTCCCTGGCTAACTGTTTCCAAATGGTAAAAATATTAGCTGGATTACTCTAGATGTTTGTGAGCTATCGAGGTTAATGTTAAGAGTTTTGGCCTACTTACTTGGAACAGGTTAGGTTGTATAGGTCTATGTAATTAGTGGTGGTGTACTTTTTAAATATATAACTGTATGTGTGGTAATTTATGAACAGTGGTTAACGGTGACCTACTCTTGCAGATGTAAGAGCGTGTGGGTGTTGACATCGAAGGCAGCTAACTACCCGTGGTGGTGTGACTCTGTGGAACCCTTCTATAGCTGCCTGGTTGGGGCGGATCATCAGCTGCCTCTTCCACCAAACCCCCAAACATCAGCGGAGGAACAATGGCCAAGGGAGAGGCCCGACCAGAGCACCGTGCCTTCACCCTCTTGTTGTGATTGGTGGAACTCAGTCGGGCTGCACCACCACGGCCTGGTTAGTGCACACATATTTATCTGTCTCTCTCTCTTTAACATACATACACTCTGCCTCTCTCACTCACTCTCTTTTACACACGGACACACCCCCTCACACACACTCTGCATATCTTTCTTTTACACACACACACACTGCCTCTCACTCTCTCTTTCTTCCTTATACACACTCTCTCTCTCTCTCTCTCTCTCTTACACACATACACACCCACTCTACCCCCACCCATCCCTTCCTCACTGTCACACACACACACACACACACACACACACACACACACACACACACACACACACACACACACACACACACACACACACACACACACACACACACACACACACACACAAGAGGTCACAGCTACAAACTAAAAGTGCTTAATAGTAAATCTGATCTGAAAAGTAAAAGATTTCCTACCAACTCGATTAGTGGGTGGAACAAATTGCCAGCCAAAGTAGTGTCTGCACCATCAGTGCATAGTTTCAAAGCACGGTATGACAAACATATCTTAGGAGGCGGGAATTAACGAGCATGCTCACTCCCGCAAATACAACTAGTGTAAGTACAACTAGTGTAAGTACACACGGCACACATAATCAATTATGTTCCTCGCTTAATAACTTCTCGCAGTACTGCACTTACAACTCCCCCCCCCCCCCTCTCCTCTTCCAGTTTTAAGGGGAAATTTGTATTGGTTTAGTTTGTTTATTTTGCAAGTTTTACATTATAATTGGTTTGTTCATTTAGTTTTTTATTATTATTTCTATAAAGATATACCCCAACACACCCCTTTCGAGATAAATGTGTACAGTTTTGGGTAGAGAAATGTCCCGTTCCTCCTAATTTACAAGCTCTCTATAGCTTGCCAGGATGAAATTGACACCTAATTGACACTAAACGTGTTAAAATTGACAGGCATGGGGCAAAAGGTCTTAAAATCACCAAACTAATGGGGTTAACATCTTAAAATCTCAAAACTAATAGGGCTAAACATGAGGGAGAATGGTGTCCAGAAAATATTCCCTTCAGTGAAATTCTTCCCTTAATAACTTCTGACAGAACTCACCGCTTGCCCTCCTACAGTTTAAGGGGTGATTTTCACTTAAGAGGGTTTTTTTTTGGACCCCTTTTTCCCTCGTGTTATATTTGAGATTTTAAGACGGCTCTATTAGTTCGGCAATTTCAAGACCTTTCGCTCCATTTCTGTCAATTTTAAGACTTTTGTGCCATTTAGGTGTCAATTTTAAGACTTTTGTGCCATTTAGGTGTCAATTTTTTCTAGACGAGCGATAGGAAGCCTGTATTTTGGGAGGAACCTTTTGCTACCGAAAAATGTACCGTACGTATTTATCCGAAAAGGGGGTCTTGGGGGCACTTTTAAAGCTTGATGTGGAGATCTAGGGAGCAAACTTAAAAACTCCCCTTAATGCATTGACAGGTTGACAATGACAGTTTCTACCTTGACATCACTGTTACATATACACCTGCCTACTCCTCCTTGACTCCCCCCCCCCCCCCTCCCACAGGCTGTCAAGGGAGAGACTATACACAACAACAACAGCAATTATTCACCCTCTGGTCAAATAATATGTCGCTTAATTGTACTCCATCATTATTGGTTTTGTGTGGGTTTTTTTATAGTATTGTTTTTCTAAATCTTTAATGCGTTATTTTAACATAGTGATCTTAATAAGTTCTCTGTTTTTGTATTGTGCAGTTCCTTTTTTTTTTTTTTTTTTTGCTATGTGAGTGAGAGACAAAAGGCAGAACTGCCTGTAGCGAGTGCCTCCCCCAGAGTTGAAAGAATGACAGCTACATTTTATTACAAAGTTTAAGTTATGGTCTATACTTGCTTTTATGCCGATGGTGGTGATTAAATGACCAAAATAATGGAAGTTCAATCATATATATCGGTATTTATTCACACACTCAACCTGGGTCTCCAAACAACATTGCCCCGTTTTGACAACCTGTTCCCTTACGTAATATAATCTTTGCTCAGGCTCTTCCTAATCCTTCATACACAATCTATTAATCCCCCCTCCCCCCTCTCTCTCTCTCTCTCACTCTCTCTCTCTCTTGTGCTGAAAGGGTTGATATGTATGTACAGCACCGCATATAATCTGTATTATGATAGAAAAAAAAATACTATCTATCTAAATTTAGTGCCAAAAAAAGATACTACACCATCTACCTAAATTTAATGTCTGTAACTCACTCTCACACTCTCTCTCTTCCATTTTCAATCATACTCTACACACATATTATATCATGTATGCCGTCACAATCTACCAACACTCGGCACCTCCCCCCCCCCCCCCTTGCCCCTCCGTTTCTCGTTCTCCCCCCTCTTCAGTCCCCCCCTCCCCAACACACACTACAACTTCCCCCCCTCCCCCCTTATATTTGTATAGTAATATTCCACCCACCCCCCACACTCGGCTCTCTCCCCACTCTGCTCTCGCTCACCTCTTTAGCAATAGCATTTTTTGAATTGCGTTCTGGGTTCGGTCTCGTTTCTCGATCTTCTCCCTACTCATTATTTTATTTAATTTTTATTTTTTCCCACTCTCATTCTCCTCCCTTTTCTCTCTGTCTCGCCTCTCTTCCTCCCAACTCTCTCTCTCTGCTTCCTTCTTTCCACCTTTCCTCCCCACTTTTATCCTTCTTCCTCCTTTCCACCTTGTGTTATTCCTTTCCACTCTCTTCTTCTTCTCTTTCATCCATCTCTCTTTTCCTTCCCACTCACTCTCTGCTTCTTCCCTCTTTCCCTTCCACCTCTCTCTTATCTCCGCACTCTCTCTCTTCCTCCTCTCTTATATTTTTCCTTCCCACTTTCTTCTTCCCTTTCATCTCTCTCTTCCCTCCTTGCTTTTTTCCTCCTCACCCCTTCCATCTTTCCTCCACACTCTTTCCCATCTTCCCCCCCCCCCCCCCACACACTCTTTCCTCCTCACCCCTTCCATCTTTCCTCTACACTCTTTCCCATCTTCCTCCTCCCCCCCCCCCCCCCACACACACACTCTTTCCTCCTCACCCCTTCCATCCACACTCTTTCCCGTCTTCCTCCTTTCCACCTTTTCTTGTCCCTTCCCACCCCCTTTTCATCCTTCTTGCCTCCTTTCTTCCTCACATCCTTCTTTCCTTAATTTTTCCTCATTATCTTGCTTCCTTCATTCCTTCCTTCTTCTTCACTTTCTTGCTTCCTTCTTTCCATCCTTCTTCACTTTCTTGCTTCCTTCTTTCCTTCCCTTTTTCCTGCCAGTTTCCCTCGCCATTATTTCTCTCATTCCGTCCCTCCCCACTCTTTCATTTCTTCTTCCCTCCACACTCCATTTATTTTTCTTCTCCCCTTTCCTCCCCTTTTCCCTTCTTTTTCTTCTTCCCACTTGCTCTCTCCCTTCTTCCTTTATCTCCCTTCATCTCATTTTTTGTCTTACTTCTCTTTTCTGGTTGTCCTTTCCCCTCCTCCATTTCCCTTTTCTGGTTTTCCTTTTCCTTTTCCCCCCTTTCCATTTTCCTCCCTTTCCCCACTCTCACTTTCTCCCTACCTCTCCGCCCCCTCCTTCCTTCCTTCCTTCTATTCATGCTCTACATCTGTATTTCCCTCTTCCCCCCTCTCCCCCCCTCCACTCCCCTTCCAACCCCCCCCCCCCCCCCCCATTACACCTCCCTCCGCTTCCCATCTTCTTTTCTCTCATCGTCCCTCCCTCGCCAGTTTCCCTCCTCCTCACCGCCCCTTTTCCCTCCGGCCTACCCACGCGCACAACGCATCTCTCTCTCACACACACACTCACACTCTCTCTCTCTCTCTCTCTATTTATTATTGTTTGTTGTAATCTCGTATTATATCTTCCTTCCACTTCATTCATCTCATTCCTTCCATCATTCCTTATTCCTTACTATAACTACGCCTTCCATCCTTCCTTCCTGTGGTACTGTTTATCCTTGTTCCACCAAATTATTCCTTCCACTGTCTTCCTTCAACCTTTCCCTCCTTCCACTGTCTTCCTTCAACCTTTCCCTCCTTCCACCATTCCTTCGACCAATCCTCCTTCCACCATTCCTTCCACCCTTCCTACTATCATCCTTCCTTCCTTCCATCCATCCATTCCTTTCTTCCTTCCTTCCACCCTTCTTTCCCTCCATCCACCCTTCCTCCCATCATCTTTACTTCCTTCCACCATTCCTTCCTTCCTTCCACCATTCCTTCCTTCCTTCCTTCCTTCCATCATTCTATTCTTTCACCATTCCTTTCCTCCCATCTGTTCTGTCCTCTTTTAAGTCTCCCATTTCCCTCTCTTTCCACTTCTTCCCCCTCTGTCCGATTCGACCCTTTCCACTTCCATCCCATACTGTACGTCTCTTCCTATTTCATCCTCCATTTCTTACTCCTCACTCACCAATCCATCTATCTATCTATCTATTCATAGTATACTGTATCCATTAATATATCTATATAATTTACTGTATCTATGTTTCTGTTTGGGCTCTGTCTCAAGTCGGCCACCCCCAGCTATGGGGTATGTGCCTGAGTATATACATGCACACATACACGTATCTATCTATCTATCTATCTATCTATCTATAGCAATTTTGATTAGTTCCTTTGCGTTTATCTTGTGTCATCCCAGTTTTGGTTTCTTTATTTTGCAAGTTTTACATTAGGATATAATTATGTATCCATCGATCTACTAAACTCTATCTATCTTATCTATCTATCTGTTATTCAGCATCCATCTATCTATCTATCTTCATATTGCTACACACATCTTTTGTTTTGGAGTCGATCAGCTATTCATCCGACTGCCCATTTCCTCCTCCCTCCAACTCTAGATGGCGTATTGATCTTATTGGTTTGCTTATGCCAGATTTTGTGTGTGAATGTTTAATGAGAGAGAGAGAGAGAGAGAGAGAGAGAGAGAGAGAGAGAGAGAGAGAGAGAGAGAGAGAGAGAGAGAGAGAGAGAGAGAGAGAGAGAGGAGAGAGAGAGAGAGAGAGAGAGAGAGAGAGAGAGAGAGAGAGAGAGAGAGAGAGAGAGAGAGAGAGAGAGAGAGAGAGAGAGAGAGCCTATGAAGCAAGCTAGTATAATGATGATATGATAAGTAAATGAAAATATGTAAAATATAATTAAATTATAAAGTTATTTTTTAAATGAAAAGGGAAAGAAGAAAATAATTGTGATTATGTATTATGAAATGGTAACTAGGAAAGGGGGAGAAAGTTATTAAAGAGAGATTTTCCATTCAAATTTTTTCTTCTAAACCCCCTTCTCTCATGTTTAGCCTGTTAGTTCTGAGATGTTAAGAAGGAGTGAGAACACCAAGAAAAACAAAATTGATATGGGAACAAGCAAGCGTGGGGGAGGTGAAAGTAGGGGGGGGGGGATATTCATATGGAGGAGGAAGGGAGGGAAGATTGAAAGAGAGGAAGTTGATCAGAAGGAAACGGATAAGCCTCAAGAAAGGAAGGAAGAAGAGAGAGAGAGAGAGAATATGAATACCCGGTAAGGAAGAGAAGAAGAGTAGGTTGATAAAAAGGAAACTGATTAAGTACAGAGGAGGGAAGAAAGATAGGAAGGAAGGAAGGAAGGATAGAAGTAGGGGAAGGAAAGAGAAGGAGGAAGGAAAGATTGAAAGAGAGGAAGAGGAAGGAAGGAAAGATAGAAGGAGGAGGAAGGAAAGCTAGGTGAGTAAGGAGAGAAAGTAAGTTGGTAAAAAGGAAACCGATAAATGTAGGAAGGACGGAAAGATAGAAGGAGGAGGAAGGAAGGATAGAAGGAGAGAAAGAGTAGGTTGATAATAAGGGAACTGATAAATGCAGGAAGGAAGGAAGGAAGGAAGATAGAGGTAGGAGGAAGGAGAGATAGAGTAGGAAACCGATAAATGCAGGAAGGGAAGAAACATAGGAGGAAGGAAGGAAGGAAAGAGGAAGAAGGAAGGAGATAAATATAAATGCAGGAAATAAGGAAAGATAGAGTAGGAAACCGATAAATGCAGGAAGGAAAAGAAAGACAGAAAGAGATGAAGGAAGGAAAGATAGAAGAGGAAGGAAAGAAAGACTTGATAAAAAAAAACGAAACGATAAATGCAGGAAGGAAGGAAAGATCGAAGAAGAGGAAGGAGGGGGCACACATAGGCCTAGTTGGGGGGTGGGGGGGGGGGGGGGAGGGGGCTAGGGGGCTCAAAATATGAACCTATTGTTAGAGCTTAATAACAGGTATAGGGGGGGGGGGGGGGGTAGATATGGGCCAGTCTTTTTAGCAGTGTTTACAAATTTGTCAGCCTTTGTTACCCTGTGGTGGTTCCTGGGTTGGGTATGTACAGGCGGCCTCGTAAGTCCTGTCCCCTCGGTACTCCAACATCAATATTTCCTCTGTTGATATAAGAATTTTATTATATTCTATTCTATATACTCAGACCCAATCCCCACTTTTCCTATTACCGTATTATTATTATTATTATTATTATTATTATTATTATTTTTTTTTTTTTTTTTTTTTTTTTTTTTTTTTTTTTTTTTTTTTTTTTTTTTAAGAAACTAAATCTTTTTCTAAATCTTCAATATGTTATTTCCACATAGTGATTTTTATAGGTATGTTTGTCTTAATATTGTGTAGTTTCTGATTTTGGTACATACGGTATATACTGAACAGATCTTTTATAAATAGGGTTTATAAAAAGTTTGTTTTGGGGGCTCGAGTTAACCAAAGTTGTGAAGGTAGACCATGATTTTTGTGTATGACTGTACATTATAAGCCCAGGCCCATCTCATACCTGGGCCTATATTTTATCAAACCGTTATTATTGAAATGGCTCGTACCCAACAAATTCAGGCCCTATGTTGTGGTTTGGTGTTCTTTTATTTCTAAATTACATTTTGCTAAAACGTTATTCCCACATAGCGATTTTGATAAGTTCTTTTGCCTTTATATTGTATCGTCCCTGTTTTGGTTTGTATATTTTGCAAATTTACAATATAATCTATTATCTATCTATGTACAGTGTATACTCAGGCCCAATCCCCACTTTTCCTTTTTTGGGGGGGTGGGGAGGGGGGGGGGGGGATCATTACAGACCCAGAATCGGGACAACACAACAGAAAACACTGAACACATAAAACAAAACACAAATTCACACACATCTAGGTCATCCAGAAGACCCAGAGACCAGGGTCACCCAGGTCCCTCCAGCACTCCCCCGACCAATATAATTATAACCTATGATGTTCATTGCAATGACACATTTTTTACCTTCATGCACTCCCTGTTCATGAGTGGGGCTAGGGTAGATGCCAGGGTGTCAGAGTAATTTTGTTTGAAGACTTAGATGAATATAGGAGTGAATACAAGACAATTAACATGATAGTATTTTTTTTTACCATTACAATATATCACTTCTAAAGACATAATTTGAGCTATAAATTGGATTAATATACGAGTGAATACAAGACAATTAACATGAGATAATATTTTTGTTTACCATAATATCACTTCCAAAGACATAATTTGAGCTATAAGTCATAATTTTATCTTTACATGTATACAATAATAAAGACTAACAATAATGGACTTGGCTTTCGTTTGACACCCAGGTAGATGTCCGGGTGTTTCAGGGATTTTATTATTTATTTTATATTATTCATTAACAAAGGCCTCTGCTTGGGCTATTGTGAAAAAGCTACATCATTTCCATTGTCTTTAAATTGGCCAAAGCAAGAAAATATCAGGCTTGTTTAATTTATTTATTTGTTTTTAATTACTAAACAATATACTGGTACTGTACTATTTAATTAATTTTAAGATGTTTACAATATAAATTAATTGGCCAAAACAGTATAGTTTCATATTATCACCAACCCACCAATTAACACAAATATACCTAATTACAGTACTGTACTGTAATGAAATACATACATACATACATACATAACATTTTAAGACTGAGTGTTCCACACATAAGTGCAGTTTCAGTCTCTTGTCCAAATGGCGGCGTTCCAGGCAACCCTGTTAAGGGCTGCTTCACTTGTCAAGTTCTTGGATTTGAGATCGGCGCGTATAGTCCGATCCCAGGTCTTCCTCGGTCCACCCCTTGGTGCAGCTCCCTCCACAATCACAGACCTGCATTTTGTCACCCAATTTTGTTCATCCATTCTCTCCACATGTCCATACCATCCCAGTCTACTTGTACGCATCACCTCGCTAAATCAATGATCAATGACATTAATGAATACATGTAGTACGGTGCTGTACTTTAAAAATTCGAACCTAGGATACTCAAACCGAAATCCAGTGCACTAACTAATTATGTTACTAAGACAGATAAAAGGCTAGAAATTCATGATTGTGTTGACTATAACAGCCTACTATGGTCTATTCGCTGTAAGTAGGCGAAAAATCATGACCTCTATCCTCTGTAACTCAAAAAGGGCTAGAGCAAATTGGCTGTAAATTTCCACATCTATTCCATGACTGACTTCCCAAATGGTAGACATATTAGCTTGATTACTCTAGTTGTTTTTGAGTTACAGAGGTTAGAGGTCATGATTTCTCGTCTACTTACACTGAATAGACTATAGTACACTATTGTCTTTTAATTGGCAAAAGCAAGAAAATCTAAGGCTTGAAAGTGTTGTTTGTATTGACTAAGACAACCTACTGTACTGTTTTTAAAGGGGGATGGGCCTATGTTTTCTCCTCATTTATAATATAATAAACTTGAGAGTTAGGTTGTAAATAATTAATAATATAATTTTTGGTGTTAGGAATGTTCAAATATAGAACAACTTACATCCAGGTTAAAAATTCGCCTGATCTCTGCTGTGTAAAAGATCTGGAGGAGGAAGGGGGGGGGGGGGGGGGGGGGGGAGGAGGAGGAGGAGGAGGAGCAGCAGCAGGAGGCAGCATAGGGGGGAGGGAAGGCCAGAGGGAGGGAGGGGGAGGGGAAGGGGAAGGTAATTTTTTGGGAGGAAGGCCGGGACGGGGTGGAGGTAGGAGGGGCAGAAGACCCACAGACAGAACAGGAAGGTACAGGTGTATTATCTACCTCGGGCACACTCCGCTAAACCTCCATTGTCCTCGTAATACTCCAGCAAATTGGAAGTACTAGCGACAAAGAGGCCGGAATATTAGAATTAAACTGTGAGACTTGCAAAACTAACAAACCAACACAGGAACTGCACAATATAAGGACAAAAGACAAGCCAATTAAAATGTAAAACTTGCAAACTAATAAAACCAAAACTTGGACAAAGACAATATAAAGGCAAAATAACTTATCAAAATCGCCATGTGGATATAACGCTTACTAAAATAAAATTTATGAAATAAAAGAACACAATCCACCACATAGGGTGTATATTACTACATGAGCAAGTTAATCTGTTTCCATAAACTGCACACAAAGAACTCATCAAAATCACTATTGTATGTGAAAATATTGTACTAAAGATTTAACAAAACACTTATGAAATAAAAAAAAAACATGAAACAAAAAGATGATGCGGTGGTGGTGGTGCCTTCTCCCAAGCACAGAGGTTTGTTTGTGCTTGAGTGAGTGGGCGCAGAGTTACCTGTTGCTTTCCTCTTTAGCACCATGTGAGCAGGGTGGCAAATTAAGGCCGACGGCATTCTTTACAGTCTTTGTTATTGTATATGCAAGGATTAAATTATGGTTTATAGTTCAGATTATGTCTTGGGGAGTGATTTTAATGGCCAGAACAATCCTATTCCATGTTCATTTTCTTGTATTCCTTCTGGTCATTTAAGTCTGTAAACAAAATTGCTCCGGTTTGACACCCTGCATGTGAGCCTTGCCAACCCTGCTTCTTAGAGTCTCAATAATTATCCGGGCCGCGCTGCCTCATTATCCGCCTCCTGCTTCCCTCGGATTGATCGGCCGGGGGAAAAAAATGTGCCCGGGCAAACAAAGCACGAGCCACCACATTCCCTGTCCCTCCTCCCCCCGATCCTAGCCTGCCTCCTCCTTATGCTACATTACTCCTGGTCTGGGCGTTTAATGGTTAAAAATCCTCGGGTTTAGAGAGAATAATGGTAGATAATTGGAGGGTGAGAGAAGAGGCTGCCTACTGTCATAAAGTTCAGTCTCACTTCCAGCCATCTCAGGAACAATTGTGATGTAGTGGGCCCTCCTTCCCCTCCTCTTGCCACGGCTCCCTCCTGCTGTTGCCATATTTATATTCTTTAAAATCCAATATTGTATGGGGGCATTATTATTATATTTAAGTAACCTGTCATCCATGGGTATCTTATAAAAAGTGAGTAGTATTCATGTGAGAAATGTAATTGAGGTGGTGAATGAAAGTAGTGGTATTTGTGGTTGTGGCAGCATAGAGATCGATATGCCATATGTCCTGAGCTGCTGCAGGAAGTTGGGGGGAGACGCTCTCTGACCACCGCTGATACTGGCCGCATCGATCGGGGGTTTACATGCGCACTTAGATGTGGGGGGGATTGGGAGGAGGGGCAAGGGAAAAGCGTTTGTTGTTGTTAGGAGGAGGGGATGGGGGGTGAACTGGAGCCAGGCTGGTGCTGCTCCCCTCGTCCTGGCGTCCACAGTGCTAGGGTGACGCACACAAGTGACGCACATAGGGTGTCCCCAGACCAGACTGGATCACTGCCGTGCGGGAGGAAGGTAAACAACAGGACCTGGGAAAAGGAGGCTGGAGTTGTTTGGCAGGTTGACCACTATTCCACCACCCTTCCTGCCCCTGGACCCTATATTGTTATTGTACAGGCCCAGCCAAGCCTGACCACAGCTGCTGCTCTAAAATGGGTAAGAGGATGGGTTATGCATTGTTCCGCCCTTTCTGCTCAAACTGTTCGCCTCGCCCAGTTTCCCATCGATCGCCCGGCCATGGCAGAATGGCGGAGCATCCCTCGCTACGCCCGACCATTGCCGATGACCATTTTATTGTCCGCCTCGTAAAAGGGTTAAAAAAAATTGTTCGCAGCCTTTGTAGTGATTACAACCAAGTTTTGGCATCAGATTATTAGCCTCATGCTTTTTATAATGCTAACTAACAAGTGCGCCTTAAAAGTGGGAGTGGCAGGTTGACGCAGAGAACGCCGCGAGGAGGTGTGGCTTCGGGCTGCGTCGGATGCCACGAATATTGTACCCAACTCTTTCAGTTTTTTATTGCTCCGACCATTTACATTTGCATAATATGTAATAAGCTGTGAATTTACGAAAGGACTAAACATGTAAAAACAAAGATCCAACCTTAAGGTGCCGTGTGTAAAGAATGGGTATTTTTTCATGGTATTGGCACTCATTAACATCTGGATTTAACAAAACAAAAATACATATAAAAACTATAGAAACCCACAAACTGTAAGTGTATCCATTTAAAATTTGACAGTACAGTACATGTACAGTATTCCTATTTAGATTTACAACCATATAAAAGGTATGTTAATTTTGCCGTACAGTACTGTAAAATGAAACTAAATTACCTGTATTGTATTTAGTTTTTTAATTTAACTATATCTTTTTCTTTTTTTCTTTCGTAAACAAATATTACCCCAGACTTATTGGGTAAAGCTTTTAACCTAAAATGTATGCATTTTATTACATGCAATTACTACAGAGAGAAAGCCACCATCATTGGGTATTTACTGGAAAATTATTATCAAAACAAAAAGATCTACATTTTCCTTGGTAGCTGTCTCTTCCAAGATGGGAGCTTTGGATGTTTTGATTGTGGTATATTTTATCTATCTATTAATCTATCTAACTATCTATCTATCTATATACTCTGGCACATACCCCATTTTATTATTATTAATATTATTATTTTTAGCTGGGGGTGACCGACTCGAGACAGAGCCCGAACAGGAACAACACAACAAAGAAACACACAAACAAAACACAAATTCACACACATCTTGGTATTGTAATTTAACCTTTTCAGTACGGGTGAAGTTATTTTTATTATTATTCTGGCTATCATTAGATGATTTAGCTCTGTTTAGGAAGGATATGTGATAGTCAACGCATTAATGGAGTTATATTACACCTCTGATTTCTAGACATCCTTCCTAAGCTGATAATACACGTCTCCGATTTCTAAGCGCCCTTCCTAAGCTGCATAAAATCGTCTAATAATAGCCAGAATATAAAGACCCATACTGAAGTGGTTAGAAAATTGTTTACATCATAGAAGTTGAGTTGCTTGCAAAACTGAAGGTGTGATCATTGAAAGGGAAGATTATATAATATATTCTGGAATAGGATCAAAGACTATCTAAAAAACTGAATGCGTAAACTTTAACCCTCTCTGTACCGGCGACATTTTTTTTATTCAATTTTAGCTACATTTAGACAATTTTATAAAGTTTAGGAGGGCTTAATTGGTGGGCGGGCTTGTGGCTTTGGCTCCACTACATGTCTGCCTGCCGAGATCGGAGCCTCTCCGGGTGGTCGGGGGCCGGGGGAGTGCTGGAGCGACCTTGGTGACCCTGGTCTCTGGGTATTCTCCTGGGTGACCTAGATGCGTGTGAATTTTGTGTTTTGTCTGTGTTTGTTTGCTGTTTTGTGTTTTCCTGTTCTTGCTCTGTCTTGAGTCGGCCACCCCCAAGAAAAAAAAATAAAAAATAAAAACAAAAAAATAGAGGAAAATAAAATAAAAGATAGGAAAAGTGGGGATTGTGCCTGAGCATATAGAATAGAATAGAATAATTGAGATATATTGTTTTTATGTACCGTACTGTATATATATGTATCTGCTGGAGGGAGAGATGTGGATGGTTAGATGTACAGTATCAGGAGAGTGAGAGTGAGAGTGAGTCTGTAGCCTTATAATGGGTAGACGTCCTTCTTAAGCTGAATAAAATTGTCTAATAGTTGCCAGAGTATAATGTAAAGGACTTGACTGGGACTGAATGAGTTAATGGTATCATCGTTTTAAATTTAAGGGGAGACGGTCGTTTTTCTGGTCACCTTTCTCCCTCATGTTTAGTTCCATTATATTTTTTTATTTTTAGATGTTCGGCCCATTTATTTGGCGATTTTAAGACCTTTCGTCCCATTTTGTTATAAATTTTAAGACCTATCGTGTCATTTAGGTGTCGATGTTTTCCTGGCGAGCGAAACCGAGCCTGTAATTGTAAGAGGAACCGGCCTTTGGCCGAGAAATTTTTCTACCGAAAAATGTACAAATTTATCTTGAGGGGGGGGGGGGGGGGGAGTCAAGGGCATGTTTTTCTAAGTTTGAGGGATGTCTAGTGAGGAAACTAAGAGTTTATGAATTAAAGAATTTATAGGCCAAAAAAAAAAAGTACAGTTAGTGTCCCCTTAAGACTTTTATGTGATTGTGGGAAGTGAGGATTATAAGAAGAAAACAATGAGTGGTCAGTTTAATGTGGAACTCTGTCTAATATTAATGGGAGGTTTATGTTTTTTCTGGACCCCCTTCTCCCTCGCATTAAGCCGCATTAGTTTTGAGATTTTAAGACGATCGCCTCATTAGTTTGGCCTTTTTTTGTCTTTAAATTTGTGTATGTGTGTACCGTATGTATGTATCTAGGCCCTATCTATATACTCAGGCACATACCCCATTTTTGTTTTTTTAGCTGGGGGTGGCCGACTCGAGACAATATAAATACACAATATAATACAATACCGTACATATACAGTACTGTATAATAATACACAATATAATACAATACCGTACATATACAGTACTGTATAATAATACACAATATAATACAATACCGTACATATACAGTACTGTATAATAATACACAATATAATACAATACCGTACATATACAGTACTGTATAATAATACACAATATAATACAATACCGTACATATACAGTACTGTATAATAATACACAATATAATACAATACCGTACATATACAGTACTGTATAATAATACACAATATAATACAATACCGTACATATACAGTACTGTATAATAATACACAATATAATACAATACCGTACATATACAGTACTGTATAATAATACACAATATAATACAATACATATACAGTACTGTATAATAATACACAATATAATACAATACCGTACATATACAGTACTGTATAATAATACACAATATAATACAATACCGTACATATACAGTACTGTATAATAATACACAATATAATACAATATAATACAATACCGTACATATACAGTACTGTATAATAATACACAATATAATACAATACCGTACATATACAGTACTGTATAATAATACACAATATAATACAATACCGTACATATACAGTACTGTATAATAATACACAATATAATACAATACCGTACATATACAGTACTGTATAATAATACACAATATAATACAATACCGTACATATACAGTACTGTATAATAATACACAATATAATACAATACCGTACATATACAGTACTGTATAATAATACACAATATAATACAATACCGTACATATACAGTACTGTATAATAATACACAATATAATACAATATCGTACATATACAGTACTGTATAATAATATTAGAGATGGAACGAATATCAATTTTCACTAAATGCGAATACGAATACGATTTTTTTTGGGTAAAATTCGCGAATTCGAATACGAATTGCGAATATTTCAATCTTTCTTGAAGGATGAAATATTCATCCTTCAAGAACTGGTAATTCTTTTTATATCACCAACAAACGTTAATTAAATTACTATGAAATTAATTACCGGAAGCTAATGACGATGTGAATGTGTAATTTCTTCAATATCATAAATGAACTGTATGAATTAATTTTGAATATATTGTAAGAGTTCTGGGTGCTTGTTGCCAAGATGGTTTCTCAACCCCGATGTGAATTTTCCTTTCCGAGAACATTTCTTATTGCAAAGCTTACACTTCATTCCACTTTAGCGGCCCCAACGCACATCTACACTGTTATTTATTCGTTTGTGTTAACTTTAAAATGTAATATTTTACATTTTTGTAAATCTTCTATTGGTTTCGTGAAAATATTCGCATGTTTGCAAATAGCTATGAATGGAAATGCGAATACGAATACGAATATTGAAAAACATAGCGAATATTCGCACATACAAATACGAAACTAATATTCGGTCCATCTCTACTGTACAGTTATTATACAATACAATACAATACAGTTTAATATAAATACAGTACTGTACTGTACAATAAAAAATACAGAAAACCAAAATATTTATAAAATGTAAAACTTGCAAAATAAACAAACCAAAACAGAGACGACACAATATACTGTATACTGTAGAGAAAAGAACTTATTTATTATTATTTATCTATTAGTAATTATTATTATTATTAATTTAGGTCAGCTCTCCCTTTACCCCCCACACTTTAAAGGGCAGGTAGTTACTATGGGTCCTTAGTATTGTATAGTACAGTATATAGGAAAGGACGATCTCTTACCTTCACCATTGATTACCTCTGGCCATAGTAAAACACACACACAGAACACGCACGCACATACATGCACACGCTCACTCTGCCTGCCCTTTTCTCTCTCTCTATCTCTCTCTCTCTCATTCTCATTCTCTCACTCATTCTCATTCTCTCACTCATTCTCATTCTCTCACTCATTCTCATTCTCTCTCACTCTCATTCACACTCACTGTGTCTATCTCTCACACTCTCTCTCATTCTCTCTCTCTCTCTCTCTTTCATTCTCTCTTTCTTTTTCTCATTCTCACTCTTTCTCTCATTCTCACTCTTTCTCTCTCGTTCTCTCTCTCGTTCTCTCTCGTTCTCTCTCTCTCTCTCGTTCTCTCTCTCTCGTTCTCTCTCTCTCGTTCTCTCTCTCTCGTTCTCTCTCTCTCTCGTTCTCTCTCTCTCTCGTTCTCTCTCTCTCGTTCTCTCTCTCTCTCGTTCTCTCTCTCATTCTCTCTCTCTCTCATTCTCTCTCTCTCTCATTCTCTCTCTCTCATTCTCTCTCTCTCTCATTCTCTCTCTCTCTCTCTCTCTCTCTCTCTCTCTCTCTCTCTCTCTCTCTCTCTCTCTCTCTCTCTCTCTCTCTCTCTCTCTCTCTCTCTCTCTCTCCCCCCCTTGTAGTCTGGTGGTAGCTATAGACAATGTTTTGGATTGATTTGTGAGAGTTTAAGGGGGGGGGGGGGTGTTCTGGACCGCCATTCTTCCTTAGTTTGCTGTTTTTATGACTTTTCGCCCTATTTTTTGTGAGTTTTAAGGCCTTTCGTGCTGTTTACGTGTCAGTTTGCTCCTGATGAGCAATGGAACCTGTAAATTAGAAGTAATTTATCACAGAAAAATGTACAAATATATCTTGAAGGGGGGGGATGTCTTGCGGGTGTTTGTTTAAGCTTGATGGAGATCTAGCGAGCAAAGAAAAGAAATAGGCTAGATGAATAAACAAAAAATCTCCCAATAATAAAGATGCTGCTTTCTATCTATCTATCTATTGCCGGATGCCTTACTCCCCTTTATGAGGGTGGCAATACACAAAACGCCCCCAAGTGCACCAATACACAAAACGCCCCCAAGTGCACCTGTCCCCTGTGAGAAGGACATCCAAATAGGGTCCGTCCGACTCAGAGGCCTTCTATGTATCTTTTTAGCACTATTTTTGTACAGTGGTGTGCGGCTAATTCACCCACTAACCTGCTTCACCCTTAGGTAAGCAGTAGGTATTTGTATAAGGTTTACTCCCCTAGATGGGCTTCCGGCCAAGGCTGACGAGTCCCATTCACCACGATTCCCATCATATTTCTTTCCAATACACCACGTTTAAACTGGCAACTATAATTTTCAACTTTGTGGGAGACACTTGTTATAGGGAGCTCTGCCTTTTGTCTCCTTCATACACATAGACTAATAATATAATTATATGTTTATGTAATACTACTGTCTTGATAGCGTATGCTAGTGCGCGGAATTTCGGTGTGAGTATCCTAGGTTCGAATCCTTGGAGTACCACAAGTACTGTATTTGTATTCATTACAGTAGTTTCATTGATTTCATTAACCCCTTCAGTACGGGGACAGTTTATGTTTGTCATGTTATTCTACTTATAATTAGACTTTTATACAGCTTAGGGAGGATCTTTGGTTGCTAAAAGGGTTGAAGGAAATAGTTTTTAGCCTTTTTTTATTGCTAGAGTTCCTTCCTAAGCTGAGTAAAACCGTGTACTGGTACTAGTAGCCAGATTAAATCAATTAAATGTCATCCGCACTGAAATGTTTAATTAGGTTTGTTTGTAAGTTAATCGGTGGGATGGTAATATGTAAATATATGGTAGTAATGGTGTATTATTTTTGTTTAGGTGTGTGGCGTCGGGATGGTGTGGTGGTGGTGTGAGCTGGAGTGCAGCAGCAGAAGCAGCAGCACTCAGGTGGTGGCCAGATGAGCAGCAGCGCCACAGCAAAACCCCGCCAAGGACCACACCCGGGGGGGCAGGACACACAGACCCCCCCCGCCCCGGACCCTCAACCCCCAGACCCACACAGGTACTGGGACACATACAGGTACTCTAAGGGCCAAGTCACGCCAGCCAAGTTTCCGACATCTTATTTCGGCAGTTGCGATCTGGAAGCTTCTAGATTTATATTTTGCTTGGTTTTGGCCAACTATAATAATGTACAGTTGCCCACATAAGTTCTGTTCCTCGTTTTGATGTTATGAATGAAAGTTAAATTACAATGAATTAATTGCGAGTGTGGTTTCTTTTGATTATCAGTTGACTAGTCTGAAGACTTAACCACTACATAAGAAACTACACACGTAATTCAATATTTCCATGTATAAGATCACAGAGAGGGACAGAACTAATTTGGGCAACTGTACCTTCAGTCTAGTTGCCGACCAATGCAAAGAGACCCCAGAAATGTTGCCATGATAAAGTTTGCTGATTGAAAGTTGTCGGAAAAAGTGCTGGTGTGACTCCGCCTGAACATCTACTGACTCGTGCACACATACGCTGGGATGGTGATGCACACATACACTGGGGACGCACACATACGCTGGGATGGTGACGCACACATACGCTGGTGATGCATACATATGCTGGGAAGGTGACGCATACATACACTGGTACACACACCGTATGTACTGGACAAGTCAATGTCACTAGGCAACTTTAGCAAGGAATTGTATTGGAGTCTGGTGTCCGCTGCCAGTCATCATATTAATTTGAAGAATTTTACAATTTTTCTCTGTAGTAGCTACCTCTAGATTACATTATTCAATTCAGGAAGGACTTGTTAAGGTTTGAGGGTTAATTGAGATAATCCCTAACCTTTCATTCCTCGAGGTCCTTCTTAAGCTGAGTAAAATCATGTGGTAGTAGCAATAATAAAGATTGACTATGGTACAATTCTTAGCTAAAGCTGCTCGTTGATGCCATCTTGACTAGTGTACATTGACTGCTGGAATGCTTACAGGTACTGGTGCTTCTCTTTATTATATATTTGCCTATTGTTTGCCATGTGGAGTTATTCTATTGTTATTTATTCATTCTTATTAACCCTCTCACGTCCTGATGCAATTTTTGAGCCTATTAGGGATACTTTAAAGCCTTTGTTACCGTCTGGGGTATTTTTAAACCTTTAGTTTATTTACTTTAACCTCTGCAGTTGTCTTTGAGTTTGCTGTGGGCAGAAAACTAATTTTGGAGAGGTAATTATAAGAGTGAGAGTAATCTATTTATTATTGCTAATCTGGCAACCTCTGCATCAAAAGGATGTGAGAGGGTTAATCCTTCAAACCACTGTTATATTTTATATGTATCTTACGCTTATATTCTTAAACAATTCCTTCGTTTTGCTGTGTGGTTAACCCCCTGAAGCTAAGAATATTTTAAAATTTTTAGACCACTAACTTTAATATAATTCACAAAATATAATATATAACTGACATTTAGTAATCCACATGGGGTTAATGAACAAAATAATGTAAAAAGTGACGTTACTTTTAGAATTAGGAGTGCTAATCCTTGTATTCTTTGTAATCAAAACTCATTCCTACCGTATTAATTTGGTGTCATGCGCTGTGAAGTGAAAGAATTGTTTAAGAATACAAACGTTAACCTTTTCAAGCATTTTTTTTTTTTTTTTTTTTTTTAATTGTTTTTACTATTTGCTGATAACATTTATTCAACTTAGGAAGAACCTGTCGGACTAAGCTGGTCAATTAACCATATTCCAATTACACCTAATGCCATCTGGATCCCGTGGCGGCACAGGTCTCCTTCACTATACGATGCCCCGGTTTACAATATTATTATAGGTTTTTAGGTGTTTGTGTTTTGGCTTGTCCGAGAACGCATCCCCATTTACCCCATTAATTTTAGGGTTCGCTATACGATTTTTCTATTCAAGATCGGGTTTTCAGGAACGTAATCAATCGTAAATCGAGGGAGACCTGTACTAAATAGGAAGGAACGAACAAAGAAATTTTGGAAATGACTGTCAAGAGGCAGTTTTATCATTGCTTTTCTGGCAACCCATAATTACATAAAAATGTGTTTGTGAAGTGCTCTGTATCAACGAGATTTTGATTGCATGAGCACAACTGAGGCGCACGTAATCTCTAATTAATTGGTATTCTTAACATATAAAACTGGAATTGTCTTGTGATTCATAGATAGCAGGGGAACTGACAATACTTTCTTCCCTAGCTGTACAAACATAAGCCATGATAAGCATACACTCACTTAACCCATGGACTGCAAAGGTCCTCTTGGAAGCTACAGTATTTAAACGTGTAAAAGTAACCCTTCAAAAACCATGCCAGTGCCGGGAAATGTCTGAAATTTGGGTGACACATAGAAAGTAGTACCATCTTTCCATACCACAGCCTCCACTCCTTCCCCCCTCTTTACCCCACCCCCTGCCTCCCTCAACTTGGCCTTTTATTTTGCACATATTCTAACCGTTCATGGGTTAAATTTGTATCAAACCCAAACACATAAAACCATAGCAAGTATTTACTCCAAAGGCTTCAGAATTTGGCTTTAAATGTTCAAATATGTAATGGGTGTATACTTATCACAGCTTATGACTACTTTCTCAGGGCTATCAAGATTTTATACAATACTGTACACTCGAGGAATAGACAATCGTTACACTAATGCTTTAAACATTCTGGAAGTGGGTTGAAATATTATGATAAGTTCTTTTGCCTTTATACTGTGTCATCCCAGTTTTTGTTTGTTTATTTTGCAAGTTTTACATTATACAGTAATTTATAATGTAAAACTTGCAAAATAAACAAACCAAAACGTATACGAACACAGTAAAAAGACAAAACAACTAATCAAAATCGCTATGTGGAAACAACACATTAAGTAAAATAATAATTTATAAATAAAAGAACACAATCCACTGTTTTACCCGATTCACACAAATATAATGCTCACCAGTGTAAATATTGTTGTTTCTGCGAGTGTACATAATATTCCCCCTTTAACCTCCAAGGACATGCTTTTATTCCAACTAATGCCGTTTTGTATTATTTATCTGTATACAGTAAAGATGTTTTGCCTGAAAGTAGTTACCAACTACTGTGATAATGATTACACATTTAGTGCTAAATGTTTTTACTCAAACATTGTATTGGGGTGGATGGGACTCGTCAACCTTGGTTGGCAACCTATGTAGGGGAGACAACCTTATTCAAATTTGGGTGGATGGGACTCGTCAGCCTTGGTCGGCAACCTATCTATAGTCCATTCATTCTAGGTTAGGCAGAAATCGTAACCTCTAACCTCTGTAACTCAAAAAGAACTGGAGTAATCGAGCTAATATTACAAGTAGGAATACTGTACTTGGCTAGGGAATATGTTTTTAAATTGACAGCTCATTTGCTCTAGCCCCTTTTGAGTTGTTGCTGTTGTTGTTGCTGTTCCCCAAGCTGCCTGGCCGAACAGCCCCAAGGCCCCGAGCAAGGCCAAGGCCATAACCGAGCACCCCCTACAGAACCCTCCCTGCCGACCACAATAAAGCCTGGGTGACCGAAGCCACTCCATGGCGGGGAGCTGAGGAGGGTGCAGAAACGCCCGGGAAACCAAAGCCCCACCCAGGGCCCTGTGCCCCTCAGCAATTATGAAGAGAAAGTTGAGGGGCAAAGGAAAAATGTGACGCTTTGGCTTCCAATCTTGGTAGATTGGGAGGTCAATCCACGGAAGAGACGCCGTCACTCGAGATCTAGAAAATATATAAGTAAAAGGAACAGTCAGAGTAAGCTATGGGTATGGCAGAGATCGCTCAGTTCTCACTCTGATAGACCAGCCCATCACCACTCCCCCTTTTGAGTCACAGAGGTTAGCTGTTACAATTTCTGTCCAACCTAGAATGAAAGGACTATAGGGGAGTAAACCTTATACAAATTCTTACTGCTTACCAAGCGGTGAATCAGGTTGGTGGTTGGACGAGCCACCCGCCACTGTTGAAAAGTAGAGCTAGAAAGTTTCCAAGAGGGCCTCTGAGTTACTTAGAGGTTCTGTAAGTTCTTGAATAAACTGGCAAGGGTTGTCTTTCTCATAGGGGATAAATATGCTTGGGGGCGTTTTGTGTATGGCCACCTTCATGTTAACCCTTTCACGCACAGGACGTAATTTGTGCCTATTCTGGGATACTTAAAAGCCTTTGTGACCATCAGGGGTGTTTAGAAACCTTTAGTTTAGTTACTTCAACCTCTGCAGTTGTCTTTTACTTAGCTGTGGGCAGAAAACTAATTTTGGTGAGGTAATTATAAGATTGAGAGAACTCTATTTCTGATACCAATCGGCAACCCCCGCGTCCACAGGGTAGCGAGAGGGTTAAAAATATAAATGATAAAAACTCAAAGCTACATAGATAGATAGGTACAGTATATTATTTTACCAATATTTGAAATTTGTTACTTGTTTGTAACGGCTTGATATTTCAGCTTTGGTAGTTAGCGAGGTATTGCAATTGTGCATTTCAGTTTGCTCTTTAATCCGTACAGTACCGGTGACGTCCTTTTGTTTATAATGCGGCAACTATTAGAAAATTTTATTCAGATTAGGAAGGACCTCTAGCAATAATAAGGATTCAAACTATCTCAACCAACCCTTGTATCGACTGCAGATCCCTCCTAAGCTGCACAATATCGTCTAAATATAGCCAGAATAAAAGCTAACACACGTCGCTGGTATTCAAAGGGTTAAGCATTTTATTAAGATTGATAAATTTTAAATCCAAAATACTGTACTCCAATTTCAAATGCCGTTTGATTTAACTATAAACAAATAGACTATGAAATCTTTTCACAAAAGCTAGTAGGGATAGACAATTATCCCCAATAATATGTTTGGACAATATTGTTTAGGTATTGTAATCATAATTTGTTAGTGTTAGGAACTTGTGTTAAGATGTGTGTGAATTTGTATTTTGTTTTTGTGTGTTAATTGTTTTCTGTTCTGTTGTCCCTATTCTGGCTCTGTCTTGAGTCGGCCCCCCCCCCCCCAAAAAAAAATAGGAAAAGTGGGGATTGGGCCTGAGTAGAAAGATTGATGTTAATATTATTTTGTTTGTGTTACAGTGAAGGGGAGGAGGATGGCGGTGGTGGAGGAGGAGGTAGTGGTGGGGAGGAGGGTGAGTGTGGAGGGAAGGTGGAGCAGTGTGATACCCGACCCCCGGTACTAGGGGGGGAGGACACCCACCATCACCCTCACCTTCACCATCACCCATACCATCATTATCACCACCCTCACTATCACCATCCTCCTCACTATCACCACCCCCATCATCATCACCAACCACCACCACCACACTACTACCACCCACACAAGGAGTCGTCTTTAGGCCTTATACCAAGCTACCCTCCCTCGCATCATCTCTACTCACACTTCCAAGGTGGGTCCTAAGTGTATTCAAATTAACCTGCCAGAAAACGGTAACATTGCCTCTATATATTTTTATAGCCAATATTAAATGACTCTGGCTCGAGTCGGCCACCCCCAATAAATAACAAATATATAAATAAAAATAAAAATAAAAAGGTATGTGCCAGAGTACCGTATACCGTACCTTAGATAGATAGATAGATAGAATATTAAATGAAGGTGGCATCACACTAGCAGTTTAGAAAGAAAGTATAGAAAGGCAGCGTTACCAATTTCTGTCAAACTCTGCTGGTCTTGTGGCCAAAGGCTAGGTCCACCACCAATAACTGTGGCTGGGGACAGGAAGAGCATAAGAACCCAATAATTTCGTAAAGTTTCCTAATGGTGGCTTGTTGAAATTCCGCCATACGGTGGACAGAAAGACTGATCTACTCACATGTAGATCATAGTATTTAACCCGTTCAGTCCTAGCGACGGCAGGGAGCCGTCAGTAGATAAATCACTCCCTAGTCCCAGGGACGGCAGGGAGCCGCCAGTAATATACTTTCCTTGTAACTGCCAGTATCAGACAGTGCCTGGTACCACGACCGTTTGAGCACTGCTCTAGAGTTGGCAACACTTCTCAGCTTATATCCAAGCCTCTGCAGGCTGGGAGAGCCAGTATTCCTTCATCTTTTGAGGTGGGAGGTTGTTCTATCTTGCCATTTTGGCCACATTGCTTGGGACTAGGGTTTTATTACTGTACGGTACCCTACGGTACAGTAGGGGTTAACGCAATTACTGCGGCGCCCGTCACCAGACACCCAAATCCACCTATTATGTAGCCTGGGATCAAGGCAAGCTATTGCAGGCAGCACGGGAGGGCTTTGTCCGACGCCCACCAAGTCGGGCGCACATTGAAGTGTGAGAGTTCTCTCACACCACTGCAGTGTTACACATAACGAAAACTGCTAATTTTTAGCGATCTACTGTATGCCTTTATTATTTTTTATTTGGTGAACATTTGTGTTTTTTGGATTTGTATATATGTATATACTCTAGAAGTTAATGAATAATATATAATTTATAATGTATTGTTATGTTGCAGGTGAAGGTGGTGGTGATGGAGGAGGAGGTGGTGGTGGTGGTGGTGGTGGTGGTGTAGGATCAGGGTCAGTAGGGTCACCTTGTTACGGTGGTGGTGAAGGTAGCAGTACACCGCCCCCCGTCAGGTGGTCCCAGTCCCTACAACACCTGCTGGAGGACCCCCAGGGAGTACAGTTATTCCAGGACTACCTAAAGAAGGAATGCGGTTCCTGTGAGGTTGTGCTCTTCTGGTTTGCCTGTAATGGCCTCCGAGGGGACCAAAGCCAGGACCCTAACCAACTGGTGCCCATCATATGGAAGAAGTTTATACGCAACACAAGAACCACCTACAACCGCACCACTGTCAAGGTGTCCGAGGCCACCTACAAGACCCTCAGTGACCGCATCAACACTCACACCATTGACAGAAATATCTTTGATGAGGCTCAGAAAGAGGTGAGTACTGTTCGTCTCTACTCTAATGTATGTAATAGTTTGGCTCGGATAGAAGGTCTCCCTCGATTTACGATTGGGTTACGTTCCTGAAAACCCGATCTTAAATAGAAAAGCATAAAGCAAAAACTAAAATTAATGGGGTAAATGGTGATGCATTGTAGGACATACCCAAACACAGACAGCTAAAACCCTATAAAATATCGTAAATTGGGACATTGGATAGTGAGGGAGACCTGTACTATACTTCAGAAAGAGCTGGATACTATGCTTCTATATGCTGTATCTATCATTTTGGCTCAGAAAGAGGTGGGAGTTATTGGTGTTAAGAACGATGTTAAAAATAGTAAAAAAAAAAAAAAAGCTCTGCATTTATTTGATATATCTAAAAATATTATTGTCTTACCCAGGTGGAGGAGGAGATAGAGAGCACCACATATCCGAGCTTCCTGAAAAGTGAGAACTATTTAAAGTACCTACGAGCGTGTAGTATGCACGGAGCGGAGTCCCCCATCACCCCCCAGTCCCCCAGCAGCCCCGGGGAGTTGTGTATGGTGGAGGGGGTTGGGGGTGTTGGTGGGGGAGGGGGGTTACTGCCCACGCTACATGAAGACTGTGAGTACGAGAGTGTGGCTCCGGTTGGTCCTACTGGTGGAGGGCCCATGTCTCCGCACCTCCGCCTCACACAGGAAGCTCTGGCAGCCACGGTCCAGCGGAGATCCACGCCAGAGAGAATACCAGAGGCGTTTGCGGGGTGAGTAAAAAAAACTTCAACTTAACCCCTTGAGGATCATGGCACATTTTAGCAGTTTATTTTGGCTAGCTTTAGACGATTGTATATAGCTTAGGATAGATATGTGGGAGTTGTAAGGGTAAAAACTGGCCCACCCTCTGACTTCCATATATCCTGCCTACTCTGAATAAAATTGTCTAATGATAACCAGAATAAAGTCATAGAGCAGTTGGTAGAGCACTCGCCTGCAAACCGTGAGGTCGACAATTCGAGTCTCGGGCCAGTCAGTGTGCTATTGGCAGACACCAGTGCTGTTGGTGGGCGGTGCGGTCTAGCAATCTGTGGCAATTATTCGCTGTTGTCTCTGATCATCCGGGCACCCATCCTAGCCCAGCTATTGAGCAGGGACTGTATGGTGGTTAAAAACACATCATCGTCATAATCCTAAAGGGGTTGAATCCACGTAAACTTAACCCTTCAGTTCAATGATGGGATGCTTATTATATTCTGGCTGCTATTAGATGTTTTATTCATATTCATAAAAGGAGCAGTGCGAGTGGAAACCCAGGAAAGGTTATGGGTCCTTCCTATTCTACATACAATCGTCTGCTGCTAGCCAGAATAATAGGAGAACCTCACCATCATACTGAAGGGGTTAACACTAATATTTGACCCACTGTTCCAAACTTTGACACATTCCAGCTTACTTGACACCTCAGTCATCAGAAACCGGACAACTGAAAGCATTTTTTGCCTTAGCTATTCTAAATCCTATTACAGTATATCCATTATCTCTTGAGCAGGGAGTGCATGGTGGTAAAAAAAAAAAAAAAAAAAAAAGTAACCAACCTGCATCATTATCTGTTTATTCAACTCCGTCAATACATTTATATTTACAAATTGGCTTTTCAACATGGATGGAGTTCTTGTAGGATTAATTTTCATTGTCAAAATGGTTTTAAAACCCTTTTTTTATTTAATGTGCATATAGAAAAGCCTCACCAACTCACCACTTAAAAGTAGAAAGAAAATGTATAGAAAGTTGTCCTATCTTTGTAATGACTTCCACTGCCATCTGCTTTGGCACAAGTTTGTGGCACCAGCACCAGGCTTGTTAATTAAGCCTTTATGAAGAGTACTTAATCTAGTCTTGCAGTTTTAATGGCAACTCTTTACATAGGTTACAATATTTGCTAAAACACAAAACTTACATACTATAAGTAAGTTTCAAACTACTGTATGGTACACCAGCATTAAGGTGCATCCACACTGGCAACAAAACATGTTGGCAATACAACATACCGGTAGTAGGCAACAACATATTAAGTTGTTAATGATACAGTGTTGCATACATGTTAGTTCTAATGTGTAGTACCAACATGTCTGCAACACTGTATCATTAACAACTTAATAGGTTGTTGCCTTCTATGTTGTATTTTGTGTTGCAAACATGTTTTGTTGCCAGTGTAGATGCACCTTTATACACATATACACGCTTCTTGACTTATGAGCATTTAATTCTATATAATTTATTTTCTGCTTCTATAATTTTACATCATACCAGTACTAATTTTGTCCTCATATCATTGATGAATGCAAGCTACAAGGACAATTTTCTTAGTAAGTAGTTCAACCAGACTATGAAGCCACAAAATGAGATTCTTAACGGACTTTCCTACAAGAACATAGCTATATCATACTTATTCTGTTACTTTATAACCTTCTTAATGGACTTTCCTACAAGAACATAGCTATATCATACTTATTCTGTTACTTTATAACCTTCTTTACTTCAGAACTATCAATAGTCTGCATTGCTTCTCTGAATTTTGTTGTAACTTAATAGATCTGGATGGTATTCTTTGTTCGTATTGAATATGTGCACATATTCAACCCCTTGAGTCTGAAAGGTCTTTCTAAAGCTTATAAAATCCCTAAGGAGCCAGATAAATATGAAAGAATATTTTCCATTTACAAGCAAGTTCACTAAAGATGGTATTATTTCAGCACGATGACGTAATTTTTCTTCATGTTCTGGTTGCTATCAAACTATTCTTTGGCATATAATCTACCTCTAGGACTCTAAAGGGGTAAATACGATCTCAAACCCTCTGAATAACATAGGTCCTTCTTAAATTGCATTAGATTACCTAACTTTACCCAGTAAAAATATAAAAGCGTCTTCGTGCTGACGGGGTTAATGTTATAATGTTCATTCAATCCATTTTGCTATAGTTACTGTATCTCATCACCAATATCAACAAACCTTTCAGATCAAATTAATGTTCTGGCATTCCAAATTAGATACAATACAGGTCTCCCTCGATTTAACTAATGGGCCGAACGTCTTATAATCTCAAAACAAAACACGAGGGAGAAAGGGGACAAGATAAATGACCCAAACCCAATCTTAATAGAAAAATCTTATAGCAAACCCTAAAATTAATGAGTAAATGGGGATTTGTGTTCGGACCAGTCAAAACCCAAACACCCAAAATCTATAATAATATCGTAAATTGGGGCATTGGATAATTATGGAGACCTGTACGCAGTTCTTGTACTATACATGTACTCAGGGGTGAACACTTTTTCATGCCCAGATAAGTAGAGTAGATCTGCTTTTTAGCAAAATATCGGTACATCTTCCACTCTCATTATTTGCTTATTTTCACTTGGTACAGATTTATTCCTGTATGTATTCATATATTTTTCTCCTAGTACAGATTGTTCTTTTATGCATTCATTTATAATTAACTTGGTAATATTTGTTCTTTTTTACATTCATGTATTTTTCACTTAAAATATTCTTTTGTGCATTCATTTACTTTGACTTTAAACTTAGTACAGATTATTATTTTGTGTATTCATTTGTTATTTTTTTCATTTAGTACAGACTTTTCTTTTGTGCAGTCATTTATTTGTTTCACTTAGTACAACATTTTATTTTATGCATTCATATTTTTCACTTTGTATCGATTATTCTTTTATGAATTCATTTATTTGTTGGGTGAATATTGATTATTTTGTATCTGAGTTATTCATGTATATATATATTTATTTATTTATTTGGTAAGGTAAACATTCTATAATTTATATACAGTACCGGTACTGACGTAACTATTTATTTACTTTGATTTGTTTTTACTATTGTTTTGCTTTTATGTACTACAATATTTATGTTTATTTAAGTTTTGATATGGGTTGGTGATAATATGAATATACAGTCATACATATTTGTTAAGCAATTTATTAATTTATACATTACACTGTAGGCCTACTGACCTTTTATTTACTTTTATTTAAATTTATTTGTTGGTGTTATGTAATTTATCTTTTTTATTTGTATCATAATTACTTTCATTAGTTGTCATTGTATTTTTTACTTTTATTGTTGTTTTTGTGTAATAATTTGTTTTATTTTATTTATTATGTATTCTGTAATGCTTTCCATTAGTATATTTGTGTTTGTTAATAATTTATTCTCTTATTTATTTTGTATTATGTAATGATTAAATTTGTTCTCATTCATTTGTATTATGTACTTATTTGTGTTTAGTTGTGATTGCATTGTGTTATTATATTATTATCCATTAGTATATATTTTTTATTTTATTCTCTTATTTTTTTGGTATCATTTAATGACTTAATTTGTTCTCATTTATTTGTATTCTGTATTTATTTGCGTTTAGTTGTGATTGCATTGTGTTTTTATGTTCTAGGCAATATTTGCATGGTGGAGGCGGTGGTAGGTACGGTGGTAGTGGAGGGCTAAACCCTTACCACGCTATGTATGGCAACGCTCCCCTCACAAGCCGCCAGGACTCAGAACTACAGAGTCTGAGTTCTGACGCTCTCACCGACGAAACTCTCTCCTGCACTGGCTCCTCTCTGTGAGTACTGGACACCCGCACCCTTATATCCATCCATACCCACCTATACCCGTCTATGCCCACCTGTACCACCCATACCCACACCAATACCCACCTATAACCACCTATAACCACCTGTACTACCAATACCCACTCATACCCACACCAATACCCATCTATGCCCATCTGTACCACCCATGTCCAGCTGTACCCGAACCCATACCCACTCACACTCCCTTTTTCCTGAACCCATACTCACTCATACCGCCTTACATCCGTACCCATATTTTTGTTTTGTTTTTAATAGAAGGTCCCACCCCTTTCCCATTCTTAAGTAAGCCATACCCACTCACAGCACCTTATTCATGTAGTTTACATGTGCCATGATCATTGCTCAACTTAACTTCTGTTTTACTTCACTTGACTCATCTCATACTGTATAGCCTCAGGCTCTTTTGGACTAATCACGAGAGGAATCCTCCAGAAGTACAATATTGTGTAAGTATTTTAGTGTGTTTAACCCATTATGTACCAGCGTCGAACATTATAATGTAAAACTTGCAAAATAAACAAACCAAAACTTATATGAACACCGTAAAAAGACAAAACAACTAATCAAAATCGCTATACGGAAACAACGCTTAAGTAAAATAATAATTTATAAATAAAAGAACACAATCCACCACACAAGGTGTACATTACTACATGAGCAAGTTAATCTGGTTCCCAAGCAAACTAATCGCACACATATAAACGCACTATCGTCACGTTCAAGGAATTAAATGGTAGTACTTGAGCTTTGTTCTCTGCTAATATCGAGCGGTAGCTACTAATAAGTCTGTAAGGCCTTACTACTGTTAATATGTTGGAAACACCAAGGATGTTTATATTGGCATAGTTGGTGGGCTTTGTGATAAATTACTGAAACAAAGTACAGTATAGTGTATCACAAATTATTGTACTTTATGTCCTAAATATCCACATAGCGATTTTGATTAGTTGTTTTGTCTTTTTACTGTGTTCGTATAAGTTTTGGTTTGTTTATTTTGCAACTTTTACATTATAATATAAATACAGTATTTCCCTTAATACATATAGATTCAAACCCTACCAATTGTGGTCACTATACCCTTTTTAAACCAACATTTTTTACTGCATGTACGTGTTAAGAACAATATTAAAAATAATATTGATATTTTCAGCTGTAACTTCCTTATTGCCTGAAACTCGCATGTGGTCAATTTATGTTTCCTAGTTTACATATTAATATAGTAGTCATCACAAGTACTGTACTTATTTTATTTTGTGCTGCATGATCTGTGTTTGCTTAGAGTATAATTTTGCTGTACTGTACAGTAATGACATTTATTAACTTGATAACGGCATGCCGACTGACAAATGGGGAGAATATAGACACCAATCGAGCAGGGCAATACCCAGGGGAGGCCTTGTAGGTATGTGATAAGGAGTTGCTGGAACTCCTGGTTCATTTGTTTGGCTTCCCTCACTGTTTCTGTTTGTGTCTCCTACACAGAGAGTAATCCAGCTAACTCTCACAAACACCTCCTCCTATTCATTTCACTACACTAATCTATTTTTTATTAATTTCACCACAACACCAAACACCTCCAATGAAATTAATCAAAGTATATAATTATGTGATCCACCAGGATTCGAACCCGGGTTATCACACACAGATTTTTAGACACCTTAGCCATTAGCCTACACCACCAAGACGGTAAAACAAGCACATGACACTTTTTTTTTTTCACAAAAAAATATAAATACTAAATGTTTAAAATAGCGACTAGCACTCTTTCAACTTTGGGGAGACACTTGTTACAGGCAGCTTTGCCTTTTGTCTCCTTCATACATCTTAAAAACACATAAAATAAATATAAGCACGCCTCTCAAATCTACCACAGATTCAAATTTTGTTTGCGGTGAACATCAGTAACACGTTTGTAAAAGGTGAAATTAAAATGTAATTATAACGTATGTATCGTACCGGTATTTATTATATGTACTAAACTCTGCATGAATAAAGAAACTACAATTAGTGTCAAAATGTTCTATTAAAATTAAATTTACAACTTGACAAGACATTAACAATAGTACAAAATACAAATAACACTCACTAACGATAGTGCTATCGGGTAGGTACCTGTAAGCATAGCATGCCTATATCCAGCACCGTTGTGGCACCTTTAGGTGGCTTGAAGCCCTCTGTAAACCTACTGCAAGGTAATACTGGTATCATCATCATTATCTCCAGCGCCTTTCTTACTACTGGGAAATCTCCACTAAAGATGACCATGGTAGAAATGTCTTCAGGCTACTTACTGTACTTCAATTTTGTTTGCGCATCATATGCATTATGGAATTTTAACATCTTCCATTACCTTGGTCAAGGACCGTGGCATGTTTGGTAGCACATCTGACTGCTGATCAGAGGGTTGGCAGTTCGATCCCACCCTGTGCTATTGGTAGATGTCAAGAGTTTGGACACTCAGGTCTAGCGATTCATGGCAAATGTCCAGTAAAGCCCCTGTAACAAAGGTCACACCCTAGCCCTGTCAATCAAGGGAGTGTACATACATACATACTGTACTAGTATAAAAATGCTTCGTCCACAGAGAGTGTGGTTACAATCTCATATCCTAAATGGCGGCATTCCAGGCGACCCTGTCAAGGGCTGCCTCTGTTGTCAATTTCTTTATATTAAGATTGGACCGGTGTACGGTGTTAATAACTGCATCTTTGGTCTGGTTTAGCAATGTTAATGCTATTACAGTACTCTTCTATTTTCTTCCCTCTCACTCCAGTCTATTGTAGTTCCTATACTCATTAATGCCGATCACTCCATCCATGTATATACTAAATAGGCATGATGACACCATACATTCATACATCACTTCTCTATTTAAAGCACTCACACCACACCTCCTTCTTACTTCCTCATTAGTCTGTCTATCCCTCCATGTAACTCCGCACGCACTCTTAAGTAATTCATTTCCACTGCTCTCACTCTTGGTCCGAGTCTCTCAACCAACGTCCATGCTTCGCTTCCGTAAGTCTGTGTCGGGATTACCACACTGTCATGCAAGGTCTTCTTCACTTCCATACTGACCACCGTATTTCTTGTTACTGCTTTTAGCGTTCCTACAACCCTCTTCCCCTGTTGTACCCTCTCCTGCACTTCTTCATCCATAGTCCCATCTTTACTCAACACACTGCCCAGATACTTAAAAGAGTTGACGATCTCCATAGCCTGACCGTTCAGCTTCACCTCACACTCTGTGACTTCACCCCTTTCGAAGACCATAACCTTGCTCTTCCCCGCATTTACCTTCAAATTCCGTTTTTCGCACACTGTTCCAAACAGTGGGGCTAAACATGAGGGAGAAGGGGATCTAGAAAAATTACCCATCTCCCCTTAATATACAGTATGATGTTTTTGTTTTGGTTGTTGTTGCTATCTTATCAATCTATCTATCTATCCCTCTATCTATCTATCTATCTATTTACCGAGTCCCATTCCCCATTTTGTATTTAAAAAAAAAAGGAAAAGAGGGGGAAAAATAGGAAAAGTGGGGATTGGGCCTGAGTATGTAGAATAGATATAGATTTTTTTTTCTATTTATTTATTTATGTATTTATTTATTTTATATTTGCAGGGATGGTAAATCAATGAGCCACCAGACTAACCCCAAGTACCTGAAGCGTCAGTACAAGATGATGCGGGAGAACGCTCGGCAGAACCAGGAGCTGAGCAGCGGGGTCGGGAGTTGGGGGGCAGGGGTAGGGGGTGGGGGCCCTAGGGACGGCTGTATGGTGGCACAGTTCATCCCCCGCACCTTCAGGATAAAGAAAGAGAAGATGGTCAAGTTGCAGCCTCGGGATTTTGCCGCCCAACTCATAGAGAGACTGGAGAAAGTCAAGCAGGAAACGGAGGCCAAAGAGAAGGTCCATAAGGCTTTTACCAGGATAAAGGTCAGTTATTTTTTTATTTATTTATTTAATTAAATACTGTAGTTAGTTTAACCAGACCATCAAATCACAAATAACTCTTTAACACTTTGGCTGCGGGCATACATCCGCCATATTAGGGCTCATTCAGGCACTCCTGATTGATTAGGCAAGTGTCTGAATGAAATGAAATTTATTCAGCCAAAAACTAAGAAAATAGCTTCAAAATGACACCAAAACGAGCTTCGTAGCGCTACCATAGACATTCGCTTAAATGAGAAATTATCGCTAATGTCGCGCTACATTTGCCTTTGGCAGCACTGTATATCTCGCGAGACTGACTCAGAGCCCTCAGTGCCGTCGCCGGCTGGCTAGAGGAAGGACCTGTGGCCTGTCGTGCTCCCTCTTCCTCGCACTCGATTCCACAGGCTTTAAGAGGCTTTAAAATCCTGTAAATTGCTGTAAATTGCCATGGCGTTCTGGAACGTCTCCCGTCGGCAGTGGGGTAAACTGGCTGATCAATGTGAGGTATTGTAGTGAGAGTTGTAATATACAGAGTTATCAATCTATCAATCAATCTACCTATCCACATCTCTTCCTCACTATAATATACGGTATTCTTAGTCCTCCAAGATTATTGAGAAACTGGTAAAAGTCAAGTAGGAGATCGAAGCCAAAAAGAAAGTTCACAAGGCTTTTACCAGGATAAAGGTGAGTTACTTTGGTGAGAGTTGTAACATTGAGAGTAACAACATTATAATATACAGTATTTGCATTCCTCGAAGATCATTGCTAAGCTGGTTTAGAGGTTTTGCCATTTGCGTATACTTAATGGTATTGAGAAAAGTCAACTTATGACGCATCTCTGTTGCTTACCGTAACATAGTCACGGTAAGAAAGTCCTACCTTCTCAAAGTAGCTTTGTTATTACAACCTTTAAATCAAGTAATGCCACTTGAGAAAAACCTCCCACAACCCACCCGGGATTCGAACCCTGGACCTTGTTGATCGCAAGGTCCAGGGTTCGAATCCCGGGTGGGTTGTGTGAGGTTTGTTATTACACTGCCATAATTTTAATCACCCTTATATTTTCTTAGCATATTTATTTTTACCCGAAAGTATAACCAAAGGGGAGGGTGGGTGTGCCAATTTTTTAGTGGTACACTTTGTTTTTACTTTATTTTTATTTTTTTATCCACCCTCTAAAGAAAATAAAAAGTATATTATGTAGGCTATACTGTATGTATGCTTACTATATAGACCTTTTTCTATATAATGGTATAATACTGGTTGTGTTTACAGGTTGACAGTAATGTGCCTGATGAGTGTCATCGTGAGCATGCCTTCAACAGCCTCCCTCCCTCCGTCCTGCTGGACAGGTTGGCTCAGAAGATTCCCTTGGATGATGTCGACCCATGCCAGTCCATACTTGGTCAGTTGTTAACAGACATGCTGTTGTTCGTTTGATCAATATTATTGACGTTAATGTTATTTACTTTTTCTATTCTTGACAGCAGCATTATGGTTAATATGGTAGTTGATGGCTTTGATAAATGAAAACTTTGGTGCAGTTTTCATAAAGTAGCGCACTATTTTGGAGATTTTGGTGCGTCATTTTGTTTACATGGTTATTCACTGTTCAGTGGGGGTGTGGGGGCAGGAGCCCCCACTAATAATACTAGGTTAGGTTGGGTTTGGTAAGTTTATTAAGATTATTTAAGCCTTAATTTAGGAAAATAATCGGTCAAATTAGACATACCGTAATTTAGATCGTTGCCCAACTCTCCAAATCAACGCGCTAATATACTAAAACTGTACCAAAACTTGAGTTGGAGATATGGTTTTAGTCTCCTGTTGTGATGTTAGCATTGATCATTGTATGTTTATCTCCTGGTTATTTCAGATGAACATGTGTCTCGTGTATGGAAGGACAGTAACAACGAGACCCCCGCCCGTTCCCCCGGCTCCCCCCGCCCCAAGTCTCCTAGTGGGGGTAGGAAGGGTGGTACAGCACAGCCCCCACACCCCGCCACCACACAGCCCCACCATCCTCCCAAGGTAAACACACAAGTGACACAACCACCAATATATATAATATACAGTACTGACAAGACTGTACAGTATTTGTAAGGCTACTATAATGCAGAATACTAAAATGACATGTTATATTATGTATATACTTAGGGGCGTCGACTGACTGGGGACAGAGGTGCACGGGGGCGGTTCGCTCGTGGCCACCCCTTCGGGGATCACGGCGTCAGGCAATAGATAGATAGATAGACCTAGGCACATACCCCATAGCTGGTAGTGGCCGACTCGAGACAGAGCCCGAACAGATCCCAGTGGATCACATGCTTTCATTAATTTCATTGGGAGGTGTTTGGTGTTGGAGTGAACTGAATAAAATAGATCTGATTATGTGTTTGTTGGTGATATATATGTATTTGTTTTGTAGGGTGGTGGTGATCCGTCCATGTATGTATCCGGTAACTACCCCGGCGGTGGTGGAGCGTGTGGAGGTCAACAAGTGGTGTCTGGGTTCCACCACCACCACCATCACCTACCCTACCAAGCCTCCAAGGGATGGGGACACCCACGCCACAGAGATCGGGTCAGTACAGCCAGAGCTTAGTAACCACCCGCGACGTAGAGATCGGGTCGGTGCCGTAGGCACCAGCGAGTCTCAGGGTGTCAAACGAAAGCCGAAGCCATTAATTTAAGTCTTTATTGTTATTATTATTATTATTTTTTTCTTATTCCAACTACTCCCTCTCGGGCATATGCTGAGAGCCTGTACATTCAATCGTTCTACATTGAACGGTGATGCCCGTGAGGTCTCATTCCAGTCTAGGGGGTGAGACATTTATAGCTAAAATTGTGGTTTATAATTCATGTTATGTCTCTTTAAGTGATAAACTGGCCAAAACAATGCTTATTTCATATTAATTTTCTTGAATTCCTTCTCATAATCATTCAAGTCTTCAAACAAAATCCGGTTTGACACCCTGCCCGCAACACGGATCTGGTCAGTAGCATTTAAGGTGGCCGGCACCCGCGACATAGGTCGGGTCAGTCACATTAACATATTATCTTGTACAGTAATTCCTCACTTTACATTCCAGGGGCCATCAACATGTTTACCATCATATTACTGTACTGTGATTATGCATGTTGTATTATCTACATTTACGAGTTGCAATTACAAATCTAACCCTATTAACATTGTAGTGTATTTTGCGCCCCAATTTGGGAACAATGTATTCAATGACACCATTTGAAGTGAGGAGACTGTAAATGAGGAATCTCTGTATGTGTCGGCTTTTCTAACTCTCTCTCTCCACACTGGCCTCACCCCACCAGGCCTCCAAGGGCCGGGGACATCCACGACACAGAGATCGGGTCAGTCTAATTATATTTATATCCAAAGTCACAGGTAATTTTAGTGTCTAATTTGTATCAGTCTGATCTCAATTGACCTTTTTGGCACATGGACCTTTTTGTTTTATCTGTGTTTTTCCTTCCTCCGTTCATTGTCTCTTAAAAAAAAAAAAAAAAAAAAAAACAATTGTCAGATAAAATTGCCGTAGCGTGGTTGGTTGAGCCCTCACCTGCAAACCAAGAGGTCAAGGGTTCGAGGCTTTGGTCAGCCAATGTGTGACAACAGTGCTGTTGGTGGACGGTGCTGTCTAGTAATCTGTGGTAACTGTCCACTGAAGTCCCTGAAACATCAGAGCACCCACACTAGCCCAGCTCTTGAGCAGGGAGTGCATGGTGATAAATAACGCATTAAAACAAATTGTGTTAATCTGATTTTAATGGGAATGCGCTTTTAATTAATGAATTTTGTGATACTAGAAGTGAAAATTAACAAATAAAAAATTTCATTGCAGTCTATTTTTACTTAGATACAGTGACTGATACATCTACCACTATAAATGCTCCTGTGACTCAGGCTCTATTATGGCATCTCATTTCTCACAGTCCTTGATTGATAAGAGGTGTTTATCTGTTGGACATGTAAGGTAAACTAGCCTATTTGTACATGGTATTCCAATTATTAGTCATAGTTATAATATAAGAACTAACCACAAACAATGATAATTTCAGTTAGATTGATATAAACACCGTCACAAATTACCTTAACTATTATTGATTTTAACTCTTGATATTAATTACAGGGTATTTTTGTTAATATTACATACCAACTGAAGCACTACATATGAATTGGCTAGTATACCCTAATAGTTTCTATAAGCCACTTCACATTTTACAACCAGTATTTCAATTTAACCCCTTCTGTACCGGCTACGTCTTTTAAAATTTATTGTAGCTGTATTTGGACAATTTGTTGCAGTTTAATTAATAAGGATCCAGTGGTAGTAATAATAATAATAATAATAATAATAATAATAATAATAATAATAATCTCTGGTCTTTTATTTCTCGCAAGCGCCAGTTCTTCCAGAGGAATTCACTGGCGCTCGTAACACATTGCACCACAATCAAGAGAAGTGTGGTGCAGTTCACCTGTAATAAGAAGGGTTAAACGAGATAGTTCGAAGCCTGTTAATTGCTGGAGGCCCTTTTTAAGCTGAATATAATTGTCTAATGGTAGCCAGAATAAAGCTAGCAAGACATCACCAGTACAGAAGGGGTTAAGGTGGTGTCACACAAGCTTATTTTCCGTCATAGCATACAGTAGATCTGGACTAGACATGAAAATGGAACTTTGCAGTAAGGGACCCAAAATCGGAGAACGAACCCCGAAGTTCGAACCTCGAAACAGCGAAAATATCACATTTTCGCGGTTTTGAGGTTCGAACTTGGTGGTTCGTTCTCTGATTTTTGGTCCCTTACTGCAAAGTTCCATTTTCGTGTCCAGTCCAGATCTACTGTAGTCTATGTTTCCGTCAATTATAACAGAGGTTAGGGTTGACGATTTCTGGCCTCACTATTTTGAAGAGGGTAGGCTATAGTAGTATGAATAGGAACCTGGAGTTCATGATCATTTGTGGCGTCCCATGTGGTGAGGTAAACTGTGATTCTATTCTATTCTATATACTCGGGCCCAATCCCCACCTTTCCAATTTTTCTTTTCTTTTTTCCTTTAACGCTTAATAGCCTAATTAAGCTTGGTCTGAACACCGTGCGTACGACGTATGTCAACAAACCCAAGCGTTCGTCACCGCACCTCCGAAAACAAGAAGGAGAAGACTCCTCAATGTTATTGTTCTGACGTCATGACGAAATTAGTGTCTAAAAAGCCCCCATATTGGCAACATCTCTGCAATATTGGCTCCACTGAAATCGTCATCACAACTGAACCAGTTGACTTACAGAGCTCTACTCAATGCCAAAATACAGATTGAAAACCGCACTACGATTATAGATGAGTGGGAAAGTTCTAGCAGTGAAAATAAACATAAATACGGTAGCCTAGGCCTAGACGTTTTTCAGCCATATCGCCCGGGTAGGGGCGACCGTCATTGGGTAAGACAGCCCGGGGAGGAAGGGTCAAACTGTGATAACCTGGATAATACGCAACAGCTCTTCTGTACCAGGCTACATGAGTCAACCAAGTTACCCACGACAGGCTCCAAAGGTTATACAGTAGATACAGGTCTCCCTCACTATCCGATACCCCAATTTACGTTACATTATTATTATTATAGGATTTCAGGTGTTTGGGTTTGGGTTTTGGCTGGTCCCAGAATGCATCCCCATTTACCCCAGTAATCTTAGGGTTTGCTATATGATTTTTCTATTTAAGATCAGGTTTTCAGGAACGTAGCCCAATCACAAATTGAGGGAGACCTATATGGAGATAAGCACCGCGGCTAGGCACAGCCTAATATATACTCTCAAATTTAATTTGGGTACAGGCCGTAGCGCGGTTGGTAGAGCACTCACCTGCAAACTGAGAGGTTGAAGGTTTCAGGCTCTGGTCAACCAGTGTGTGTTATTGGCAGCCAGTGATGTTGGTAGACGGTACGATCTAGCAATCTTTGGCAACTGTCCACTGAAGTCCCTGAAACATCAGGGCATCCACCCTAGCCCAGCTCTTGATCAGGGAGTGTATGGTATTAAAAAAAAGCGCAGAAAAATTTGGGTTTCGTTCATTGGGAGGACCCCCTGAACACCATTCTCTGGCAACAAGTGGCCATACTTGATATCAAGTGAGAACAAGAAAATTGCACAATTTGTACTATATATTTTTAGTTCTAAGTTTAGTTCAGACATGCCACTAATTGTCTGTTAAGATAATGTAATGATTATATCTATTCTCAAGTGCGGAACTATCTTACGAGTCCTCTGGCTAGTAAAAAAATTACTTGGTTTGTGCTTGACAATTGACCACTTGCGAGCTTCATTCTATAATTATATTAGAGCTGTAGACATCAATATTTAGCTGAATTACCAGCTATAATACGGTTTTAGTACATACAGTATATAAACACATTAAATCAAATTCAACATACATTTTATCTATCAGAAACCTACATTATTATTGTACAGGTATTTTTGTTTTTTTACTTGCTCATGTAGTACATAAAAATGTATCTTTTATTTTAGTAAGCGTTATTTCCACATAGCGATTTTGATAAGTTATTTGACCTTTATCTTGTATCGTCCCAGTTTTGGTTTGTTCAGTTTCCAAGTTTTACATTTTAATTGATCCTCGGAATCCGCCGCTAAAATCGTCATAAAACGGCAACCACACGTCGTATCGATGTCATCTCAACGGCATTCTACAGACAACAAAAAGTTCTACAATTTGCAAACAAAAAATGGTCTCAATCAGTAGTTACTGAATTATGAAGTTTGCCTGTACCAATAGGGCCCCGGACATAGCGATCGGGATCATATGAGGCCCCCCGGATATCGTGGGTTAATAGCGATGTTTACTGCTCCAACTTCCTTATAGCCTCAAACTCGCATGTGGTCAGTTATAATTAGGGTAAATATTTGTTTGTACAGTATTATTATTATGTATTTGTATTGTTTATAAGTACTGGTCTCCCTCACTATCCGATGCCCCGATTTACGACATTGTAGTTTTTTAGGTGTTTGGTTTTTGGCTTGTCTGAGAAGGCATCCCCATTTACCCCCATTATTTTAGGGTTCGATACAATTTTTCTATTTAACCCCTTCAGCACCATGACGCCTTTTAACCCCTTCAGCACCATGACGCCTTTAAACCCCTTCAGCACCATGACGCCTTTTAACCGTTGATTCTGGGTAAAATTAGATGATATGCCGTTTAAGAAAGACCTATGTTACCAAGAGGGTTTATTGAGATCCTATTTACCCATTTGAGTCATATAGGTAGATTATAAACTAAAGAAAATTGGCTAATAGTAACCAGAATACCTGTATGATGTTAATTTTGTCATGGTGGTGAAGAGGTTAAGTTCGGATTTTCAGGAACGTAACCCAACCGTAAATCGAGGGAGACCTGTATATTGTTAATCTTGTCTAATTGTACTTGTGATTTTCCGACAGCAGGATGTGTACTCGACCTTCTCCTCGGACTCTGGTAACGTAGCGGACTATTATGAGTGCAGTGAACGACCAGGCTTCCATCATCCTCTACCTAAGTCACGGTCCATGCCAGACTATATGGAAAACTATACTGGTACGCTTACCTTACTATTATGTACACTCTCTCTAACCCTCTGAGGCACATAGCCTAGATGCATTTTTTTTTTTTTTTTTTTTTTTTTTTTTTTTTTTTTGAAAAAAAATCCTCTACAAATAGTATTTTGTTTTTGTTTTCCCAAGTCACATTTGAAGAAAACTGAAGAGGTTTGGGGTAACTAAACTACGATTTTCAAGGTGCATCTGGGGTATATCAAGGTTTAAAATATGCTACTATTCTACTAACGATGCGAATCGCGGTCCGCATCTCAAGGGGTAAGTCACGTGTCATTGAGATATTGATATTGGAGCTTAGCACTAGGCTTTTCCTGTAAGCCTTCTCTCACTAGTCTAAAGTCTAAAGGATACCTATACTGGTGTTGGTGAATTTTTGTAAACCTTTTACAAATAATGTTAACAAATAAAAATTACCATACTACTGTATAAAGGTGATAATAACTTAGTGTATGTATGTGTGTTTGTGTGTGTTAGGTACTGGTACAAGCAGTGATGGTGGCAGTTCTGGTCGTCGTCACGTTGGTGGTCGACGCTCCAACTCTCGCCGCCCCCCAGCCGACCTCACAGATTCTGGGGTCTCCGTGGTCTCAGACTCAGGGCCATCACTCACACCTTCAGCTACGTCCACAGACAGGTACGTTACAAGCCGTCTCAACTCACTTTCTTATACTAGTTTGCCCCTCAACTTTCCCTTCATAATTGTTAAGAGGCACAGGGTCTTGGGTGGGGCTTCGGTGTCCCGGGCGTTTCCTCAGCTCCTCGCCTGGGAGCGGCATCGGTCACCTGGGCTTTCTTAGTGGTAAAGCAGGGAGGGTACTGTGGGGGCACTCGGATATGGCCTTGGCCTTGCTCATGACCTTGGGGCTGTTCGGTCAGACAGCCTGGGGAACAACAACTATGATCTTGATCAACTACTGGAATAAGCATTACGCTATTCATAGTGCAGTTGGGTCCAGTACATGATGAAATTGATACCCATTATTCGATAAATAGATATTAATCGTAGTAATGTGCTGAAGTTTTAACTGTCTTGATGGTGTAGTGGTTAGAGCATGTAAGATCTGTAAGAGATATCCTAGGTTCAAATCCTGGAAGAATCACATGCTTTCATTAATTTAATTTAGGGGTTATTGGTGTTAAGAACGATGTTAAAAATATAATTATAACTTTTATTACTCATTGTTTTAAGGGTATTTTGATATAATACTGTTTAAGCTTGAAGAATATGATCGATAGCTTGTTTAAAATATCTAACTGTGGGAGCTACATTACCTGTATCTGTACATTGCAGCTTGTGTTATGTCTTTGGTGTACCAGACTTTTGGCCCTGTCACCATAATACTGTTCTAGGAATGTATTTGGTCATGAGAAGATGAATAGAATCTCTCCTTTCAAACAACTAACCAGCACGATAAAGTTTAAAAAAAACAATACACTACTGAAGTGTACCTGACGTATTTGATCACTTAAAAAGTTTGGGTTACAAGAGGTTCAAGCTTTATACAGTACATTAAATCAATTTGCTGAAATACAAACTGAGATAAGGTTGTAGTAAACATTCTCCATTAATATGTAAAACTTGCAAAGCAAATAAACAAACCAAAACAAGAACCGCACAATATAAAGACAAAAGTTATCAAAATCACTATGTGGAAATAACGCATTGGAGATTAGAACAAAATACTATGAAACAAAATCACATTCAACCTTTGTATTATTTTATTTCAAAATTGTATTTTGCTAAAGCGTTATTTTCACATAGTGATTTTGTTAAGTTCTTTTGTCTTTATAGTGTGTCGTCCCTGTTTTGGTTTGTTTAGTTTGCAATGTTTACATTATAAGTGCAATATCTACAGCTTGAACTTTTAAAAACTTGCAAGTGGTCAATATCAGTCTTTCCCCTTTTGTCTTGTAGTTCGTCTTTTCTATTACCTTGTGTATTTGTAGCATCTATCATCTGTTTTCCAACTTGCATTGGAACTCTGCTAAAAGAAGTTGTTTCAGCCGTCATCATATTTACTGAAAATTAAAAGTTTCAGCTGCTTCTTTTTAAACATTGTCCCTGTTTTGTGGCAAAAATAGTCTATCATATAACTAAATGATATAAGAAAATTCTGCATTCACATTCAGCTATAGGGATAATATGAACGGAAGTATCAAAGCTCAGTATTATTCTGCAAGAGGTGCATTTGTGAGGAAAGCATGAAGTTTGTGTCTAGGAACAATTAATTTTGCTGCTGGCCGTAGGACTAGCATGGTCGGTAGCGCGTCTGACTGCTGATCAAAGGGTCTGCAGTTCGATCCCACCCCGTACCCTTAGTAGAATTCAAGAGTTTAGAAACTCAGGTCTAGCAGTTTGTGGCAAAAGTCCAGTAAAGTCCCTGTAACAAGAGTATGCCCTAGCCCTGTCAATCAATGGAGTGTGCAGCGTTAAAAACTGCATCAGTGTGCATAAGTATTTACTAAACTGTATTCGTGCACCATCTGGAAAAATATTAGCTTGTCACTCTCTCCTTACAATATGTCTGAAATGAGGAAGTTTATTGTAGGTCTGGAATAAGTATAAAGACTAAAATATCCAATGTACTTCATGCTTTCTCTCCAACTACTTTATTCTTTGCTGACTCTGCCACCAAGCTAGAGCAATTGATGTGGGTGTTTGGAGTGCTTCTAAATGTTGGGTCAAGTTGAGCGGACAATTGGCAATGGTGGGTGATGACCTTTTCAGAGTGACCTCGTGGCTTCTGGAGAGTGATAAGTATTGTGGGAGTGTGAGCTCAGGCAGTGTTTACAAGGAGGGTGAGTGGGACCCCCGATTGTCCTCCTCTCGCTCTACCCATACCGCCGCTGGAGCCACCTCACCAGGCATTATGAGGTGAACATTGTCTTCTGTCATTACACTACACTATACTGTCACTATACTGTACTACACTATACACTTCAGTACATAATAATACACTACAGTAGATTTCTGGTGAGGACAGAGTCCACCTGGGCACCATCCAGCCCTTTTGAGTTATCAGAAAAGGCTGGATGACTCGGTCTGCGATACCTGCCCCGGTTGTAACACAACACCGCGCACTATTATACTCATGGAAGACTGCATGCACACAACCAAGGAAGGCTTCCTTGGGGCTGTTTGGCCAGGCAGCCCAGAAAACAACTGCTACTACTACACTACAGTACACCCATACCACCGCTGGAGCCACCTTACCAAGCATTATGAGGTAAACCTTGTCTTACATTAAACTACACTGACACAAGCACATTAAAGTTCACCATGAAGAAATCTCCTCATAAGAAAGAAAGAAAGATAATGGAAGTTGATGCAACTCTATATTGTACCGCACAATTCATTAATATTGAATCAGGCTGTAGCGCGGTTGGTAGAGCACTCACCTGCAAATTGAGTGGTTCGAGGCTCGGGTTAGCCAGTGTGTGTTATTGACAGACAACAGTGCTGTTGGTGGATGGTGTGGTCTAACAATCTGTGGCAACTGTCCACTGAAGTCCCTGACACATCAGGGCACCCACCCTAGCCCAGCCCTTGAGAAGAGAGTGCATGATGGTAAATATATGCATCATCACTCTACAATACCACACTATAGCCCTCCACACAACATCACAGCACAATAACACCAGACAATACACCATATTAACACCATACAAAACTACATAACACTGGGGAACAACATGAGACTAGGCAACTCGCACACCTCACTATGCCACACTATCACAACAAAAGTATACGTCACACCACAGAACAACAACCTTATAGACAAAGAGACACCAGACATTATAAAACTACAACACCATACACCACATTACACCATCCAATACACTCATTACTCATCACCATACAACAACGTACACAGTCACACTCATTATCCCATCCATTACCAGGGACGTCCCTTTTATCATATTCTGGCAACTATTAGACGATTGTATTCAGCTTAGGAAGAACCTCAAGCAATAATTAGGCTTCAAACTAGCTCCATCAACCTTTTTATCTACCACAGGTCCTTCCTAAGCTGCATAATATTGTCTAAATATAGCTAGCATACAAGGAAGGACCTCTGTCAATAATAAGTCTTCAAACTAACTCCATCAACCTTTTTATCTACCACAGATCCTTCCTAAGCTGCATAATATCGTCTAAATATAGCCAGCATACAATATATAACACGCGTCACTGGTACTCAAAGGGTTATCCCAGTAGGCTGTAGACAAATAGTTTTTATTATTATCAAAGGGTTTTTATTGTCTCATTTTCTTTTGTGTTTCTCATGGTTTGTAATTCCCCTCTTTATTTCCGCAAGTTTCCCTTTGTATATATTTCGCCTTGGTCCCCTTTTCTTCTAGCCTTTCCATTAACATATTAACCCTTTCAAGATCCGAGTACTGTACGTATTTTTTCCGTTTTCTGGCTGTTATTAGACGATTTTACTCAGATTAGGAAGGGTATGTGGAAGTCAAAGGGTTAATTGAGATAGCCTTTACCCTTGATACTTCCCACAGATCCTTCCTAAGCTATATAAAATTGTATAATGATAGCCAGAATAAATTGTCAAAATGCGTCATAATCTTCAAAGTGTTATGCTTGAATCCTGTATTTTTTTTCTGCATGTTCTTCCCTCCCTTTGACTAACTCCACTGTAGAAAAGAATTATTGCCATTATGCCATAGGTTGAAAGTACTGTAGTGTCATGTGAGGAAGGAGTGATATACCGTACTTCACCCAATTAATATGATGGCATATGATTTGATTTTGATTTTTGTCTGGTTTGGTTTTATTATTTCAGTGTTGTGCTAAATCTTCAATGCTTTGTTTCCACATACAGTATTAATAAGTTGCATAGACTACAGTAGATCTGGACTGGACACGAAAATGGAACTTTGCATTAAGGGACCCAAAATTGGAGAACGAACCCCAAGTTTGAACATCGAAACTGCGAAAAAGTTATATTTTTGCGGTTTCGAGGTTCAAACTTGGGGGTTCGTTCTCCGATTTTGGGTTCCTTACTGCAAAGTTCTATTTTTGTGTCCAGTCCAGATCTACTGTAGTCTATGTAAGTTGCTTTGCTCTGTGCGATTAGTTTGCTTGGGAAACAGATTAACCTGCTCATGTTGTAATGTACACCCTATGTGGTGGATTGTGTTCTTTTATTTCATAATTTTATTTTGCTAAAGCGTTCTTTCCACATGGCGATTTTGATTAGTTCTTTTGCCTTTATATTGTCTTTGTCCAAGTTTTGGTTTGTTTATTTTGCAAGTTTTAAAATTTAATTTATATTGTGTGGTTTCTATTTTGGTTTGTTTGTTTTGCAAGTTTTACATTTAAATCTGATTTTTATCTAGTTTATAGTAGATGATATTGTTCAGCTTAGGAAAGACTTCTGGAAATGGTCAACTCTCAAAGGGCCTTTTTACTACCACAGATCCTTCTTAAGCTGCACAAAATTGTCTAAATATAGCTAGAATCAAATAAAGACGTCGCTGGTACAGAAAGGGTTAACTCATTCAGTACTGGTGATGTCCTTTTCATTATGTTCTGGCAACTAGTAGATGATTGTATTCAGGTTAGGAAAGATGTTTACCCATTCAATGGTTACAGACTATCTTAATAAATCCTCTTAGCTACCATATATTTTTCCTAAGCTATATAAAATTGTCTAAATGTAACTGAAATTCAATAAAAAGAAATATGTCAGCGGTACTAAAAAGGTTAACTCTTGGGTACAGTATCTGTGAGCAAAAGACAACGTTGCTATGGGGGCTATAGTAAATTCATTATTTATAAACCAGAAATCATGACTACTGTACTGACTTTTATTACTAAAAAACGACTAGAGTAATACTGACTTTTATTACTAAAAAACGACTAGAGTAATACTGACTTTTATTACTAAAAAACAACTAGAGTAATACTGACTTTTATAACTCAAAAACGACTAGAGTAATACTGACTTTTATAACTCAAAAACGACTAGAGTAATACTGACTTTTATAACTCAAAAACGACTAGAGTAATACTGACTTTTATAACTCAAAAACGACTAGAGTAATACTGACTTTTATAACTCAAAAACGACTAGAGTAATACTGACTTTTATAACTCAAAAACGACTAGAGTAATACTGACTTTTATAACTCAAAAACGACTAGAGTAATACTGACTTTTATAACTCAAAAACGACTAGAGTAATAGAGCTAATGTCTCTACCATTTGGGAAATCGGCCAGGGAATAAGTGTGGATATTTACATCCCATTTGCTAAATTTGTAGGCTAGAAATCATTACTACTAACCTCTATAACTAAAAAGTGACCAGAGTAATCGAGCTATATCTCTACCATTTGTGAAGAGTCGGCGAGGGAATAGGTCTGGAAATTTACAACCCATTTGCTCTAGCCCTTTTTGAGTTACAGAGGCTAGGGGTCACAATAGACTATAGCTTACACCCGGCCAGTGAAAACACAGGATTGTCAGTGGCGTTATGAGACGTAGTGCGCCGCCATCTGAGTTTTCAAGCGGACTGTTTTGTTTTTTAATATTTTTTTGCAAGGGTGATTTTTTTGCAAGGGTGATTTTTTTTTTTTTTTTTTTAAGGACATGAGATCACTTTAAGTGTTATTGACTTTAGGTATGTACTGTTTAGTTGTGACGTACATTGTTAAATAATGAGTGTTGTGGTGTTTCAGACGCAGCAGCAGTCGTCGTAGTGGCAGTGTAGGGGGCGGGGCAGCTACCAGTGGCAGTAACACCAGTGTGGGGGGCGGCGGTAACGTGCGCTCAGGGTCACAAGATAGAGGGGGCAGTGGCTGGGTCATACCTGGGGGGGTGATGATGGCCCCTGGGGGAGTGGAGCAGCAACAGAGAGGGGTACCCAGGGGTCACTCCACCCATATGATACATCCACAACCCCAGGCCTCACCCCAGCCCAGTGGACCACACCAGGACGACCCCAAGAGGAGAAGTCGGTAAGAACAACCTCAATACAAACAACCTCCATACACGTCATAACATGTACAGTATATTATAAAGTTATCGCTCTTGTAGTTTACTCATCTTGTAACATACACCCCTTCACAGCTTCTTCCTCTGTTTAGGGGTACTGTACGCCCATGTATCCAGTACTGTTAAACTGTATGCATGTGTTGGGAGGTTACACCCATACCACACTTCTCTGAAGGGTCGAGTAAAATGCATTTCGTCATATCATTTTGCCTCCTTTTACTATTTGCCTACACTCTCTACACGCAACAATTTTGCATCTCGGTCTTCTACCGCTATTATAATAATCATTGCTCTTCAGAGATTTTTGTGTGTATACCTCTTGTAGATAGATGAGGGTAAAGACTATCTCAATCAACTCTCTGACTTCCATTTACCCTTCATTATCTGAATCAAATAATTTAATTATAGCTAGAAACAAAAGAAATGCGTCATCGGATTTTTTATAGGTTAAGAGACTCAAATTGCTCATATATCACATTCGCACTATATCCTCTCACAATCCCAAATTAATTGTTTGAACCTTTTTCAGTGGTGGAGGTAGCCACGGGTCAGGTCGGTCAGGAGGTCACAGTTCAGGTCACAGCTCTGGCCACAGCCGGGGTCATTCTGAGTGTAGTGGTAGTGGTCGCGGTGTGAGCCACAGTGGCGGGGGTGGTGACACAACCTCAGCACCACAACAACAACAGCAGCACCCTCCTACAGGATCATCTGGCTCCAATGGCTCCACACTCAGACGACAGAGAACGGCTAAACACTCACAGCAACAATCTTCAGGTCAGTAACAATATACCTTATGCTACTTAACAGATTACAATGCACGTGGATCAAGATGTCGCCATAAATGTTCATTCTACCTATATAAATATAACTACCTATTCATATTTGTTTTCACCAACTCACCAATTAATTTACAAATAAACTTAACTAATGAAATCAATGAAAGAAATTCTGGTGATGGGCTGGTCTATCAGAGTGAGAGCTGAGCGTTCTCTGCCATACCCATAGCTTACTCTGACTGTTCCTTTTATATCTTCTAGATCTCAAGTGACGGCGTCTTTTCCGTGGATTAACCTCCCTACTGCCAACCTAGAAGTTGGCAGATTGGGAGCCAAAGCGTCACATTTTTCCCTTGCCCCTCAACTTTCCCTTCATAATTGCTGAGGGGCACAGGGCCTTGGGTGGGGTTTTGGTTTCCCGGGCGTTTCCGCACCCTCCTCAGCTACCTGCCTTGGAGTGGCTTCGGTCACCCGGGCTTTGTTAGTGGTAAGCAGGGAGGGTTTTGTGGGGGCACTCATTTATGGCCTTGGCCTTGCTCGAGACCTTGGGGCTGTTCGGCCAGACAGCCTGGGGAACAACAACAACATGAAAGAAATTAATACATGTGGTACTCCAAGGACTCGAACCTAGGATACTCACACCAAAATTCAGCACACTATGCACTAGGCTATCAAGACAGTTATGTAAACAACACATACAAAGGTATTGTGTTTTGGTAAAAAGTTTAAACTCCTACATTTGGTATGAGAATATTGGTGGAGTGTTGGAAGGGTGGAATCCATTATCTCCGGCAGATTTAGTTTCTGTACACAGATTTGAATTTTCCGCCCTGACAACATCTTCTGCCATGTGTACTGTACAGTCGCGCTAATAAGTGATGTCTCGGCACCAATTATGTTTTGATCAATAATTAGTATCAGCAATTTTTAAGCTTCATTTCTTGATATCGAGTGAAATATACAAACATGTTCCTACACTTACCCACCCTATTCAACATCTGACAGACATTAATACAGCACAGAGCGAGCCAAACGTAATGACAGCTGGGACATGACTTATTAGCGCGACCGTACAGTACAGTCGTGCTCGAAAGTTGTCCAACCAAAATTGAAAAGAAATATTGTCTTGATAGTGTAATGCATAAGTGCGCGGAATTTAGATATAAGTAGATCCTAGGTTCGAGTCCTTGGAGTGCCACATGTATTTGTTGATTTCATTAATTGAGTTTCGAGGTGAAGTTGGTTGGTGGAAAAAACATGATAATTATTAGTGTTTTAATGTGGTTGTTTATTGATTTTGGTGGTGTGTGTGAGAGTATTGTTTTGTATGACGTATTGAGTGTTTTAATGTGGCTGTTTATTGTTTCCTTAGGTGCGTGTGAGAGTGGTGGCAGCAGTAGTGGTGGCAGTGGAGGTGGTGGAACAACAACTAGTGGTGGTAACGGAGGTGGTCCTGGCAGTATCGCCGGCAGCAGCTCCACCGCCACCAACTCCGAGGTCACCACCATTGTTTATAATTTCCACGATGATGCCGTACCTTTCGTCACCAGAGTTCCCACATTTCCAGTCACCTTAAAGCGCTTCAAACAACATCTCCCTAAGAAAGGAAATTTCAGGTATGCTTATTTTTCACGCTAATTTAATAGAGGTAGTACTGTACTTTGTGTCCACAATTTTCAATCGGTTAAATTTCTCAGGCTCCCTTGCATTGGCATCGACAACCAGGCTGACAGTAAATTGTTTTAGGTGGCTTTGTTCTTGTAAAGCTTTAATTCACATGCTGCAAGACCAGAATTGATGACAATATTGGCAAGAAGAGCATTAGTTATTTAGCCTGAACACAATCATTGCGGTCAACGCCCTATGAGTCTATAAAAAAAGACCCATGCTGCAAGCGACGTACATTTAGGTTTTGGTGTAGGTAGCGCCAGCGAACTTGACAATAATCTTGACTCTTTAACTTCTTATAACTATAAAGGACCAAGAGCAAACTGGCTGTAAATATCCACACCTATTTCCTGGTGGGATCTTCCCAAACGATAGAAATGTCAGCGCGATTACTTTCATTAATGTTGAGTTATGAGAAGTTAAGGGGTCAAGATTATTGTCAAGTTCGTTGGCACTACCTATAGTACCAGCTGAGTTAGTTGCACCAACCCGCCCCACGTGATGCCAGACGCCTCCAGGAGGTTCTCAGCTTGCCATCCATGGTTAAATCAATCTGCTCCATGCATTCGTTGGGGAAGGGTGTGTGTCTAAGCAAGAGCCATTTTAGAAGCTGAAATACACCAAAAACAGTGCTACTGTAATTCTACATTTCTTTGTAACGGCTATATACCTCCAGACAGAACCCGAACAGGGACAACAAAAAACAAAAACAAATAATGAACACACAAATTCACACACATCTAGGTCGCCCAGGAGAAGACCCAGAGACCAGGGATCACCAAGGTCACTCCAGCACTACCCCGGCCCCCGACCTCCCGGAGAAGTTCCGGTCTCAGCAGGCAGACATGCAGCGAAGTCCTACCACCACAAGCCCGCCCTAACTATATTTATAATTTTATAATTAGTGTACGGTAATAATGTTTGTATTACTAATAGGCCTATTGATATTATTTCAGATTCTTCTTCAAGAAGCACTGCGAGGAGTTTGGCTTGATTAATGAGGAGATCACCGAGGAGGCTGCTATTCTGCCACTATTTGAAGGCAAAATATTTGCACAAATTAGAAAGGCAGATTGAAAAGTGAGAAAAGTTAATATATGGTGGAGTTTGATGGTAGTGAAAAGTGGTGATGATGTTGGTTGGTGAAGGTGTAAGTGATGGTGATGACCCTCCATCACCGTGGACACTGAGGACCATTTTATTAAACCATGGTAAGAGCTTTCCCTACGACCTTTCCTGACCAGATTGACCCTTATACAGATAAGCGATAAGGGTCAATCTGGGTCGGGAAAGGTCGTAGGGGAAGCTCTTACCATGGTTTAATAAAATGGCCCTGATGGTAGTGGAGGAGGAAGGTGGTGATGGTGGTGATGATGGTGGTGGTGATGGTGCCGTTGGTCTTTACACTGTGGCTGGAACTGTCTGGGTTAACATTACTATAAAGCTGCTATCACACCAGCACTTTTTCCCTCAACATTTATCCTCAACACTGGTCTGGCAGCTTATGTGATCAACATATCAAATATTTTGGTTGCTTAAATTCATCTATCATTAGTCTAGTTTCCGATACCAGTGCAAAATACTCCCTAAATGTTGCCAGAATAATGTTAGAATTGAAATTTAAAACTTGCAAACTAAACAAACCAAAACTGGGACGATACAAGATAAAGGTAGAATAACTTATCAAAATCGCTATGTGGAAATAATGCTTACTAAAATGTTGACTATAAAAGCTCTGGTGTGATACCGGCTTAACGTTCCCGGTTGTGACGTGCCTGGTGCCTGGACCACTGCTGATGGAGCCTTGCAGCAGCTTAGGCTTAATTTCTTACCTCAGTTTAGAGATATAATACTGTATGTGTGAGAGTGTGGCTAGGAGGAGCGGTGGTGTGTGAGGCCAGTAGGACGTACCTGGAGGCAGCGGTCCTACATAACACGGGGAACAAGTCAAAACAAACGCACTCCGTAATGAACCACAACCAAAACAACCACGGGGCTGTTCGGCCAGGCAACAACTACTGTACAACCAAAACAACCACATTCGTCTAACCTAATCTGACAGAAACAGCCTAACCCAACATTACCTTACCAAAACAACAGAAACAGCCTAACCCAACATTACCTTACCAAAACAACCACATTCGTCTAATCTAATCTGACAGAAACAGCCTAACCCAACACTACCTTACCTAACATGACCAAACCTAACATGACCAGATTTAACCAAACCAAACCTAACTTAACCCAACATCACCTAACCTAATCTAACCTAATCTAACATGATCAAACCTAACCTAACATGACATGACCTAACCTAACCTAACCTAACCTAACCTAACCTAACATGACAGGAACTAATCTAACCAAACTTAACTTAACCCAACATCACCTAACCTAATCTAACATGACCAAACCTAACCTAATCTAACCTAACCTGACATGACCTAACCTAACCTAACCTAACCTAACCTAGACTGCTTAGGTCTAGTACTGTGGTGGTTGTGGTTGTGAGGATTTACGAGTGGTGGGTGTTTTGGCGTCTTTCCTGTTATGGGCCACGTCGGGGCTGCTCTACGGCTTGACTTGATCCTTCTCCCTAAGTCATTGCATATATAACTTCCAGAGGCCTAACACCGTTATCCCTGTTAGCAGCTTAACCCTTTCAAGCTCCATGTATACACATTTCTGTTCTGTTTTCTGGCTACTATTAGACGATTGTATTCAGATTAGTAATGGTATACGGAAGTCAAAGGGTTGATTGAGATAGTATTTACCCTTTTAATACCCACAGATCCTTCCTAAGCTGCATAAAATCATGTAATGATAGCCAAAATAAACTGCTAAAATGCGTCAGAGCTTCAAGGGGTTAATAACCAGTCAAGCTAGTCAAGAGTGTCGGGTGCAGTACTGGGGCCGGAGACTCAAAACAAACAAAAATATATATATACTAAACAAAATACCAGATACTAGAAAAAAAATATGGTCACAAAGTTACCATGTGCTCACAGATTTGACACTTACGACCAAACACATAATTGAGTGTTTTCAACTAAATTAAATGTTCCCATACTTAGACGTATCGGGCAGTGACGGATAAGATATACAGTACAGCTACAGATCTCCCTCGATATATGATTGGGTTACGTTCCTGAAAACCCGATCTTAAATAGAAAAATCATATACTGTAGCAAACCCTAAAATTAATGGGGTAAATTGGGATGCATTCTCGGACCAACCAAAACCCAAGCCCAAGCACATAAAAACCTGTCATAATATCGTAAATCTGGGCATCGGATAGTGAGCGAGACATGTATACTGGTTTTTCAGGATGGCTAACAAGAATATCGGCTGTCAAGATACGGTACAACGATCGTATGGAGATCTTGAATATTTTGAGGATCCGGCCCTGGAGTGGGAAGTGCATACAACTATTTCTGAACAACAAAACTACCATACTATTCCAACTGTTGCTAAGTCAACCAGGGCAAACCACTAAACAAATGTTATTTTAAAATCCTAACCTAATAGTTCTGGTTGAGTTGGCACTGGTTGAACTGTGGTGGTTGAGTGACCGTCAGCGAGGGTAATTGTGGACGCCTGCGGTAATTGAAGGCAATCCATAATACCCTTAGCCTTCAATTATAATGTAAAACTTGCAAAATAAACAAACCAAAACAGGAACGACACAATATAAAGACTAAATAACTAATCAAAATCACTATGTGGAAATAACTATTTAGCAAAATAAATTTTTGAAATAAAAGAACACAAAACTACCACATAGATGTACATCATTATATCAGTAAGTGAATTTGGTTCCCAGGCAAATTAGTCGCACATATATTAACGTCCTCAATTGCCCCAGATCTCCACAATTACCCGCCTTTTGACGGAATGTGGTGACCCTAGTGTGGCAGTGATTGTGATGATGATGGTGGCAGCAGCAGCAGCCCCTCCCCCCCACCCAGCGTTAAGGACGGCTGCCCTCGGACAACTGTGTCACACTCGCACCAGACCCATAATTGGCAACTCTTTATCTTTGGTGCTACATGGGTAGAGGCTGGCAGGGTAACACCAGCGGCAACTTCTTTATAATAGGCTACGCTAATCAATTATTACGCCCCCCTCCCCGCCCCCCCTCCCATTATTAATCACTTCAGTACATGTGACGCAATTATTAATATACTGTACTGTATTTTGGCTATCAGTATTGTTTATTACTTGCAAAATAAGCAAACCAAAATAGGGATGACACAATATAAAGACAAAAGAACTTATCAAAGTCAAAGTAAAATCGTCTAATGATAATCATAATAAAAAGACAAATAACTTCACCTGTACTGATAAAAAATACACCCACAGAAAAATAGTATAGTTAGATTAATACAGTATATTTAAAGTGTAAATGAACCATAAGTATTGTACATTTCGACACTAATTTTGTTATTATAACTCGACTCATTTTTGTGGGTAGCGTTTTTCATAAATTTTGCGTTGTAATTGGTTGTTGGCGTACTAATTGAGTAGCGTATCTTAAAGCCGGTGTCACACGAGCGCATTTTCCCTCAACATTTATCCTTAACACGGGGCTGGCAGCTTATGAGATAAACATTAAAAATATTTATTTTGCCTAAATTCATATATCAGTCTAGCTTCCGATACCGTTGCAAAATATTCCAGAAATGTTGATCATGGAATGTTGACTATTAAAGCTCTCGTGGGATACCGGCTGTATAGAGCAACACAAGACACACACACACACACACACACCTGCATGTTGAACCATACAAACACACACACTGCTGAGTCTGCCTTCAATATTTTACAGCAGTTGACCTTGTTGACATTAAACATAGACACTAGCGTAGGGATCTTCCCCACAGCCTCTACTCACCATCCACTAGTAATGGGACTATAATCACTAATACTGTACTCTGTTCATTATAGGTAGGCCAGAAAACGTGAATCCTAACCTCTGTAACTCAAAAAGGGCTAGAGTAAATGGGTTGCAGGGTGTCAACCGAAACATTAATGTAAAACTTGCAATATAAACAAACCAAAACAGGGACGACACAATATAAAGGCAAAAGAACTAGTCAAAAGACAAATCCATAAGTTTGTCTTTTATTATTCATATTTTGTTTTTACCAACCCACCAATTAATTTACAAATAAACCTAACTAATGAAAGCAATTAAAGTAATGAATACATTTTTTTTTTTTTTTTTTTTTTAAAGAGACTATGAACGGAGGAAGGAAAAACACAGATAAAACAAAAAGGTCCATGTGCCTAAAGGCATCCTCCATTCATAAAATGTTTGTAACAACTGGATTTAAACATTTGCAGATTGTAAGTTTGTGGAAAGCAATTCGAGGGAAGTGAATTCCAAAGAGTAGTAGCTCTGGGGATAAATGAATTCTGATAAGCAGAAGTTCTGCATTGTGGAGGAGAAAGTGTAAATTCATGGGCGCTCTCAGCTGCCCCAGTTCTACGCGGAAAGATGTGGAGAGGCGGCACAATTGAAGCAAGTTCCTCGGAACAATTGCTGTGAAAATATCTGTAGAATAATGCAAGGGATGCAACGTTTCTTCGTATGGATAATGTAGGAAGGTCCTGTGTGATTGCAGGGTTATTGATTAATCTAATAGCTTTATTTTGAATTTTGTCATGTGGTACCGGTACTCGAAGGACTCGAACCTAGGATACTCACACCAAAATTCCACACATATATGCACAGATAAAATTGTGGTTTATAGTTCAAATTATGCCTTTGGAAGTGAGAAAATGGACAAAACAATGCTACTTCATCTTAATTTTCTTGTATTCCTTCTCATATTCATTCAAGTATTCAAACAAAATCGCTCCGGTTTGACATCTGCAATGAATCCTAAACTCTGTAGCTCGGAGTAAATGGGCTGTAATTTTCCACGCCTATTATAATATAAAACTTGTAAAATAAACAAGCCAAAACTGGAACGACACAATATAAACGCAAAAGAACTGCAATTTTGAAGTGATCTGTGGTAGTTAAAAGGATTAAATATTATAGTTTGCCGCCTTTAATTGCTAGAGGTCTTTCCTAAACTGACTTTTCCCTATCTATATCTACTCAGACCCAACCCCCACTTTTCCTATTTTTTTCTTCTTCCCACATGGTAGAAATAGTAGTTCGATTACTCTAGTCCTTGGTTTAGTTATAGAGGTTATAGTCTATTCGCTGTAAGTAGGCGAGATATCATGACCTCTAACCTCTGTAACTCAAAAAACAACGAGTAATCAAGCTAATATTTCTACCATCTAGGAAGGGTCAGTCAAGAAATAGATGAGGAAATTTACAGCCAATATGCTCTAGCCCTTTTTGAGTTACAAAGGATAGAGGTCATGATTTTTCACCTACTTACAGTGAATAGACTAGTAGTTTAGAATTTTGGCCAACTTTTAATGAACAGACTATAATAATACTTATTGTTACTTTAGCCTCGCCGGAGGTTATATATTTTCCCCTAATTTTACAGACTGTGAGTTGTATTAACCCTTTGACGCGGGTGTGGGTTGGTTGCTTGGTTTGAGCTGCATTTAGACTATTTTGTGCAGTTTCGGAATGATCTGTGGTAGTTAAAAGGGTTAAATATTATAGTTTACAGCTTTTAATTGCTAGAGATCTTTCCCAAACTGACTAAAATCTTGTAACGCTAGCCAGAATACAAACCAAAATAACTCTACATGCGTACAGAGAGGGTTAAGGGGGCCCACCTCTTTTTTTTTTTTTCTCTCTCCCTCTCTTACTGGGTTATATCCACTCGTCTGAATAGGGCCGAATGGATACAAGCCAGAGAAAGAGAGTAAAAGGAGAGATCAAAATAGCAGGTGACCCCCCTTAAAGCCGGTATCACACGAGCGATTTTTCACCTCGACATTTATCCTTAACACTGGTCTGGCAGCTCATAAGGTAATCATTTAATATTTTTGTGTTACCTAAATTCATCTACCACCAGTCTAGTTTCCGATACCAGTGCAAAATACTCCAGAAATGTTGCCAGAATAATGTTGATCATGGAATGTTGACTATAAAAGCTCTCGTGTGATACCGGCTTAAGCTTGTGGAATATTGTACAAAGTGAGGCGGGGGTTTGGGGGCCCCACAATCAAGTGATGTTACCACCAGCCCCCACACTCTTGCCGTTTTTTTTTTTTTTTTTTTTTTTTTTTTTTTTTTTTTTTTAGGCGGTGTCATACGAGCGCATTTTCTGGCAATTTTCGACGAGCAAGTTTTTTCTCTGACTATTTTTGAGGTAATTTTCGATGAGCAAGTATTTTCTCGGGACTATTTTGAGGTAATTTTCGATGAGCCAGTTTTTTTTCTGACTATTTTGAGGTAATTATCGACGAGCCATTTTTTTTTTTTTGTACTATATTGAGTAAATTTTCGATGAGCAAGTTTTTCTTGTACTATTTTGAGGCAATTTTTGATGAGCAAACTTTTTCTAGTAATATTTAAAGGCCATATTCGATGAGCAAATTTTGTCTTGGACTATTTTGAGCAAATTTTTCGATGAGCAAGCTTTTTTCTCTTACAATTGTGAGGCTTTCTGGCATTGGAATTAGACACTAGATCGAAAGTAGATTATATTAGGTAGTTTAATTCATTTGAAACATATATTTTGAAGACGTCGGACCACAATTGCCCGTAAAACTTGACGGAAAAATGGCTCGTGTGCCACCGCCTTTATCCATTTTGTTGATGTCTCAGGTATGCCTTTTCTCCTTTTTGTTCTAGGATATTTACAAACATAATAATGTTATATACTTTTTTTTTCACGTAACTAAGTCTGTTTAATGTCAAATTACTGTATTGTTTTGTGTTGTCGTGTCTACGGGGGTCGAGGTACCTGCCAGGCTTGACGCAGGCATTCTATAGTCTATTTTTTTCCAGCTGATGGTAAATTGAATCCCTTGTTAGCTGATTTATCGATACTTAATAGAAAAACATGAAGCTACTATGGCTGTGTGTGTCGTATTAATGCCAAGTTTTCATAATTAACATCATATTTCGCTACAAAATCTACCTTATAGATGAGTAACAAAGATAGAAACATGACAATTTACCATCAGCTGGAACAAAATAGACTATAGTAGACGTCTCCCTCACTATCCGATGCCCCAATTTAAGATACTATTATAAGTTTTTAGGTGTTTGGGTTGGTCCCAGAAAGCAGCCCCATTTACCCCAGTAATTTTAGGGTTCGCTATATTATTTGTCTAGAGTAAGGTGGGGTGAATCCGCCGGGGGGTGGAATCACCGTGGACGTAAGATACTTGTCTAAAACAATTGGTCATAAATCCAAATACGTATGGAATTGATTCTAGGTATGTTTATAGTACGTGTAGATGATGATAGAACACAAAAATGCGTAGTTGTCATTTATTTAACGAAGAAAAATATTTTTCCATAATATTTCAAACTGAAAAATATGTAAGCGGTCTTGAACATTTTTCGTGGTGGGGACTTTGCGGCGACTTTACATCTCCCAATACACTTTTTTTTCCGTTACAAGATGGTTGTCTGTGATTTCTAAGTGGAAACTAAAATATATATTTTTTTTTCAGGCATAAATATATATAATTATATAATTTTCTAAATTCTATAATTATATAAATATATAATATATAATTATATAATTATACCAAAATACTTGGATTATATCAATCTAATAATAAAACATCTTAATTGTTACTTAATTGGGGGTAAAATCGCCGTGGCAGGATTAAATCATCGATAATATATAACCGCGGCGGATTCACCCAGGCGGGCGGGGTGAATCCGCCGCGCGAGTAACGGTTTTCACCACCCATTACAAACCTTAATGTTTTGTTTTTTTCTAATAAAAATGATATGAGCGTGTGCAGGAAAGCGAGAATGTAAAAGTTATGTAAAAAAAAAAATCTGAATTCCGATTCAGTTGGATGCTGTTATTAAAAAAACACGTTTCGCGGCGGATTCACCCCACCTTACCCTATTTAAGATCGGGTTTTCAGGAGCGTAACCCAATCGTAAATCGAGGGAGACCTTTATTGTTTTACTCTTAACCCCTTCTGTAGTGGCGATGTCTTTTATATATTTTTCTTGCTATATTTAGACAATTTTGTGCAGTTTGAGAAGGATGTGAGGTAGTAAAAAGGGTGAAGTGATATAGGTCGAAACTTGTTAATTGCTGGAGGCCCTATTTAAACTGAACAAAATCGTCTATTAGTAGCCAGAGTAAAGTTAAAACGACAGCACCGGTACTGAAAGGGTCAAAATGATAAGATCAAAACTTCAACAACATAATAAGTTCCTATGTAGACGGAGGATTGGTAAGATAGCGTTGTTTTAGAAGCTTTCATCTCTATACACTCACTGCAGCTATACCACAATTTTTATGATTATTTTATTACTAAATTATTTTTGTAACGACTCGCTGGGATTCTTGTTGGGTACTAAGTATCTTCAAGTATCACATACTGAATCATGGGCATTGGAACTGATTTCATTGAGCGAGTTTGAACCATGATATACGTGTCTCATCGTTCTTGCCAAAAATTGGCTATAAATACTTACTGTTAAATAGCGGACTATAGGTCTGTGCGGTCGTGTTAACTCCGAAGCACTTGGCGCATCGCACAAGACGATACTTTAAAAAGGGCTCCGTTATGACCTAGAGGATAGATCAGGATTTATGCACGTGAATGATCGTTAAATTTGGTTCAGTAATTATAATGTAAAACTTGCAAAATAAACAAACAAAAACTTATACAAACACAGTAAAAAGACAAAACTAATCAAAATCGCTATGTGGAAACCGCTTAAGTAAAACAATAATTTATAAATAAAAGAACACAATCTAATAAGCGTCACCCTAACAACAAGAACATCAGTAAACCCTAGAGGTTTTCGATTCGCACGGACCTAAAATGTCACCTTCACTGGGAATACAAAATAATAAATACAAATAAAATAAATATATACAGCTTTTTCTGAGGGAAGGGAAGAAAATATGCACTTATTGAGATTGAGAAGTTAGATTTTTTCTACATTTCTTTGCTTTACTCGCCTTGAAATTATCCATGAAATACTACCGGTATATCAGTTTAGCCAACAGTGGTAGTTTGCAGTAATTTTGTTCTTGTGTTATTTGTCAAGTCTCCAGCTTGGCAGGATATGAAGAGAGTTAGAGCTTAACCTGATAGCTGCTATGGCCACCAGGACCAAGCCGACACTACGGTTTATAGGTACTTCACGCAGGGTGTCAAACCATTTTTTTTTTTTTTTTTTTTTTTAGTCTTTGTTATTATGTATGTATTCATATCACCAACCCACCAATTAACTTGCAAATAAATTATAATGTAAAACTTGCAAAATAAACAAACCAAAACTGGGACGACACAAGATAAATGCAAAAGAACTTATCAAAATCGCTGTGGAAATAACGCTTAATAAAAAAAATATAATTTTGAAATAAAAAACAATCCACCACATCTATCTGTCTATATACTCAGGCATATAATTATATACCCCATTTTTAGCTGGGGGTGGCCGACTCGAGACAGAGCCTAATAATATAATCAATTATAATGTAAAACTTGCAAAATAAACAAACCAAATAAAAACAATAAACCTAATTAATGCAATCATAACATGTGGTACTCCAAGGATTCGAACCTAGGCTACTCGCACCGAAATTCCGCGCACTAAATTATGGCATACAGTTCAAATTAGGTCTTTGTAAGTGATGAAATATGTTTAGCTAAAATTATGGTATACAGTTCAAATCATATCTTTGGAATTGATGAAATGGCCCAAACAATGCTATATCATAATATTTTTTTGTGTTTTCCTTTTGTTCATTCAAGTCTTCAAACAAAATAACTCCGGATTGACACCCTGAACTTTGCGGTACTGTAACGATTGTGTTTAGTTTTTTGTTCTTTTGGTTATTCTCTTGGTCTATGGCAAACTATACTGCGTTCAAATTAACTTGGCTGAAAACCCTTGTGTCCGAGGATGATTATCAATGAACAGGATTGGTTGTGGAGTAGCCCTAGAAGATTTTAAATAAGAATGTCTAAAAGATGCAATTATTATGTTTTTTTTACACCAACCAACTTTACATCTAAACCCAATTAATGAAATCAACAAATACATGTGGCACTCCGAGGAATAGAAACACCATTCGTGGAGGAGCATTTTATTTACAAAGTTTCGCAGACGCTATCTGCGAAACGTCAATAAAGTGCTCCTCCTTGCATGGTCTATATATTCATTGTCAACTTTATAATGCAAAACTTGCAAAATAAACAAACCAAAATGTATACGAACACAGTAAAAAGACAAAACAACCAATCAAAATCGCTATGTGGAAACAACGCATTACGTAAAATTAATAATTTATAAATAAAAGATCACAATTTTAAAGTTTATTTAACATGAAAATAAATCGAAAAATATCTAGAGTAACTGTGAGAAGAGTGTACTAAGCTGCCAAGATGATTAGAGCAAAGTATAACGTCCATGTCAACATCGTTAGGATATGAGTACCGATATCTCACTCCATCACTAGGATATGAGTACCGATATCTCACTCCATCGCTAGGATATGAGTACCGATGTCTCACTCCATCGCTAGGATATGAGTACCGATATCTCACTCCATCGCTAGGATATGAGTACCGATATCTCACCCCATCGCTAGGATATGAGTATCGATATCTCGCCCCATCGCTACAAAATTTGTACAGTTCTCCCTCGATTTAGGTTTGGCTTACGTTCCTGAAAATCCGATCTTAAATAGAAAAATTGTATAGCAAACCCTATAATTAATGGGGTAAATGGGGATGTGTTCTCAGTCCAGCCTAAACACAAACACAAATGCCTAAAACCTATAATAATATAAATTTTGGCATCGGATAGTGAGGGAGACCTGTACTGATATCTCACCCGTCGCTAGGAAATTTGCACCGAATACAAAAATATATTGCTGGAACAGTCTGGTAGGCTAACCTCGCCCCGGTAGACACTCTTTGCCAACTTTGTTTATTTTTCGAGCTGCCATATTGTTTAAGAAGGGGGTGAATTGTCCCCCATTAGTCTCCTCTGATTGTGAAGGGTCTTGCACAAGAGCTTTCACAGTGGCAGGATCTTTTCTGTGTGAACTGCCTGGCTGTTTGGGCTACATGGCTACCATCTCACACTTAAGGATATGCCTATGTATATATGATTTTTTAAATAAACTCATTTTGTAATAATTATGCCTTTTGTTTTCAATACCCAGACAGATAGATTTTGTAGTTGTTGTTGTTCCCCAAGCTGTCTGGCCGAACAGCCCCGAGTCCCTAAGGAAGGCCATGGCCACGATCGGGCTTTCCCACAGGGCTCTCAAGGAGTGTAGATTTTGTAGTAAGAGTGTGCCGGTGAATTTGGTAACGCAGACCGAAGGTTGACACCTACCCCTGGGCAGCTGTATTCGGGACCAAAACAAAACTGGTTTTCACATACTTTGTTACATATTTTCTCTTTTCTTGCTGTATGGAATAGCAATGATCCAGCACAAGCTATGGAAAGGCTAAGGGTCAATGTAAGGTATTCATGTGGGCCATTCGCCTCTCTGCATTCTCCTGTTTCCTTATGTTGACCTCTGACCATTTTGGTGAGGTCAGTCCTCATGGTGTAGTGAGTTGGGCCTATAATTGGACATATAATTAGGGTTGGCTGTGAGAGGGATCTGCCTTGCGTGAGCCAATCGGCTTTCTGCAGACTCCCATTTTCTTATGTTTGTGTTTCAGTGAAGAATATGTGTATACAAGACAAAATATAGAGTCAAGAAACCATACATGAAAATTTGCAGAGAAATGAGGAATGAAAAGAGATTGAATGTTTCAAGTATTTGGGAGCTGTATTGTGCAAATTCAGTAGAATGGAGAGTCTGATATAAGAAAAATTAAGGGAGAAAGGTAATTGGAGAACTTAAGTGTACAGTATTCTGAATGGAAGAATGGGTAATTTTTGGTCCCCTTTCTCCCTCGTGTTAAGCCCCATTTGTTTTGAGATTATTAGACGTTCGGCCCATTAGTTTGGCGATTTTAACCCCTCGAGTACCAGAGCCGCACGTGATGTGTCGGCAATGTATGTAACGGTAAACCCCAGAGCCGCATAGGATGCGTCTCGGTTAATTACTCCGGTCCTATGGCACCTAGAAGGCTCAGATTTGTATGGGAACTGCGTAAGTATCCCACGCAACAATGCTGATGGTTGAAAACCCTCCCAGTCTAACTGTGTGCGTGTGAGCGCGCAAAAACTTGTTTTTGCCTACCCATTTCCCCATGTTAATTCCGACTTTCGGGCGCCCCATAGGACCCCTTAATGACCTAGGGGATCGTTTTTTTTGTGGGTTTTCCTTAATTTCAAAACCATTCCAAGTGTTTTCTGTTTTAATTTTTTTTTTTTTTTTTTTTTTGACAACCCTCTGGTCCTGGAGTGTACAATTTATATTATATTGCCTGGTGCTCAGTGGGTTAACACCTTTCGCCCCATTTCGTTATCAATTTTAAGACCTTTCGTGCCATTTAGGTGTCAATTTTTTTCTGGCAAGCAGTAACGAGCCTGGAATTTTAAGAGGAATTGTCCGTTTCTACTGAAAAATTTACAAATTCATCTTGAAGGGGGGTCTGGGGGGTGTATTTCTAAGCTTGATGGAGGTCTAGCGAAGAAATCTATCTATCTATCTATTGCCGGACGCCGTGATCCCCGAAGGGGTGGCCACGAACAAAACAGCCCCATGCACCTCTGTCCCCAGTCAGTTGACGCCCCTCCCATCCAGCACCGCCTTCACTCATTACTGTACTTCTTAACTCTATCCTTCCACCTCTCCCTCTCTGTCCTTTCACCTCACTCTCTTAGTCATTCTCTCGCTTCCCATATGTTCCACATGGCTGAACCATCTCAAGGTGTTCCTTTTCACACTTTCCAACACATCTACATCCACACCACACCTCTTTCGTACTTCCTCATTCGTCTGTCTATCCCTCCATGTAACTCCGCACGCACTTCTCAAGTAACTAATTTCCACCCCTCTCACTCTTGGTTTGAGTCTCTTCACCAACGTCCATGCTTCACTCCCGTAAGTCAATGTCGGGATTACCACACTGTCGTGCAAGGACTTCTTTACTTCCATGCTGACCGCTCTATTTCTTGTTACTGCTTTCAGCGTTCCTACAACCCTCTTCCCCTGTTGCACCCTCTCCCGCACTTCTTCATCCATACTCCCATCTTTACTCAACACACTGCCCTAATACTTAAATGAGCTGACATTCTCCATAGCCTGATCGTTTAACTTCACCTCACACTCTGTGGCTGCACCCCTTTCAAAGACCATAACCTTGCTCTTCCCCGCATTTACCTTCAGATTCCGTTTTTCTCACACTGTTCCAAACATATTTACCAGACCCTGCAACTCCCATTCACTATTGCTCATCAGAACTATATCATCAGCAAACAGCAGCACAGGCAACTTCTACTCGTTTCCTTCCCTAATCAGAGGTACACCAACATGCACTGCTCTTCCTTGTATTTCTTTCATGAATCCATCCATATACTGGCTGGTGCGTGTGATAATGAAGATGTATGAGGATTCGCGAAGTTCGGTGAGGGTGAAGGGTGTACTGAGTGATGAGTTCGCAGTCTGTGTTGGAGTCCATCAGGGTTCAGTGTTAAGCCCCCTCCTCTTTATTATGGTCTTGGAGGCGCTGTCTAGAGTTTTTAGAGGCGGACTCCCGTTGGAACTGTTTTATGCAGACGATTTAGTCCTAATAGCTGACAGTATGCAGGATGCTGAGGCAAAATTTAGAGAGTGGAGAGAGGGCATGGCGAGCAAGGGTTTAAGAGTCAATATTAACAAAACCAAGGTTATGCATTGTAGATTGAGACGAGGCAATGTGGAAAAGAGCGGTGCATACCCATGTGCAGTGTGTGGAAAGGGAGTGGGCGTTAACTCAATTCAATGTAGCATCTGTCGATGTTGGGTACACCATGGGAGTAAGCGCTGTAGTAGAATAAAGGGGCCCCTGCCGAAGGATAAGTCAGAAATAGAGAAATTTGAGTGCGTAGTGTGCAAAGGCGAGCTTGTGTTAAGTGGTGATCCTGTGGCTGTGAATTTTGGAAATGAGTCTTTGGAGCTGGTGAACAAGTTTTGTTACCTAGGAGATACCATCTCTGCCGGTGGTGGGGCCGAGGCTGCCACTGTTGCTAGAATTAGGTGTGGCTGGGGGAAGTTCAGAGAATTGATGCCAATCCTGACCATGAAAAGAATGCCTCTCCCCCTGAAGGGAAAGGTGTATGCCTCATGTGTTAGAAGTGCAATGACGTATGCCTCAGAATCATGGGCCGTTAAAGTAGAGGATGTCAACAGAATGGAGCGTAATGAGATGAGAATGGTGAGATGGATGTGTGGGGCCAGGCTACAGGATAGAATAACAAATGTTGAGCTGAGGAGACGTTTAGGTATAAAGAGTATTAGCGAGGTGATGCGTACAAGTAGACTGGGATGGTATGGACATGTGGAGAGAATGGATGAACAAAATTGGGTGAAAAAAATGCAGGTCTGTGATTGTGGAGGGAGCTGCACCAAGGGGTGGACCGAGGAAGACCTGGGATCGGACTATACGCGCCGATCTCAAATCCAAGAACTTGACAAGTGAAGCAGCCCTTAACAGGGTTGCCTGGAACGCCGCCATTAGGACAAGAGACTGAAACTGCACTGATGTGTGGAACACTCAGTCTTAAAATTTTATGTATGTATGTATGTATACTGTATATACTGTATATTGAACAACCACGGGGACATCACACACCCTTACTTCAATGGTCAACCCAACATTCAGATAAGAGAACTCGCTCTGCTCATTCTCCACATGTATTGACGCCTTTGCACCCTCATACATGCTCTTTACTGCTTTCAGCAACTTGCCGAAGTTGCCGTCTACTCCGTATATTCTCAATACTTTTCACATACCTTCTCTGTCAACTATTAGGCCTTCTCCAAGTCCATAAAGGCAGCTTACAACTTATGTCCCTTCTCCAGAGATTTCTGCACAACACATTTCAGGGCAAAAATCTGATCCTGGGTGCAAATTTTCGGGAGGCTAAAATACAGCATCTAACGAAGTTTAGGCGTGTTGGTAAAATTGTCAAGATGGTTGAAAGTAATACTACAGCGATCGACCTAATTAGGTCGCTGTTGTATTGTGCCTATTCTAGTCTATCTATCTATCTATTGCCTGACGCCGTGATCCCCGAAGGGGTGGCCACGAACGAACCGCCCCCATGCACCTCTGTCCCCAGTCAGTCGACGCCCCTCCCCCCAACCAGCACCGCCTTCGTTCATGTAGTTCCTCACTCCATCCTTCCACCTCATATTTGGTCTACCTCTCCCCCTCTGTCCCTCCACCTCGCTCTCGTACACCCTCTTAGTCATTCTCTCGCTTTCCATACGTTCCATATGGCCGAACCATCTCAAGTTGTTCCTTTTCACACTTTCCAGCACATCTACCTCCACACCACACCTCCTTCTTACTTCCTCATTAGTCTGTCTATCCCTCCATGTAACTCCGCACGCACTCCTTAAGTAATTCATTTCCACTGCTCTCACTCTTGGTCTGAGTCTCTCAACCAACGTCCATGCTTCGCTTCCGTAAGTCAGTGTCGGGATTACCACACTGTCATGCAAGGACTTCTTCACTTCCATACTGACCACCCTATTTCTTGTTACTGCTTTTAGCGTTCCTAGTCACTTTAGCGTTCTAGTCACTCTCTTGATATCTTCTTTTACTTTACTCCTTTGCTTCCATGCATCTCCTCGTCGCATTTCAGAGGCAATAGGACAAGGGGCCATAATACGAAAATCAGGAAACAAAACTGTAATTAAGCTAAAATTTATATGAGTACTTTTTTAGTTACAGGGTTGTAGATTTTGGGAACTAGTTACCAGAGGAGATAGTTAACAGCACCTCTCTTTATGAATGTGTTTAAAAAGTGGATGATCGCATGGAAAGGGATTGTAAGTTCAGTAATTCCCGCTATGCACATTGGCTTGGGCCCGCCATTTGGCTACCCGAACCTGGTGTGTAGTTTACATGTATGATAGAAGTACTGTACTAGTTAGAAAGGGCGTGTAGGTACTGTACAGTATCATATATGCCTGGGTTGCCTGGAACGCCGCCATTAGGACAAGAGACTGAAACTGCATGTATGTGAGGAGCACTCGGCCTTAAAATTGTATGTATGTACTTTATGTATGTATGTATGTATGTATGTATGCATTATTGCTGCACCATGTACCGTATATATTTTATGTATCATGTACTGTAGATACATATGTTGGTTTTTAATGCGGTTCAACCTACCAAGGCATTCTGACCTGTGGAATTTTAGAACTTGACACAGTCTCCTGGTTGAATACTGTATTTTAGCTGGCTTAATATTGATAGCCTACATGCCTACAGATCCAACTTCCTTATAGCATGAAACTCGCAAGTGTTCAATTGCCATTGCTTTATACATTTCCGGGTTGATCTCATCTCATCCTGCCGTTTTTCATGTTTTAACCTTTTTGTGTCATCTTTAATCCTTTGAAAATTATGACACATCTTGACAGTTTATTCTGGCTAGTTAGTATTGGCAAATTTGTACAGTTTAGGAAAGACTGTGAAAAACATATGGGTAAACATAGGGGAGGTGTGATGGAGTGGTCATGCCACTGGATTGGTAATCCAATGGACCCTGGTTCAAATCCCGATATGTCAATGGGAAGATATTATTGGGATTGAATTTGGGCCCTGCTGTAGGACTCGGGGTCAACTTCCTTTGTCATAACAATAACCATACTAAAATGCCACAGGAACGCTGTGGTACGAAAATCCTGAGAGCGAAACCTCCAACCCTAACGAGCCACAGGAACGAAAATCCTGAGAGCGAAACTACCATCCCCAACGAAATCCCAGGCCCCTTTTTCCTTTTTCCGATTTAGTCTCTCTCCCTCTCTCTCAATTCACTCCACATATTATACGTTTCTCACACACACAGTCTTCTAATATACAAACCACAATACTTTACTCACTGATATTCTTGATGTACCACCTAAGTATGTATTTAATTAGGTAACCACCATACAGACTATAATACTTTCATTGTGTAGGTTCGAGGCGATCTAAGACACCTTAACTTCCAATTCACACCAAATCAGATCGTGATTACGTCAGCCCTGGATTTAGTTATATAACAATCATAGGCCCCCAATTCTAACAATTCTATGTCTCTAACCTCCCGTGGTTTTATCTACTAACTATATATTCCCAACCTTTAACCACGACACTATACACCCGAAAGAAAGGTCCACAGAACGAAAGGACCAGCTGACCGAGCCAACCAATTCAGACAGGCCCAAGCCCGCAGGGCTAAGCAGCTCCAAACCACACCTACCTACCCCTTCTAAAAACTGACCGTTTTCCACACCTCACATACACTACCCCCTCGTGTCCTACACCTCTACCTACACGATGACGAATAAATACACCTTTAAGTTAATACACCCATGCTCTGTCCCTAAGTTTAAGATATTAATATCATATTAATATCAACATACCCTAACATACCTTGTCTTGCCAGACTAAGTTTCTGAAGACCAATCGCCCTCATAAATCAATGTATTCAATCCTTAGGTTAAGTATTAATATCAACATACCCTAAAATACCTTGTCTTGCCAGACTAAGTTTCTGAAGACAATCGCCCCATAAATCTATGTATTCAATCCTTAGGTTAAGTATTAATATCAACATACCCTAAAATACCTTGTCTGCCAGACTCAGTTTCTGAAGACCAATCGCCCCCATAATTCTATGTATTCAATCCTTAGGTTAAGTATTAATATCAACATACCCTAAAATACCTTGTCTTGCCAGACTAAGTTTCTGAAGACAATCGCCCCATAAATCTATGTATTCAATCCTTAGGTTAATTATCTTTATCCGCCATTGTGTTCATCTTTTCCATTTACTTTTCCACAATTTTTATGCGTCTTCCACTCACCTCCTTCGTATCCACAGTCCACACTACTCCAATTTGCTTCGTGTCTTACACCTCTTACCCGTCCAACTCTACCTACATGATGATGAACAGGAATACACATTCATATTAAAACACCCATGCCCTGTCCCTAAGGTTGAGCCAATGCCAACCCGTCAGACAGCCATAAATCTATGTATGTTCTTCCATCCGAGAAGTAGTAGGTTAAAACCCCATGTCCTAATTGATAAGAAACTATGATACCCACGGGTACACCATTGTGTATATAACCATTGTTCCTGTAAGACCTAAACAGAGATAATGACTGAAGATGTTAGCCACCATGCAGTAACTCCAATTCTTACCCCAACCAGAGATTGTATAGATAACCTTGTTACCAGTATCTGTCATAAGTACCTCGAAACAATAACGAAGTACCCCTACGAACTGCCGCTTTTCTTGGTATATATTTCATAGAAAACGCAGTTCCCAGGGACAACTAGACGTGCAAAAGCTCGTGCCAACTAATAGTATCCATAACCCCTCGTACTGACGAAGAATAATACACCATGTTTTTCCCCACTTTACCCACAGTCAAGCACACACCTACAGTTCACCTCCTTCTTCCCCCCCCCCCCCCCCCCCCAGCCCCACAGTCCACATAATTCTATCTTTTCCAGACTCATATACCACCCCATAGTTGCATTCCCCGGTAGCATTTGGCTAACGTACTTTCACTGCCTTTTCAAACTCCAATATCAACTGCAGCCTAATGCCACCCCCACGCCCAGAGACCTTAGGGTCAAATTTCCCTATAGGCCCCCTGAACTCCTCCCCTCTCATTAAAATACCCCGCGCTTCTCGACTCTTGTCCGACCTAGCCTCTCTCTCATACCTCTTGAAGATCCTTGATTTTTCCGTTGCTAACACTCTTCAACCTTTTATATATATACTCCTACCCAGCCTGCCTTCCCTTAGTAGGCCAGAACAACATTAGAACTTTACTAACCCCTTGCATGCCATCTATCCTCTTACAACCTATTCACAACCCTGCACCCAATGGTCGTCGGTGCGAGGCTAGCCGCCTCACCAGTAACTAACTTCTATTGCCATACTTCCAGATAAATGTGGCAGAGTTAGCAACCAGTCTCCACCACATCCAGCAAACCATACGATTAACAACCAACCGATTAAAACCAGCTAGCCAAGGCACCTTCGGTTTGGATATTAAGAAGACCCACATCTGTTTCATAAACAGAGGGTTATTACAAACACTGGTGATATGGCAAGCCCGTAGCCACAGCCGCCGGACGACCATCCCAGAGAGAGAGCGCCCGGCTACCCCTTTTTTACCCACCCGAGGAGGGAGACCCCCACCCCCGCGGAGGTATACCTGACCCCTGTTTGACTTCCGGGTCATTGCCAGGTAGCCCAGGAATTCTTCCTATCAATGAACTAACCATGCATGTCTAACCCCCTTACTCACCTCTTTTTACCCACAATCATCCATTCACCCTTCTTGCATACTCGAATAAGCAAATTAGCACCTCAGCTATGCCATAGAATGAAGACTGAGCAATATAAGAGAGACACCCCTATCACAGCTGTCCCAGCCCTCCCCGCAAAGTAGATCCAGTCTCCCTCCCATAAATACTTCCAGTATAGCCAAAATAGTAACTCTTACTAAGGCTCAGTTATATCACAATATGAAGGCTTCTTATAGCCATGTGCCACAACAGTAATCACCACCTTACCTAGTCCCCGTATCTATTGAGAACTCAAATAAGTCCATAAGACTCGAGATCCCTATGGCCTACAGGGCCCAAAACCGAGCCTATAAACCCAGCTCCAGCCCCCAGTAAAATCAGTTGAAAGATAGACACCAACCCAGGTTGGTCACCAGAGTTAGCCTTGAGCTCTATCCTTGCTAGTTGCTGAGAAGTGAGTTCCAGAGCTGGCAGACTCCGTGGCAGATTTGGATAGAAGGACATGTCCACGTATTTGAGAACTTCATACATATGGACACCCTGGACGGCCGCGGAACCAGTCGCTAGCCCCCAACATCATGGACACAAGATAACCAGGACCAGACCAATCAGATACTACCCAAGACTCACTCTATCAGTACTACATTGTTACAGTGCTATTTAGAGATTCACTTATTAATATTTCTACGAAGTGGCTATATCTTTGCCCAGTGTAATTCATATAACCATTCCAGTTGGGAAGTGCTAAGCGTATCAGTGTTTATTAATTAACAGGCGACATTAACTCTCGTAATTACCTTTATCCAGATACTATTACATAGGAGTAAAACCCTAGTGATATCTAACGTTCGCCCACTGATTTGTGTTCTATGTATTTCTGCCATAAGAATATAAAACTTAGATCAGTACCCCCCTGAGGTTACTAGAATTCCCGTGCTCTAAAATACGCGTGTCTAATCTAGTCTGTGAACTATTACTTGTGCACCAGAGCTACCAGTAATAAATCTAACAGTGAATATGAATCTATAAGTAACATTGATGGTCTCCAGTATAAACCTGTTAAATAAGCCAGTGATCAGAAGATTAATACCTGAACGTTGGAAGTGGGAGACTAGGCTCCATCCAGCTCCACTTATGCTAGTGTTGTTCATTTCTATCATATTGTCTTGCACGAGTTTTCAGCAGTGGTATATTAATAAACGTGATCGTGTGTTTCTTTTGTGTTCTCTATTCCTCATACCTTGTATTGTGCATGCAGCCTTATATACCCAGTCAGTTAGAACTCACATTACCCAAGTTAAACCTGTAGAAAAACAGGGCATAACACATACCTTAATTAAATGAGCTCCTCAACTTACTTAAGAGTCTAATAAGATTTTCAAAGGATAATTGAATTACTTTTATATGATGCAACGAATTTCAGCCACAAACATGTTAATTATTACTTAATTACGATATCCTAGGTAAGACTAGTTTTTAAGTTGGAGGTAGGACTCATAAATTTCGACCTGTCAAACCTCCTTGAGGTGGGCACTTGTCGCTAAGGCCTCAGAATCAGGGTGTCACACTAGAGACCCGGTACAAGCAATTATTAGGCCAAATATCAGCATTATACTAGATTCACAAAGTTAAAGTTATGCTTTGCAATTAACTTTATACACCTGGAAGTGATTAAATGGCCAAAACAAATAAATTTCATTCTAATTCCAAAACAACATTGCTCCGATTGTGACACCCCTTTTCTAAACTTAATATAACAATACCAAACAATTATATTTAATATGCAAAGTTAGAATAATGACCCTCGTACCTATGCGACACCATTGGGCCTATTTAATCATTTCTTTCTAGTTATTACAGTTTAATATATGTCAACTGATATCTTAATCAAGATAATAACATAATACCGAACATTTCACCTAATCTCAACACTGACTGGTTCATTATTGGTGTTATGCCCTGTTTTTCTACAGGATTAACTTGGGTAATGTGAGTTCTAACTGACTGGGTATAGAAGGCTGCATGCACAAAACAAGGTATGAGGAATAGAGAACACAAAATAAGCACACGGTAACAAGACACACGATCACTTTTATTGATGTACACACTTCTGTAGTTTTCTTGATGATGATTAATATGAAGCATAAGAAGATATGAATACTCGTACAAGACAAATGATAGAATTGAACAACACTAGCATTAAGTGGATCTGGATGGAGCCTAGTCTCCCACTTCCAACGTTCGCTCCTGTATTGGCAAAATTTTTCCGTCTGTGTACTCATACCTCATGCTTCCCAGTACCCTGGAAAGAAGCAAACATCCATCCAGTTCCTAAAAAAGGTGCCTCTTCAGATCCATCAAACTACAGACCAATAGCTATAACTTCCACTCTTGGTAAAGTCTTTGAAATTATATTAAATAATCACATAATTAAGAATCTTGAGAATAATAAATTAATCAGTGATAGGCAATATGGTTTTAGACGATGTCGATCAACTGCAGACATGCTTTGCCTTCTTACGCATCAAATCAACCAAGCTACAGACCAACATGGTGAAACACATACAATAGCACTGGATATATCAAAGGCATTTGATAGAGTCTGGCATCAATCCTTATTGTCGAAGATGTCACACTACGGCCTTGCATCATTAGTTCCACTAATTTCTTCTTATCTTCATAACAGAAAAATACGTGTAATGGTAGATGGCCTTTATTCTAAATTTCACTCAATAAATGCTGGTGTTCCCCAGGGATCAGTTTTGGCCCCAATTCTGTTCCTCATTCATATCAATTATCTCGTATCTACCACTCATAATCCAATACATTCCTACGCAGATGACTCAACACTCCACAGTTCCTTCACATTTACCAATTCTTTCACCCAACCCGATCTTATAAATTCAAAAATAAACACTGCAATTTCTCTGAACCAGGACCTTTCTAGAATTAATGGATGGGGACAAAAGAATCTAGTTTCCTTTAATGCACAGAAAACCAAATACATTCAATTTTCTAACCGACAGAATCTCACTGACTCCCATATATTTTTAAATGATGTAAATATTCCCACTTCCCCTAGTATTGACATTCTCGGTGTAACATTAACTACTAACTTGAGCTGGACACATTATGTTAGAAGCATTGCTAAGAATGCCTCTAAAAAACTGGGACTCCTGTACAGAGTTCGAGAATTCTTCACTGACGAGCAGTTGGCCGTGATATATAAAAGTCATGTGCGTTCTCAGATGGATTACTGTTCACCTCTGTGGGGTGGAAGTGGAGTGGTTGCATTGAGGCAGTTGGACAAAATTCAAAATAAAGCTATTAGATTAATCAATAACCCTGCAATCACACAGGACCTTCCTACATTATCCATACGAAGAAACGTTGCATCCCTTGCATTATTCTACAGATATTTTCACAGCAATTGTTCCGAGGAACTTGCTTCAATTGTGCCGCCTCTCCACATCTTTCCCCGTAGAACTAGGGCAGCTGAGAGCGCCCATGAATTTACACTTTCTCCTCCACAATGCAGAACTTCTGCTTATCAGAATTCATTTATCCCCAGAGCTACTACTCTTTGGAATTCACTTCCCTCGAATTGCTTTCCACAAACTTACAATCTACAAATGTTTAAATCCAGTTGTTACAAACATTTTATGAATGGAGGATGCCTTTAGGCACATGGACCTTTTTGTTTTATCTGTGTTTTTCCTTCCTCCGTTCATTGTCTCTTAAAAAAAAAAAAAAAAAAAAAAAATTAATCTTCTGATCACTGGCTTTATTCACAAGTTTATATACTGGAGACCATAAATGTTACTTATAGATTCATATTCACTGTTAGATTTATCACTGGTAGCTCTGGTGCACAAGTAGTAGTTCACAGACTAGATTAGACACGCGTATTTTAGAGCACGGGAATTCTAGTAACCTCAGGGGGGTACTGATCTAAGTTTTATATTCTTGTATCAGAAGCACATAGAACGCAAATCAGTGGGCGAACATCAGATATCACTAGGGTTTCACTGGTATGTAATAATATCTGGATATATGAGTAATTACGAGAGTTAATATCGCCGGTTAATTAATAAACAATGATACGCTTAACACTTCCTAATAGAATGGTTATATATGAATTATACTGGGGCAAAGATATAGCCACTTCATAGAAATATTAATAAGTGAGTCTCTAAATAGCACTGTAACACTGTAGCACTGATAGAGTGAATCTTGGGTAGTATTTGATTGGTCTGGTCCTGGTTATCTTGCGTCCGTGATGTTGTGGGCTAACGACTGGTTCCGCAGCCGTCCAGATGGTCCATATGTAGAAAGTTCTCAAGACGGATCTCTTGGCGATCGTTGCTGGTTACACTCTTATATACCCTCTGGTTTCTAGACCTGAATCACAGATATTAGGATCTTCCTGTCAATCTGGATCGGAATTAACGCCAAGCGCATCTCACGTCGATCGCTCAGCTTCCCGGTCTGTATGAAGGTTATAAGGTGCACATAGATTTCTTTTACGTGGACAGATCCTTCTATCTATATCTGCCACGGAGTCTGCCGGCTCTGGAACTCAATTCTCAGGAACAAACAATGATAGAGCTAGAGGTCAACTCAATGGACCAGCCACTGGTTGGTGTCTATCTTTCAACAACTGATTTTACTGGGGGCTGGAGCTCGGTTTATAGGTTCGGTTTTGGACCCTGTAGGCAATAGAGATCTCGAGTTTTGATGGACTTATTTGAGCTCTCAATTGATACGGGAACTAGGTAAGGTGGTGATTACTGTTGTGGCACATGGCTGTATGGAGCCTTCATAATGTGATATAACTGAGCCTTAGTAAGAGGTACTATTTTGGCTATACTGGAAGTATTTAGGGGAGAGAGACTGGATCTACTTTGCGAGGAGGTTTGGGACATCTTTGATAGGAGCGTCTCTCTTAGATTGCTCAGTCTTCATTCTATGGTATAGCTGAGGTGCTAATTTGGTTATCGGAGTATGCAAGAAAGGTTAATGGGTTATTGTGGGTTAATAGAGGTTAGTAAAGGTGTTAGTCATACATGGTTAGTTCATTGATAGGAAGAATTCCTGTGCTACCTGGCAATGACCCGGAAGTCAAAACAGGGGCCAGGTATACCTCCGCAGGGGTAGGGGTCTCCCTCCTCAGGTGGGTGAAAGGTGTAGGTGCGCGTCCTCTCTCTGTGATGGTCGTCTGGGCGGCTGTGGCTGGGGGCTTGCCATATTACAAGTGTTTGTAATAACCCTCTGTTTATGAGACAGATGTGGGTGTTCGTAATACCAAAACCCAAGGTGCCTTGATCAGCTGGTTTAATTGGTTGGGTTGTTAATTGAATGGTTTGTTGGATGTGGTGGAGACTGGGTTGCTAACTCTGCCACATTTATCTGGAAGTATGGCAATAGAAGTTAGTCACTGGCGAGGCGGCTAGCCTCGCACTGACGATCATTTGGTACAGGGTTGTGAATGGGTTGTGAGGGAATAGATGGCATGCAAAGGGTTAGTAAAGTTCTAATGGTGTTCCTTCCTACTGGGGGAAGGTAGGCTGGATAGGAGTATATATACAAAAGGTTTGAGAATGTTAGTAACGGAAAAGTTAAGGATATTCAGGGGGTATGGTGGAGAGGCTAGGTTAGGAGGGAGTCGAGGAGCGTGGGGGATTAACGAGAGGGAGAGGGTTAAGGGGGGCTACGTGGAAGTTTGACCCTAAGGTCTCTGGGCGTAGGGGTGGCATTAGGCTACAGTTGGTATCTTAGACTGGGGGTTACCGACAGGGAAGGTAGGGTAATCAAACGCTACCGGGGGATGAGCAATAGGTGGTGGTATATGAGTCTGGAAATTATAGAATCATGTGGACTGTGGGGAAGATGAGGTTAGCTGTAGGTGTGTGCTTGACTGTGGATAAAAGTAGAGAAAAACATAGTGTACTATTACTCGTCAATACGATGGGTTATGGACACTATTAGTTGACACGATTTCTTGCTGATCTAGTTGTCCCTGGGAACTGCGTTTTCTATGAAATATATACCAAAGAAAGCGGCAGTTCGTAGGGGTAGCTTCGTTATTGTTTTCGTGGTAGATATGCGTCGAGACAATGGTAAAAGAGGGTTTTCTATACAATCTCTGGTTGGGGTAAGAATTAGAGTTACTGCATGGTTGCTAACATCTTTAGTCATTATCTCTGTCTAGGTCTTACAGGAATAATGGTTATATATACAATGGTGTACCCGTGGGTATCATAGTTTCTTATCAATTATGACATGGGGGTTAACATATTACTTCTCGGATGGAAGAACATACATAGATTTATGGGGGCGGTTGGTCTTCAGAAACTTAGTCTGGCAAGACAAGGTATTTTAGGGTATGTTGATATTGATATCTTAACTTAGGGACAGGGCATGGGTGTATTAAATTAAGGTGTATTCATGTTCATCATCATGTAGGTAGAGTCTGGCGGGTAAGAGGTGTAGGACACGAGGGGTAGTGGATACGCGAGGTGGGGGAAGGGTCAGTGGTTAGAAGCGATAGGCAGGTGTGGTTTGGAGCTGCTTAGCCCTGCGGGCTTCGGCCTGTCTGAACTGGTTGGCTTGGTCACCTGGTCCTTTCGTTCTGTGGGCCTTTCCTTCGGGTGTTTCTGTTCCCGTTTCTTTGTTGTTCTCGCTCGTGGCTTCCGTGGTGGGCTTCTCGTTCTGGGGCATTTTAATTGGGCTTAAAGTGAGTGAACAGTAAAAGTCTTGGTGTAAATATTGCCAAAATCAAGCCTAGTCAATTTAGACCCCTTACATGAGTGATTGGATGGAACGGCGAGAGATATGAGTGTGGATGTGCTTCTGGAAGCTGGTTTGGGGTGGGCAGGGAGAGAGAAATGACAGTATTTGTGTGTGATACCATGTGCTGGGTGTTGTTTTGATATGCCTTGGTGTCTGTGGGTGTGCTGCCATGTAGTGTAGTGGATGGTGTTGGTTTGTGGAGGCTGCAGCCAGGAATTGAGTGCCTCTCATGTCCAGGTGGTCTTTGACTTTGAGGACTTTGGTTTCTTGATGTAGGTGATCTGTAGGTGTAGTAGCTGTGCAACCTGTGTTGATTTTTAGGGCTTTGCTTTGAATAGTCTGCAAAGGTCTTTTGGTGTTTTTCAGTAAGGTTAGAATCCCAGGCAGGGCTTGCATTTTTCATCACTGATCTTATGTATTGTTGGTATACTGTGTTGGTAGTTTCTTTTGTGTACAAATACTGTGTGGGCAAGACCCTGAGGGTGTTAAGTCTGGGTGTCAGTTTATTCGTGTTTGTGATATGTTGTCTGAATGTCATTAGAGTATCATATGTTACTCCTATGGTTTTGTATTGGATCAGCTTTTGTTTCAAAGTGTTAAAAGCGAGGTCTCTTTCAGGTGTCCAGGTGAATGTGGTGTCCTTGTGGGTGAGTTGGTGGAGGGGTCTGGCTATTGCGGCAAAGTGTGGGACGAAACGTCTGTAGTATGTGGCTTAACCTAGAAAAGAACGTACTCCTTTAACGGTGGTGGGTGGGGGTTGGTTTTGTATGGCTTGAAGTTTCTTGGGGTCTGGTGCAATGCCATGTTCAGATATTACGTGGCCGAGGAAATCCACCTTATTTCGTGCAATCTCGCATTTTGAGGGTTTCAATTTCAGCCCGGCGGCTCGGATTCTTTGAAGAACTTGTTTCAACCTGAGGAGGTGTTCTTCCCAGGTTTGTGAGTATACAATAATATCGTCTAGATACGCTAGGCAGGTTTCCCAGGTAAGACCATGTAATACCACTTCCATCAAACGGGAGAAAGTGGCGGGTCCGTTGCAGAGGCCAAAAGGTAGGACGTTAAATTCGTAGTGGTGGCCACCACTAGTTGAGAATGCTGTTTTTTCTTGGTCCTCTGCCTTGATGGGTACTTGCCAATACCCTGCTTGCAAGTCGAGGGTAGTGAACCATCTGGATCCGTATAGGGAGTCAAGGGAATCGTCTATCCTGGGTAATGGCGTAGCGTCCTTAACCCGGGAGCTGCGGGGAGACTCTTAAGAGTTCCCCCGGCGCACTGCGGGGAGACTCTTAAGAGTCAGAGAAAAAAAAAATCAACTTTTGACATCGAAAAAAAAAAAAAAAAAAATTTTTTTTATTTATTTATTTTTTGGCCATGCAAAATCTCAGTCCTCTACCCCTCCTTCCCCACTTTCCTCCTCTCCTTCAGTTATCACCTATTTCCCTGTTATTCCCTTATTCTGAGGTATGCTAACATTAGAAATCCGATTGGAGGGTGTGGTCATCACTGATAGCAAGCGAGTGCAAGAGAGAGAGAGAGAGTATCGATCGACTGTGTCTCAGTGGCCTTGGGGAAATTGGCGGGAAAGCAGATTGCCTCACCCATACATTATACAACTCGCGGGCTATATCTCCGATTTTGACCATCCAAACGCTGTTTTCACTCGTTTTATTGTTGTTTCAGGTTAATACCTTTATAATCAACCCATAATAGGCGCATATGGATAAGTATTAATGCTATTAATGGCACAATGAATATTTTAGTGACGGAAACACCTCAAATACGTCAGCACAGGGGGACGTTTCCAATTACCCCCATGCGCACTTCAGAGGTTAATGGTTACGTCATTCAATCTCCTGTAATCTACGCAAAAACGGGTTGATCCATCTTTCTTTTTTACTAGGACAACAGGGGAAGACCAGGGGCTGATGGACGGGGTAGCAATTCCGGCCTCTAACACCTCTTGGACTTGGCGTTCCTCTTCCTGGCGTTGTATGGGATTTTTTCTACGGGATGGTTGTCTTATGGGGGGGCCTGTGGTGTTAATGATGTGTTGTTCAACATTGGTCTGTCCTATTTCAGTGGGTTGTTGGGCAAATACGTCACTGAACTCTAGCAATAGTTCGTACATGCTGTGTTTTTGGTGGTCGGATAATGTGTCAGGGAGAGGGGGTAATTTGAGACTGGTAGGGGTTTCATTGGAATCTATGGGGAGGTCATCAAATGTTTCGAGGTCTCCTATGATGAGGCCTTTTGGTAATGTCAGGGATTCTTCAGAGATATTGGCCACTAGAATGTGGTTTATGCGAGCGGAAATGATGGCGGGTTGTAGGAGGCAACGATTGGGGTCGGTGGACGTGGTAGTGGGGGAAAATATCATGTGAGTTTGGGGTATGGGTCGAAGGTTAACCCATTTTTGATGGCGGGGGGGAATTTGACATTTATCTTGAACTACAGCTGGGCTAATGATGGTGGGGGACCGACTGGTGAGCAGGTGCTCGGTACGCATGAGGGGGGGGGAATCACTTTGGTGGGGGTCACGCGTGAGTGGGGGATTAACGGTGCGTGTGGGAGGATCAGAGTGGTGAGGTGTGAGTGATTTAGAAAACGGAAGTTGTTGGTGGGACTGTGGAGGATTGGTGGGGGAAGAGTTAGGCATAGAACATGGGTTATTGGGGGAGGACTGATGTACTGATTTGTGGTTGTTAAAAGGACGAATTTGGGGAGTTTTGTCGGTGCCAGTGACGGTTTGTTTAGAGGTTATATGGGATTGGTGGGTTTGTCTGTTATGAGGGGGTGAGTCAAGTGTGGGGTTTTGAAGTTTTTTAGGGGTGTGAATTGTGTGGGGGTGGAAGGGAGCTACTGACGGAAAACTGTCACAAGGGAAATTTTGTTGGTGGGGGAATAGCTGAGCATTTCTGGGGGCATGGGGAAAACATTGTTGGGTACATAGGTCGGCATTTTCCCTGGAAACATGGGTACATAAATATTGGGTAGAATGGTTTTTACATACATAAGAGTCTGTCTTGGAAACATGGGAGGATTGATCCTGGACAGGGTTAGGAGAAATGGGGAGGTTTACATTATTGAGTTGCTTGGACTTGTCTTCTTTCGTTTGCTGAGGCATTTTTTCAACGGAATGAGTGGTATTTTGAGAGAACTCGGGGCAAGGGGGGGGGGGGGGGGGTTTGGAGTTACCTTAGTGCTAGCTGCAACTTGGTAATCTTGACTCAGAGTTTGTTGAGGGTGGAGGTGTTTTTTCTTTTTGTGAACTGGTTTCTGCGTGATGGGTTTGTCAGAGGCTTTGGGTTGGATTTTTTTTTTGAATGAGATCAGCCTCTGGCCGCAGTCAACCTGGGCCTGGAGTTTTTGAAGGAGGTTAATAAAATGCCCCAGAACGAGAAGCCCACCACAGAAGCCATGAACGAACACCACACAGAAACACCAAAGGAAAGGTCCACAGAACGAAAGGACCAGCTGACCGAGCCAGCCATTTCAGACAGGCCCAAGCCCGCAGGGCTAAACAGCTCCAGGACGCACCCACTTACCTTTTCTAAACTGACCATTTTCCACACCTCACGTACACTAACCCTCTCGTGTCCTACACTCCTAACTACAAAGATGATGAACAGGAATATACATTCATATTAAAAACACCCATGCCCTGTCCCGACGTTGAGCCAATGCCAACACATCAGACAGCCATAATTATATCTATGTATGTTCTTACATCCGAGAAGTAGATGTTATATATCTTAGAAGTTAAAACACCCACGCTGTCCCTAGACCTCGTATATCATTTTCCATGACGAGTATAGATATATGTAACCCGTGCCCAGTCGCCCCTTGCATTGTTCCTCTAGTAACTAAGTCTATAATATTAACTGCCACCAGCATTGATACGACATAGCGGCACTGTCCTTGCTACAAAGATGATGAACAGGAATATACATTCATATTAAAAACATGCCCTGTCCCGACGTTGAGCCAATGCCAACACATCAGACAGCCATAATTATATCTATGTATGTTCTTACATCCGAGAAGTAGATGTTATATATCTTAGAAGTTCAAACACCCACGCTTGTCCCTAGACCTCGTATATCATTTTCCATGACGAGTATAGATATATGTAACCCGTGCTCAGTCGCCCCTTGCATTGTTCCTCTAGTAACTAAGTATTAATATTAACATTCCCTAACATCTTGTCTTGCCAGACTAAGCTTCTGAAGACCTATCGCCCCATAAATCTATGTATGCAATCCTTAGGTTAAGTATTTCTATCCGCCATTGTGTTCACCTTTTTCCATTTACTGTCCACAATTGTCATACGTCTTCCCCTTGCCTCCTTCGTATCCGCATTACCGAGGTAATCCTCTCGGGCATGGAAGCGTACATTCCATTTTGTTTCTCTGTCTAATGCAAAAAAATCTTGGTTTACTCACGCTTGTTCTACTGCTGTCCACAACAAGGAGGAAGCATTCAAACGGTACCGACGCCTTAAAACTCAAGAATCTCATTCCTCCTATGTTTCTGCCCGGAATCAAGCCAAATCTGTTCTTCAACTTGCCAAGCACTCTTTCATCAATAATAAATGCACTGAACTATCCAACTCTAGCTCTTCCTAAGCTTTCTGGCATCTAGCCAAAAACCGCTCCAACAATTTTTCTTCCTCGTCTTTCCCTCCCCTTTTCCACTCTGATGGAACAACCATCACTTCTTCCTCTGATAAAGCTGAACTCTTCGCTCAAACTTTTGCTAGAAACTCCACGTCGGATGATTCCGGTGCTATTCCTCCCTCTCCACCTACTTATACCTCATATCCTAATCTCTTCTAAAGATGTAATTTCTACCCTCTCTGGGCTTAATACTAAGAAGGCATATGGTCCGGACAGTGTTCTTCCTGTTGTACTCAAAAACTGTGCTTCCGTGCTGACCCCTTGCCTAGGCAAACTCTTTCGTCTCTGTCTCTCCTCTAACGTCTTCCCTTCTTGCTGGAAGTTTGCTATCATTCAACCTGTCCCAAAGAAGGGTGACTGCTGTCAACCCTCCAACTATCGTCCAATTGCTCTCATCTCTTGTATCTTTAAAGTTTTTGAAACTATTCTTGCTTCCAAATTTCTTAAGCATTTCGCTTCTCATAATCTGCTCTCAGATCGCCAGTATGGCTTCCTTAAGGGTCGCTCTACTGGTGATCTTTCATATCTTATTAACTCCTGATCACCCTTCTTTCGGGATTTCGGTGAGACTTTTTCTGTTGCACTAGACACATCGAAGGCCTTCGATAGAGTCTGGCACAAATCTTTAATTTCTAAACTACTGTACCCTCCTTCGGTTTCTATCCCTCCATCTGTGCCTTTGTCTCTAATTTCCGTTCCGGCCATTCCATAGCTGCGGTTGTGGACGGCCATCACTCACTTCCTCATCCTATCAACTCCAGTGTTCCTCAGGGTTCTGTCCTATCTCCTATTCTTTTTCTAATTTTCATAAATTATCTTCTCAACTGTACATCCAGTCCCATCCATTCATATGCAAACGACTCTACCTTACACTACTCAATCAGTTTTCCTGAACACCCCAGCTAGCAATCCCTCAAAGACAAACGTAATGAAGCCATAGAACATTTATCTTCTGATCTAGCTACTATTTTCAATTGGGGTAGAGAAAACCTTGTTGCATTTAATCCTTCCAAGACCCAATTTCTCCATCTTACTACCCGTCGGGAACCTCCAGAGAACTATCCCTTATTCTTCAATAATACAAAAATCAATCCTTCATCTTCTCTCAATATTCTCGGTGTCTCTTTTTCTTCTGGTCTCACTTGGAAGGACCATATTACCAGTCTTGTTAAGGCAGCCTCCCAGAAGCTGGGTGTGCTCAACCGCCTTAGTTAACCCATTCTTTCTGCTTAGCAAAATTTCCAGTTTTATATCTTGGGACAAACAGATTGGTTCCTTCTCTATAAATATTGAGGAACCTACTATATTTACCTCGTACATCTTGTTCCTTCAAAATGAGATCCCAATCTACTCCCTCCAATTATCTTTTCAAGGATGCATAATCAGCTTAGGCTATACTATAATTTAGTCTGTCATTTATATAGCTATTATCTAATCTATTGGCATTACTCGAGATCAACTTCTATTTCAGTAATAGGTGATCACTTTTGCCTACAGGACATAGATAGTTTATATAACTAATTTCGTGAGGATCTTTTGTAAAAATCAGATCGAGCTTAGAAGGTTCGTTATTACCCCTCATTCTAGTATTTTCCTTCACATGTTGTGTAAGTACATTCTCCGTAACCAACTCTAATAACCGACTTCCCCAGGATCTATGATTGGGCCCTGCATCTCCCGATTCCCAATTAACCTCACCATAGTTGAAATCTCCCACCAAGATCAATCTACTAAACTGTCTTCGTGGTGCGATGCATAAGGTGTTGATTTTCGGGGTGAGCATCCTGGGTTCGAATCCACGGACTGCCACATGTGTTTGTAAATTTCATTAATCGATTTTAGGAGTATAGTTGGTTGTTGGAAGGAACATAATAATTTCTTAAAAGCAATCTTCTCAACGACTGAAACATATCCTCGACCATCTCCTCAAACTCTCCCTCCATGCTCTGTTCTTTGGTGGCATGTAAACTACTGCTATGTCTAGCTTTTTTCCTTCAATATCGTTCGAGTTCAACTGCCATTATTTCTGCCTTGTCATTATTTAACTCTACTTTCTTTGCTGTCATAGGGTTCTTAACTAATACTGTCACTCCACCTCCCCTTTTCCCCTTTCTATCATATCTTTATACAGTACATTATATCCTTCACTAAACACTATATTACTGTCAAAGTCCTGGTTCAGCTTTGTCTCCATACATACTGTACATACATAACATTTTAAAACTGAGTGCTCCACACATACGTGCAGTTTCAGTCTCTTGTCCTAATGGCGGCGTTCCAGGCAACCCTGTTAAGGGCTGCCTCACTTGTCAAGTTTTTGGATTTGAGATCGGCACGTATAGTCCAATCCTCGGTCCACCCCTTGGTGCAGCTCCCTCTACAATCACAGACCTACATTCTCTACACATGTCCATACCATCCCAGTCTACTTGTACGCATCACCTCGCTAATACTCTTTATACCTAAACGTCTCCTCAGCTCTACATTTTTTATTCTATCCTGCAGCCTGACCCCACACATCCATCTCCCCATTCTCATCTCATTACGTTCCATTCTGTTGACATCCTCTACTTTAACGGCCCATGTTTCTGAGGCATACGTCATTGCACTTCTAACACATGAGGCATACACCTTTCCCTTCAGGCGGAGAGGCATTCTTTTCATGGTCAGAATTGGCAGCAGTTCTCTGAACTTGCCCCAGCCACATCTAATTCTAGCGACAGTGGCAGCCTCGGCCCCACCACCGGCAGAGATGGTATCCCCTAGGTAACAAAACTTATCCATCAGCTCCAATGACTCATTTCCTAAATTCACAGCCACAGGATCATCACTTAACACAAGCTCACCTTTGCAAACTACTCACTCAAATTTCTCTATTTCCGTCAAACAGGCTATCTGTGGTTGATCCTTTCTTAATAATTCATCTAACTCTACCTTTTTACTGTTTATTCCATCTATATTGGTGTAGTAGCACAGTATATTGGGATCCTCCTCCTTGTTTTTCTTCCCTCTTTGCCTCCTACCAGGTTCCCCTCCTCCTCCATCCCTTCCCTGACCTAACTCCACATTCCCTGCTAGTTCTACTCTCCTCCCCCCCTCTCCACAATCTCCTGTACCCCCTGTTCCACCTCTACCTTTTCCATTTCCACCTTCTCCACCTCCATCTTTTCCACCATGTGCTGACTCTCTCGGGTCCCTTGCCCCCTGCATTATCTCTCGCTCCAACTTGGTACTTGTCTCTCTGCCTCTTTCACTATCACTCCGCTTACTTTCGGTTCTTGGTGGTTCCTGATGTACCACTTCCTTTAATATCCCTTCCCTTATTCTCTAAAAAAAAAAAAAAAAAAAAAAAAAAAAATTTGCTCTTCAGACAACTTTCCATTCTCTTCATCAGCCTTAGGTCCTTTTTTTACCCTTATATGCTTCAGCTGTCAAATTTAGTTTCCAACTTACATTGGCTACTGCTTCTGCCGTTGGCCTAGATTTAAGTTCTACTGTTAGTGGTCTCATCTCGCCCTTCTTATATTTTCCTGACCTGCTCACCTCCTCCAGTTCTTTTACCCATTCATAACCCTCGTCTAAGCACTCCAGTATCCCCTTGACTTTCTCATCATCACTTTCCTTTCTTGCCTTCATATCTGCCAGGTGCTCTTCCACATCTCCAAAGATTATTACACACTTACCTCTATCTATTGTCTCTCTCACTATCTTCTCTTTCTTCTTTAAAACTTTGACTACATTTTTTTCAAACTCTTTCTTTTCAGGTTTGTGTGACAAATTGGAAAATAATACATAAATACAGCTTATATTTATAATAAATAACATGCAAAATGATTAATAAAACGGGTTATACAAGGTGTAAACTTTAATTCCTTTATTACATGGCAATTATAATGTAAAACTAGCAAAATAAACAAACCAAAAAAGAGAACGTAATATAAAGACAACAAGAATGAATCAAAATCGGTTTGTCAATGGCATGTCAATTATTAAAGGACTATACTGTAGATCAGGCAAGAAATGTGGTAATAAATAGGAATGAATGGCGAATGCTTGTGAATAGATGAGTGATAATGTGGTTCTTTGGGAGAGGGGGTCAGGTGCCAGCTGGACTAGATAATAAGAGTGGTTGGGTAGTAGAGGGAATGAAGATTTGGAGAGACAGAAACGAGCGAGGTACGTGGAGAAAAAGAGAGTAGTGAAGAGTAGATGAGGAATTTGGAAGGAATCTGAGTGTAAAATGGAGGGAGTGTAAGAAACTGTTCTGGAAAGAAGTCAAGAAAGTTAGGGAAGGTAGCAAGGGAAACAGTAAGGGTGTGAAAGATAAGAATGGGCGAGTGCTAGCCGAGAAGCAAGAGGGTGTCGAAAGATGGAGGGAGTACTTCAACGAAATGCTGAATGTAAGGAATGAAGCGCCAGCAAATATAGTTGGATGGGGTATGGGAGGGAGAAGAAGAGAAGTAGTGGAGGATGAGGTGGGGATCAGGAGGTCTGAAGTGTGTGAAGCCATGAAAAGAGTGTAGTTAGGGAAAGCACCAGGAATAGATGGAGTGTGTGGGGAAATACTGAAATATGGTGGTGAGATAGTGATTGAATGGGTATGGAAAATGTGCAAACTAGCATGGGAGAAGGGGAGTGCACCCGATGACTGGAAGACAGGCATAATAGTCCCCCTATATAAGAGTAAAGGGGAAAGAGGAGTGTGGTAACTACCGAGGAATATGTATTCTAAGCGTAGTAGATGAAGGTGTACAGTAGGGTAGTGATCGAGAGAGTGAGAGCGAGAACGAGAAATGGATAGATGATAAGCAGGGCGGTTTTAGGAAGGGAAGAGGATGTGTAGATCAGATTTTACCCTGAAATGTGTTGTGGAGAAATATCTGGAGAAGCAACAAAAGGTGTATGTTGCCTTTATGGACTTGGAGAAGGCCTATGATAGAGTGGATAGAGAAGGTATGTGGAGAGTACTTAGAATATACGGAGTAAATGACAAGGTGCTGAAAGCAGTGAAGAGCATGTATGAGGGTGCAAAGGTGACAGTACATGTGGAGAATGAGTAGAGCGAGTTCTTTGACCTGAATGTTGGGTTGAAACAGGAGTGTGTGATGACCCGTGGTTGTTTACTGTATATATGAATGGAGTCATGAAAGAAATACTATCAAGAGCAGTGGATGTTGGTGTATCGCTGATAAGGGAGGGAAACGAGTGGAAGCTACCTGTATTTGTTTGCTGATGGTACAGTTCTGATGAGCGATAATGAATGGGATTTGCAGGGTCTGGTAAATATGTTTTGAACAGTGCAAAAAACGGAATCTGAAGGTAAATGCGGGGAAGAGCAAGGTTATAGTCTTTGAAAAGGGTGAAGCCACAGTGTGTGAGGTGAAGTTGAACGGTCAGGCTATGGAGATTGTCAGCTCATTTAAGTATCTGGGCAGTGTGCTGAGTAAAGATGGGAGTATGGATGAAGAAGTGCGGGAGAGGGTGCAACAGGGGAAGAGGGTTGTAGGAATGCTGAAAGCAGTAACAAGAAATAAGGTGGTCAGCATGGAAGTGAAGTCCTTGCATGACAGTGTGGTAATACCGACACTGACTTACGGAAGCGAAGCATGGACGTCGGTGAAGAGACTCCGCACGCACTTCTCAAGTAACTCATCTCCACCCCTATCACTCTTGGTCTGAGTCTGTTCACCAACATCCATACATGGAGGGATAGACAGACGAATGAGGAACTAAGAGAGGTGTGGTGTGGAGGAAGATGTGATGGAAAGTGTGAAAAATAGATTATAATAGACTGACAATGATAAGCAGTTTGTCTTGCATATGTAGTGAGAGTGAGTGAGAGAATGAGAGTGAATGAGTGCGTGAACGAGATTAGAGAGAGAAAGCGAGAGCGAGTGAGAGTATACAGTATATATGGGTGGGGCGATTGATTAAAAACCTGACAGCTGTACTTAAAATTATCATTATATATTGTTGCACTTTAAAAATTGAATCAAACACAATAAAGCTTTACCATACAGAATATGCTGATCACAGAATATAAAAGCTCATCTCGCTATAAACTACAGTACCTACAGGAAATAATATGAGCCGCAATTTTTTTTTTTCACATAACTTCACCTCATCCAATCTAAATGGTTTGTCAGTGGAAAATGTAATAAAGGGTTACAGGCAATAATATTAAGCTGGTGTGATGCTCGCTTTTCCAGCACTTTTATCAGGTAATTGTGATCTGGCATCTTCTTAAGTAAAGTTATATATAATTTTACTACTGTATCTTAAAATCTAGTTGTCGAATCCAATGAAAAAATGCCAAACACTAGTACGAGAAAAAACTTGCACATCGAAAATTTATGTAAAAGAACATGTGCCGGTGGTGTCGACAGGAATATTAAGGGGAGGCAGACTGTTTTTCTGGACCCCCCTTCTCCCTAATGTTTAGCCCCACTAGTTTTGAGAATATAAGATGTTCGGCCCATTAGTTTGGCGATTTTAACACCTTTCGCCCCATTTTGTTGTCAATTTTAACAGGTACTACAAGTTTCCCTCGATTTCCGTTTGGATTACGTTCCTGAAACACCAATATTAAATAAACAAAATAAATAGCAAACCCTAAAATTAATGGGGTAAATGAGGATGCATTCTGGGACCAGCCAAAACCCGAACATAATTTTTTTTTTTGCCAGATGCCCTAATGCCTGAGAAGGGGTGGCCACCTAACAACCTATAATAATATCGTAAATTGGGGCATCGGATAGCGAGGGGGACCTGTCTACTATACAGGGTTAGTAGTTCATCGGATAGCGAGGGGGACCTGTCTACTATACAGGGTTAGTAGTTCATTGGATAGCGAGGGGGACCTGTCTACTATACAGGGTTAGTAGTTCATTGGATAGTGAGGGGGACCTGTCTACTATACAGGGTTAGTAGTTCATTGGATAGTGAGGGGGACCTGTCTACTATACAGGGTTAGTAGTTCATTGGATAGTGAGGGGGACCTGTCTACTATACAGGGTTAGTAGTTCATTGGATAGTGAGGGGGACCTGTCTACTATACAGGGTTAGTAGTTCATTGGATAGCGAGGGGGACCTGTCTACTATACAGGGTTAGTAGTTCATTGGATAGTGAGGGGGACCTGTCTACTATACAGGGTTAGTAGTTCATTGGATAGCGAGGGGGACCTGTCTACTATACAGGGTTAGTAGTTCATTGGATAGTGAGGGGGACCTGTCTACTATACAGGGTTAGTAGTTCATTGGATAGCGAGGGGGACCTGTCTACTATACAGGGTTAGTAGTTCATTGGATAGCGAGGGGGACCTGTCTACTATACAGGGTTAGTAGTTCATTGGATAGTGAGGGGGACCTGTCTACTATACAGGGTTAGTAGTTCATTGGATAGCGAGGGGGACCTGTCTACTATACAGGGTTAGTAGTTCATTGGATAGCGAGGGGGACCTGTCTACTATACAGGGTTAGTAGTTCATTGGATAGTGAGGGGGACCTGTCTACTATACAGGGTTAGTAGTTCATTGGATAGCGAGGGGGACCTGTCTACTATACAGGGTTAGTAGTTCATTGGATAGTGAGGGGGACCTGTCTACTATACAGGGTTAGTAGTTCATTGGATAGCGAGGGGGACCTGTCTACTATACAGGGTTAGTAGTTCATTGGATAGCGAGGGGGACCTGTCTACTATACAGGGTTAGTAGTTCATTGGATAGTGAGGGGGACCTGTCTACTATACAGGGTTAGTAGTTCATTGGATAGCGAGGGGGACCTGTCTACTATACAGGGTTAGTAGTTCATTGGATAGCGAGGGGGACCTGTCTACTATACAGGGTTAGTAGTTCATTGGATAGTGAGGGGGACCTGTCTACTATACAGGGTTAGTAGTTCATTGGATAGCGAGGGGGACCTGTCTACTATACAGGGTTAGTAGTTCATTGGATAGTGAGGGGGACCTGTCTACTATACAGGGTTAGTAGTTCATTGGATAGCGAGGGGGACCTGTCTACTATACAGGGTTAGTAGTTCATTGGATAGCGAGGGGGACCTGTCTACTATACAGGGTTAGTAGTTCATTGGATAGTGAGGGGGACCTGTCTACTATACAGGGTTAGTAGTTCATTGGATAGCGAGGGGGACCTGTCTACTATACAGGGTTAGTAGTTCATTGGATAGCGAGGGGGACCTGTCTACTATACAGGGTTAGTAGTTCATTGGATAGTGAGGGGGACCTGTCTACTATACAGGGTTAGTAGTTCATTGGATAGCGAGGGGGACCTGTCTACTATACAGGGTTAGTAGTTCATTGGATAGTGAGGGGGACCTGTCTACTATACAGGGTTAGTAGTTCATTGGATAGCGAGGGGGACCTGTCTACTATACAGGGTTAGTAGTTCATTGGATAGCGAGGGGGACCTGTCTACTATACAGGGTTAGTAGTTCATTGGATAGTGAGGGGGACCTGTCTACTATACAGGGTTAGTAGTTCATTGGATAGCGAGGGGGACCTGTCTACTATACAGGGTTAGTAGTTCATTGGATAGCGAGGGGGACCTGTCTACTATACAGGGTTAGTAGTTCATTGGATAGCGAGGGGGACCTGTCTACTATACAGGGTTAGTAGTTCATTGGATAGCGAGGGGGACCTGTCTACTATACAGGGTTAGTAGTTCATTGGATAGCGAGGGGGACCTGTCTACTATACAGGGTTAGTAGTTCATTGGATAGCGAGGGGGACCTGTCTACTATACAGGGTTAGTAGTTCATTGGATAGCGAGGGGGACCTGTCTACTATACAGGGTTAGTAGTTCATTCACAGATCTTTATTATTCTTCTGTCTTTAAGGGGAGGCAGACCGTTTGTTTGGTCTATTAAATCATTTATTCATATGTTTTTTTTTTAGTTTCCTCCCTAGACCTCCATCAAGCTTAGAAAAACCCCCCCTAGACCTTCAATATAAATCTGTACATTTTCGGTAGAAAAATGTCACGGCCGAAAGCCGGTTCCTCTTAAAATTGCAGGCTCGCTAACGCTCGCCAAGAAAAAATCTATACATAATGGCACGAAAGGTCTTAACATACTAAATCAATAATGGATTATCAATACTCCCAGCTTGACTTAAAATATATATATTTCCTTGTGTTGGATTTACCAACTATTCAGCTTATGAACACTGAATATAAAAATGTATACAACATATACTGTACCTGTATACTGTACCTGTATACTGTACAGTATATATATAGAACCATACAGTAAACCCTCGCTATCTCGGACCTCTAAAAGTCAGAAACCCGCACTGCTCGGACTGGCATCGGCCTCTCGGAAAGTTTGCCGTAGATCTCGGAAAATTCCTAGATGTAAGGGGAAAACTCCGAGGGCCCACATGGTCTCTCGGACAGGTGTCCATATATCTCGGAAAATTCCGAGATCTAAGGCTACTTAGTCCGAGATAGCGAGGGTTTACTGTATTTATAAGTAAGACAAATTAGCATATATGCATCAATAGGGTGGTGGGAGCTCTTTTGGGGAGCTAGTTAAAATTTTCACAAAAGAAAAAATTGTTTATATCCTGGATGTGTGTACCACACTTATATTTCAACTTACCACATCCCTCCACCCTTTCTGACTCGTCTTTATTCTTTTTTGCAGAAGAAACAACACCCACAGCGTCTCACCCAATTTTTGTTGACCAATTGTCGGCAAATCTGACAAAACCAAGTCTGTAATATAAAAGTAAAATATGTTACTCATGATATTAATACCGGTACATAATTATATACATACATACATACAATTTTAAGACTGAGTGTTCCACACATAAGTGCAGTTTCAGTCTCTTGTCCTAATGGCGGCATTCCAGGCAACCCTGTTAAGGGCTGCTTCACTTGTCAAGTTCTTGGATTTGAGATCGGCGCGTATAGTCCGATCCCAGGTCTTCCTCGGTCCACCCCTTGGTGCAGCTCCCTCCACAATCACAGACCTGCATTTTTTCACCCAATTTTGTGCATCCATTCTCTCCACATGTGTATATATATATATACTGTATATATATATATATATATTTCTTACAGTTTCTTACAATAGATCCTCTGGTAAAAAGCAAACTAGGCCTGTGTATCCAGCTCAGTACCAGTACTTGCACTGCTGCGGTCGTTCACGGTGTTGGCGGTGGCGGTAGCAGACGCAACATTTTTACTATTCTGTATTTTTGCTTTATAATCAAACTTCAAATCTTGTCTTCCCCATGCTTTATCAAGGTTACTTTCAAACTCCCTTATTGATTCGGAATTGACTACATACTGGGGCAGTGCGTTCCACTCATTTACCACTCTATCACAAAATGAGTTCTTTGCCTTCTCAAGCCTATTTCTTTCTTTGTAAATTTTCTTAAGAGTGTCCTCTCATTCTTGTTCCCTCCCGCATCATGAAGATACCTTCACACACATCCTCATCATACTTTCCTGACACTATCTTAAAAGTCTCTTATCATATCCCCTCTTTCTCCTATATGCCAGTGTCGGAAGCCCCAGTGTCCTCAACCTCTGCTCATAGCCCGCGTTCTTCAACGTTGGTACTAGCTTGCTAGCTCTCCTCTGCACTTTCACCACTGCTTCTATATCCTTTACCATATATGGAGCCCACACCTGGTTCGCATATTCCAGGTGCGGCCTAACCAGCGCTGTATAGAGATTCCTGAAGATTTCTTCGTCAAGTGACACAAATGTCCTCCTTATCAGCCCTACAATTCTATTGGCTTAGTTTATCTTTTCCGCTAAATGTTCTGAGAAATTTAACTTATTGTCTATCACTACTCCTATATCCTTTTCTGCATTCACTTCCTCCATCGCTTCATACATACTGTATCCTACCTTGTCTATCTTGCTTGTCCCAATCCGCATGTACTTACATTTTTTTGGATGAAAAGGCATTAACCAATGCTCAGACCATCCCTTCATGCCCTCCACATCTCCTTGAAGCAAACCCACATCTTCCTTACTCCTCACTCTTCTATACAGCTTAGTGTCATCCGCATACAGGTATACCTCACTTCCATTAGTTATAACTTCAGGTAAGTCGTTGATAAATATAACGAACAGTAGTGGTCCCAACACAGATCCCTGAGGTACCCCAGATGTAATTTCCCTCCACCCCGAGCCTATTCCATTCACCAGTACCCTCTGTCTCCGATCTTTCAGGAAGGCTTCTATCCATTTCACACATTTCTCCCCTATATTATAGCTTCTAACTTTCTCTAGTAACCTTTTATGTGGGACCTTATCGAAGGCCTTCATAAAATCGCAATATACCACGTCTATTACATCACCATCTTCTAGAATTTGCATCCAATCATCTACCACCTTAATTAGTTGTAGTACCGTCGACCTCCCCGGCAAGAATCCGAACTGTCTCCCACTGAAAAGTTGGTTTGATTGCATATGCTCCATTATTCCTTCTCTAATTACCGTTTCCATTAGTTTACACACAATACTTGTCAAACTGACTGGTCTATAATTTCCTGGGTCATTTCTCTTTCCCTTCTTAAATATAGCTGTTATGTTCGCCTCTCTCCAGTCCATCGGGATTTGTCCTGTATTAAACGATACCTCAAATAAAATTTTCAATGGCTCTACTAACATCTCACCTCCTTCCTTTATGATTCTTGCGTGTATCCCATCTGGTCCTGGGGACTTACTTCTGTTCATTTTTTCTATAGCCCTTCTTATTCTAGCATGGGAAAACTCTATTAGTTCTAGTGCCGGTGCCTGTTTGATGGGAATAGTAGGCACTGCATCATCCGACTCCACTGTTAGTAACCCCCCAAAGTATTTCCCCAGCACCTCTGCTTTCTCCTTATCAGTCTCCGCTCTACTCCCATCATCCAACCCCCCTACCTATATGGATGAAGGCGGTGCTGGTTGGGAGGAGGGGCGTCGACTGACGGGGGACAGAGGTGCATGGGGGCGGTTCGTTCGTTCGTAGATAGATAGATAGATAGATAGATATATAGATATATAGATATATAGATATATATATATATATATATATATATATATCTGAAGTTATAACTAATGGAAGTGAGGTATACCTGTATGCGGATGACACTAAGCTGTATAGAAGAGTGAGGAGTAAGGAAGATGTGGGTTTGCTTCAAGGAGATATGGAGGGCATGAAGGGATGGTCTGAGCATTGGTTAGTGCCTTTTCATCCAAAAAAATGCAAGTAGGCCTACATGCGAATTGGGACAAGCAAGATAGACAAGGTAGGATACAGTATGTATGACCGTCTTATTTGGACTTTTTGTAATCTATGAATCATTTCTAATGCTATGGAATCGAAAAATATACAGTAATATTCTTCCAGCACATAGATAAACAAGAAATAAGATAGTCAACACAAAATATTCCCAGTCTTCTCTGCAAATAGGCGCGAGGTTCTGAGCGTCGGGAGATTTAATTTGATTTATTTATTTATTTTTTCCCCACGGTATATTTTTGCCTTGAAAGTGACTACACAAAATGATAGGGTAGTATTATAACATGTTTTTAATTGACATTTGTGTCATTTTTGCTGATTATGAGTTGGTGGGAAAAAAATCTTTAATTCCATCATATCGGAAATGATTCACAGAATATATAGAGACCAAATAACATACACTTTTAACCCTTTCTCTGCGGGGTGTTTTGGGCTATTTAGGGCATATTCAGGCACTCCTGAATGATAATCAAGCATATGCATTAAATCAACTGTATTCTGCCAAAAACTAGGCGAAAATAGCTTCAAAATGAGACCAGAACGGGCCTCGTACGTGGCCTGGTTCACCCGCAGCGGTGCCAGTGAAACGCGGGAAACCCGCTATTTGTTAGCACTCGCTCGCTTGGCTACACTGTTGTGAGAGACCCGCGCGAGACACAGTCTACCTCAGTGAGCTGCTCGCTGCTCTGAGGGTCGGAGGTGGGCCCCTCACGCTCCCGCCCACTGACACTCGTTTTTTACGGTTTTTACAGGCTTTTAAAGCCTGGAAATTGCTGCAAATTGCCAGGACGTTCCAGAACGTCAACCGCAGCAAAAGGATTAAGTGTGTTCAATAGTTTTGCATTATTAATAGGGTTATAACTTTTTCTCTACTTTCTGGTCTATTGAACCATAATAAAGAGAGGGGGAGAGAGGGAGCGTCCCCGACAGTGATAACCAGTCTGATGATGATAATGATATGATGGACAATATTTCTGTGTTCTCTGGTTTCGATGAGGACGATCAACGTGCCTGGGAACCTGGAGGGGGCCACCCCTTTGGGGATCACGGCGTCAGGCATTAGATAGATAGAAGATTAAAATTTAACATATTGCAAACGAGAATATCGTCCATATATCTACTATTATTACTTAACATCAATTTTGTGTACAGTATTGGAAAGCAGCGTGGTGAGCTTGGTTAGTGTGGTGAAAAGATATGAGGAGGTGTTTGAGAGAGGTATACCCTGTTTCATTTCATCTGACGGTAAATTGAATCCCTTAGCAACTGATTTCTCGATAACTAACGGGAAAATGTGGAACTACTATGTCTCTGCTTCGTATTAGTGTCAAGTTTTCATAATTAACAACAGATTTTGCTACAAACCCTGCATAATAGCGGAGTAATCAAAATGAAGAGATAAAAATTTAGCGTCAGATGAAATGAAACCAAGTACTGGTACTGTATACTGTAGTTGGATTTCTCTGTGTGAGACACAAACTGAAACAGTGAGTCGGAGGAGGGAAAGTGTGTGTGGGGGGAGGGGGGGGGGGGGGGGACAATTTAACTGTACAGTACTGTACAGTATTATTATACTGGTCTATCTATCAGGATACCGGTACCAAGTCAACTGAGAAAACAAAATTAACTACTGTATTTCTACACTTACCCGAATTGGTCTTAAAGGCTGAAATAGGTCAAATATGCACGGAGTAGGTCCTTGTCCTCTGTTGTCCCCATCCTTCTCATCTATTACTTCCTCTGTAACTTCAGGTCCATCGTCTACAAGATCACTAACTGCAAAGAAGATACCGTAATCATATTAACCCTTTCATGCTCCGGGGGTTGCCGTTTAGTATTAATCATATAATTACCTCTCCAAAATAATTTGTTTGCCCACAAATCGCTTAAGACACCTGCATAGATTGAAGTAACTAAACTATAGGTTTCTAAACATCCCTGATGGTCAAGGTTTTTAAAGTATTCCTGAAACGCCGCAATTGCGTTTTGGTGCGCGAAAGGGTTAATCACCCAAATTATCTGTTATAATAATAATAATAATAATAGTTCTTAAAGCTAGGGCATGCTAAGCCATATAAAGATAGCCCAATAAGGCCGATTAGGCGTATTTCCATTGGGGTCCTGTACTACTACCCCATCCTCTTGCTCATGAGGGACGGTAACGACTCAGTGCTTGTGAAAAACCTTTAACCCGTGGAGCCCCGGCTAGTTTTGTAATGTTTGTTCACCAGAACCCGGCCGGTTTTCAATTTTTTTTTTTATTCCAGAAACAATAGCGAATGGGTTAGGAATGAAGGAAAAACCACGAAAAACCGCTCAAAAAGCTTTAAAAATGGTCCTACAGAGCCCCCGAAAACGTATTTTACATGAGTAAAAAATTGAAGGCAATTACCCCAAAAAACCAGGTTATTGCGCGCTCACGCACGTGGACTTTGAGAGTTTTCAACCATCGGCACGGTTGCGTGGGATACGTACACAGTTCCCATACAAATCTGAGCCCTCTTGAGTGGCTACACCTTTTTTTTTTTTTTTTTTTTTTTTTCTATGTGATTGAGGGAGGCAAAAGGCATAACTGCCTATAGCGAGTGCCTCCCCCATAGTTGAAAGAGTGACAGGGCCAAAATCAAGGGACGTTCGAGCCAAAATGCCTGGACACACGGAGTTTGAAGCAATTTAAGTCATAGGAAGAGGGAAAGACTGATTCTGGGAGAGAGTTCCAGAGCTCAGCTGTTGAGTAGAAGAAAGTTTGAGAGTAACGTTTCACTCTTGGGTTGGAGAGTTGCACAGAGTAGGGGTGGGATTGAGTTGCAAGACGGGTACCACGTGCCCTACGTAAAGGAGGTGGTATGCACTGGGATAGCTCTGAGGAACACTGATTATTATAGTAGCGATAGAATAGCGAGAGAGATGCAACATTGCGGCGGAGAGAGAGAGATTGCAGAGAGTTGGTGAGTGGACGGGAGTTAATGATACGAAAGGCCTTCCTTTCAACTTTGTCTAGGAGAGCGGTGTGAGAGGAACCTCCCCACACATGTGAACAATACTCAATACAAGGGCACCTGAGGTTACGGTCGGCGCAATTAGGGTGACGCGTCAGACGCGTCGCTGGGGCTGTGTGCTACATACATCGCCGACGCGTCAGACGCGTCACTGGGGCTGTACGGGTTAATGCGCCGAGCGTGGGTGTGATCCTGGGACCTTATGGATGGAAGTCGAAGACGCTAGTCACTACACTGCAACTAAGTTAACATACTTTTGGGAAATTAACTAGTTATGTGTGAAATTTGCACTCAAATTAAAATGTAAAACTTGCAAACAAAGCAAACCAAAACTGGGACAAAGACAATATAAAGTCAAATTAACTTATCAAACTCGCTATGTGGAAACAACGCTTACTAAAATATTTTTTTTGAAATAAAAGAACACAATCCACCACATAGGGTGTACATTACTACATGAGCAAGTTAATCTGGGTCCCAAGCAAACTAATCGCACACATAACAACGCACTATCGTCACGTTCAAGGAATTAGTGAATTTGAGAAGTCCGGGACGTTCTGGTAAACTTTTCTAAACTCTGCATGAATAAAGAAACTACATGTCAAATATCAAAATGTTCCTTTAAAATCAAATTTGCAACATGACAAGACATTAACAATAGTACAAAATACAAATATTGATAAGATATCTATAATATTGCAAACAAAACAAAAATTACAGCACTCACTAACGATAGTACTATCGGGTAGGTACCTGTAAGCATCGCATGCCTCACGTGACCCCCTATCAATAGCTACCCTACAAATAACCTACATTTATTGTACAAATAAACTAAGGAAATCGCAAAAGCAAGCAATTGATACTATCGACAATGAATAGATATAATATAGACAAATAATTGCAAAATATGAAGAAGCAACAACAGATATTAATTAAACAAAGAGTACCCTTTTAACAAGAACAATTATTTTTTTTTAAATCGTCAATAATAATAATAGAAAAAGAAAAACAATAAATACAAACAGACAAAAAGTAAGCAGAGGTTATACAAGAAACTTCAAGTTAAAAATGCTTGATTAAAATTATTGATGTAAAATTTTAGAATAGTCACAATAATTGACCCTAAAAAGATTAAATGTATGTAACAATTTACTTGCCTCAAAACCTCTGTCTACTAAGAGTCTGTATAGTAACCTAGCTCTAGCCCAAAAGTCATCTACTTTGGTGCAAATTTTACAAAATCTTATTAACTGGGAATAAAAAGTTATAAGTTATATTACTATCGATATTATTACTAGGGAAAGTTAAGTTTATTACGTTAAAATTAAAATCATCAACTTTGTGATATACTTTAAGTATGCACTGTTCATTAACAATCTATATTTATATCAAGAAAATGTTCAACTTAATCATTTACGTTACAATGTGTGAGGGGAATAGAATTAGGATAAATAAGTTTCGCAACTTGATTAAAATTTAACAAATTGCAAACGAGAATATCATCAATATATCTACTATTATTACTTAATAATTTAGCAAGTGCTAATTTTTCTAGGATTTTATTTTTCTTGCTACTGTCAACTAAGTCTCTTATATATTTAAATTCTAAAGCAAGCAAGAATAAATCTGCAATTAAAGGGCTAGCATTTCCACCCATGGGAATTCCTAATGTTTGTTTGAAAATGTAATGCCCGAATCTATAGCCTATGATAGCGCAGTTGGAATTGTGTTCATGCTTAGATTGATATGCACGATTCGAAACTGCATAATAAATCGTAGGCTTGTCCACCATTCTTTAACTGTCTTCGTAGCGCAATGGATAAATGCACTGAATTTCGGTGTGAGCATCCTAGGTTCGAATCCCTGGAATGCCACATCTATTTTTTGATTTAATTAATTGAGTTTAGGAGTAAAGTCGGTTGGTGGAGGTAACATAATAAGTATTGAAAAGGAGGAATTTAGTTTAGTTCTATCAAAATATACTGAACTAGTGGGAGTAGAGCTAAGTGATGCATTATTAAAATATGTATAAACATTTATGAAATAATTAATATTCTTAACGAATCCGTCAAAGTGCAAATCTATAATAAAGCAAAGCTCTGAATATACTAAATCTAAAGGCAAATTGGTAAGTTGAAAAGTCGAAGCTATGTACCAAGGTAACTTTCGGCATGGTATTTATTTTATCAATAACTATACATGACTCTTAGTCGGCATAGAGAAATAAAGAAATTTGAGTGCGTAGCGTGCAAAGGCGAGCTTGTGTTAGGTGATGATGCTGTGGCTGTGAATTTTGGAAATGAGTCTTTGGAGCTGGTGAACAAGTTTTGTTACCTAGGAGATACCATCTCTGCCGGTGGTGGGGCCGAGGCTGCCACTGTTGCTAGAATTAGGTGTGGCTGGGGGAAATTCAGAGAACTGATGCCAATCCTGACCATGAAAAGAATGCCTCTTCCCCTGAAGGGAAAGGTGTATGCCTCATGTGTTAGAAGTGCAATGACGTATGCCTCAGAAACATGGGCCATTAAAGTAGAGGATGTCAACAGAATGGAGCGTAATGAGATGAGAATGGGGAGATGGATGTGTGGGGCCAGGCTACAGTATAGAATAACAAATGTTGAGCTGAGGAGACATTTAGGTATAAAGAGTATTAGCGAGGTGATGCGTACAAGTAGACTGGGATGGTATGGACATGTGGAGAGAATGGATGAACAAAATTGGGTGAAAAAATGCAGGTCTGTGATTGCGGAGGGAGCTGCACCAAGGGGTGGACCGAGGAAGACCTGGGATCGGACTATACGTGCCGATCTCAAATCCAAGAACTTGACAAGTGAAGCAGCCTTTAACTGGGTTGCCTGGAACACCGCCATTAGGACAAGAGACTGAAACTGCACTTATGTGTGGAACACTCCATCTTAAAATTTTATGTATGTATGTATGTATGCATAGGTTTTGATGCATGTGAATTGTTGCATGCATGCATATATATATATATATATATATATATATATATATATATATATATATATATATATATATATTTTCTTTCAGGCAGGTGAGATTAAAATAATAGGCACAGTTTGCATTATTGAGTTTTTTATTGATACTCTCAATTTTTCGTATAGTTTTTCTGGTATTTTCAGGATGGTAAGGAGGTTTGCAAATGGTTCCGACGTTTCAATGGGCGCAGCCATCATTATCAAGGAGAAGTGAAGTGAAGTAAGTTTATAAACTCGACTTATCACCTTCTAACTTCACTTCTCCTTGATAATGATGGCTGCGCCCATTGAAACGTCGGAACATTTGCAACTCTTTACCAACTTCATGAAAATACCAGAAAAACTATACGAAAAATTGAGAGTATCAATAAAAAACTCAATAATGCAAACTGTGCCTATTATTTTAATCTCACCTGCCTGAAAGAAAATATCCTCCCTGGCTACACTAATATATATATATATATATAGAGAGAGAGAGAATGTGTGTTTGTGTGTGTATCAGGCTATCAGCTACTTAAATTTTGGTAAATGCCCTTTTTATATATTTATACAGTAAGTGTTTACATTGTACAGCAGAAAATATAACTTTCTATTTTACCGTCGATTATCTTTTCTTCTCCTGAATTTGTCGACTCGTATCTATATATCAAATCTGGAATCCCAGTGGATATATCATATACTGATATGATCACCCATTCACCGGGTTCTGAAAAGAAAACTGGTTTTAGTAACTAGGCACTTTTGGAAGAGAGTGAAAAGATAGATAGATTACTAATAACAATACAGTTCTCCAACATATATATAACTATTTCATGTCTGTAATTGTACAAATACTTTATAAAGACAATGTCAGGATTCAAATTGAGATACACCTAACTTGATGTAGACCATGCGCACTGGTCCAATCTAGCTTTAAAAGCACCGATTGTGGGGGAAGTGACTACATCTTCTGGGAGTGAGTTCCAAGCATTGACCACTCTCACACTGAAAGAATTCGCCCTGACTAGAGTTCTACAGTGACCTCTTTTAGTTAGCTTGTGTGCGTTCGATCTTGTTCTCAACTCGCTGAATTCGAAGAAGACTTGATGCTCAACATTTTCTACTCCTTTCAGGATTTTGTAGGTTTCAATTAAATCTCCTCTTTGTTTTCTTGGTAGCCAAAAAAACTCTAGCTATGCGAGGACGAGACAGAGGAAAAAGGCAAGGAGGGAAATGGCAGACAAAGATGAAGAGACTGAGGGAGATGGAAGAGCACATAGAACACCTCGAGCACCTCCTGGCCTCCCAAGAGTGGCAAATACATCCCGAAGACTATTAGGTACACATAGTACTCCAAACAATCCCTCCCCAATCTTGTTTGCAAATATCCAAGGCCTAAAAAATAGAACCACGAACAAAGTACCATTTATTAGGGGCCTGCTAGAAGAAGGAAACGCTATATTTGCGGCTCTCACAGAAACTCACATTAAAGATCAGTTAGATAGTGAGGTATGGATTCCTGGTTACAACCTACATAGGGCAGACAGAACGCATAGATCACATGGAGGTGTAGCCTTGTACATCCATGACTCACTGATATGTACTGAATTCCTAAATAACAGTAATGAAGTGGTGGAAATACTTGGGAGTTAAAATAGAATCCCTAAATTTAGCAGTTATTGTTACATACAGGCCTCCAGACTCATCTCGAGAAGAATTCAAAACCCAGCTCAACAAAATAAAATCAGAAGTGGAAACCCTGGGGAACCCAACACCAAATTTTCTTACAGTATTTCTTACAGTAGATCCTCTGGAAAAAGGCATTATTATATGGCTAGGAGACTTTAACCTACCACACATAAACCTAAGAAGTGCGCATGGGGGGGTATGAGACACCACACTCCTGTGCTGACGTATTGAGCTGTTCCCATCACTAACATCGTTATTTTACCATAAATAGCATTAATACTTATCCATATGCGCCTATTATAGGTTGATTATAAAGGTATTAACCTGTTACAACAATAAAACAAGTGGAAACAGCGTTTGGATGGTCAAAATCGGCGATACAGGCCGGGAGTTACATAATGTATGGCTGAGGCAACCTCCCTCCCCTCCTCTTGTCTGGAGAGACACTGTTACGCAATAGTCTCTCTCTCGCTCTTTCCCACGCTTGGTAACAGTGATGACAACGCCCTGCTACCAACTCGCTAATGTTAGCACGAAAATAGACCACAGAATAAGGGAATAACAGGGAAAATAGGTGATAACTGAAGGAGGGGAGGAAAGTGGGGAAGGAGGGGAGGTGGAGGAGTGATATTTGGCATGGCCCAGGGGCAAAAATTTTTTTTTTTTTTTTTAGGGCATTTTAAATGGATTTTTTAAAAGCCTTACTCTTAAGAGTCTTCCCGCAGTCCGCCAGGGGAACTCTTAAGAGTCTCCCCGCAGTTCCCGGGTTAAATGGAGACAACTAGAAAACCAGGTAGTGGCAAATAACACCGGAGAAGCAAATACAAATACGAGTGAGCTTTTTGAACTTTGCGATTGTTTTAGTGTTACCCAGCATATTGCTGAACCCACACAGGGAAACAATATCTTAGACCTGGTCTTCACTAACAACGACTCTCTAGTACACAGCATTAACATATCGGACACAACATACTCAGATCATAAATTAATTGAGATCAAAACAACCTTAGAAAGTGTACAGACAACCTCAGAATCGAGAACAAAAACCGGCCCCTTCAGTAAATTTAACTTCAATAACAAAAACATTAGGTGGGAAGAGGTAAATCAAGAAATGGAGGAAATAGACTGGGAAGATTAAATGAATAACCTGACACCAGCAGAATGTCTAGTCCTAATAACAGAAACCATGACCCAAATCTGTAGCCACCATATACCTGCAAGACAAACAAGACGAAGAAGCAAACAAGATCGGGAAAGGAGGAGGCTGTACAGAAGAAGATAATTACTCACACAAAGACGCACACATCAAAATCTACAGGATAGGCAAAAGGCCGAAATAGATAAGAGAAATTGTGGAAATTGAACAAAGGCTAAGAATATCATATGAACTACAACATATGGAAGAGGAGAGGAAAGCTATTGCAGGTATAAAGGAAAATTCCAAATACTTCTTTTCATACGCCAAACAAAAGGCTAAAACAGCATCAAACATCGGCCCACTAAGCAAAGGGGACGGCTCTTTCACAGGGGACAAAAAGGAAATGAGCGAACTCTTACGCATGCAGTATGAAATGGTATTCAGTGAGCCTGATGAAACAAAAGTCATCAGAGACCAAAATATATTTTTCATGGAAACCTCCCCCACGGAAACCCCCCAGATGCTGGATATTGATTTCGGTCCAAAAGACATAGAAGAGGCCATTTCCAACATGCCATCCCACTCGGCACCAGGCCCGGACTCGTGGAATTCGATCCTAATGAAGAAATGTAAGGAAAACCTCTCAAAACCCCTGGCTATAATGTGGAGGAGTTTAGACACTGGCGAAATACCAGATAGCTTGAAAAACGCAATAATTGCCCCACTGCATAAAGGAGGGAGTAAAGCACTACCAAAAAACTACCGCCCGGTAGCTCTTACCTCCCACATCATTAAAGTTTTCGAGTGAGTCCTGCAAAGCAAAATCTCAACATTCATGGAGGCAAATGAATACACAACACCGATCAACATGGATTCAGAGCGGGAAGATCATGTCTTTCACAACTTTTGGAACACTATGACAAAATTCTTAAAGCGCTAGAAGAAAAGAAAAACGTGGATGTCATTTACACCGATTTTGCTAAGGCATTTGATAAATGTGACCATGGTATAATAGCCCACAAACTAAAAGCAAAAGGTATAACTGGGAAAATCGGAAGGTGGATATACAATTTCCTCGTAAACCGAAAACAATCAGTAGCAGTAAACCAAGTCACATCTGAGCCTTCGGATGTCAAAAGCTCAGTGCCTCAAGGAACAGTGCTAGCGCCCCTTCTGTTCCTCATACTAATTTGCGACATAGATGTGGGCTCCATATATGGTAAAGGATATAGAAGCAGTGGTGAAAGTGCAGAGGAGAGCTAGCAAGCTAGTACCAACGTTGAAGAACGCAGGCTATGAGCAGAGGTTGAGGACACTGGCATATAGGAGAAAGAGAGGGGATATGATAGAGACTTTTAAGATAGTGTCAAGAAAGTATGATGAGGATGTGTGTGAAGGTATCTTCTTGATGCGGGATGGAACAAGAACGAGAGGACATTCTAAGAAAATTTACAAAGAAAGAAATAGGCTTGAGAAGGCAAAGAACTCATTTTGTGATAGAGTGGTAAATGAGTGGAACACACTGCCCCAGTATGTAGTCGATTCCGAATTAATAAGGGAGTTTGAAAGTAATCTTGATAAAGCATGGGGAAGACAAGATTTGAAGTTTGATTATAAAGCAAAAATACAGAATAGTAAAAATGTTGCGTCTGCTACCGCCGCCGCCAACACCGTGAACGACCGCAGCAGTGCAAGTAGCCTACTGGTACTGAGCTGGATACACAGGCCTAGTTTGCCTTTTTCCAGAGGATCTACTGTAAGAAACGGTAAGAATAGATACCAACACTAGACACAGTATGGTGTCGTCTTTTGCTGATGACACAAAATTAAGCAAGATAGTAAACACACAAGAGGACATGGGCCGACTGCAGGAAGACATGAATGTAGTGTTCCAGTGGATCAGGGAAAACAACATGCAATTCAATGAAGAAAAATTTCAATTAATACGGTAGGCTACGGAGATAATTATGGCATTAAAGAAATTACAAATTACTTAACAGAATCTAACCACATAATAGAACGGAAAGACAGTGTGAAAGATCTTGGGGTATTAATGTCTGAAAATATGGGTTTCAAAGTACATAACCAGGTCAAAGTTGCGGCTGCGAAACGTCTAACGGGTTAGATTCTGCGTACATTTAAAACATGCAGTGAATTACCTATGATAACACTCTTCAAATTTCTAGTGCTACCGCAGCTTGAATACTGTAGCGTATTAACATCCCCATACAAAGCATGTGAAATAAATGACTTAGAGAGTGTAGGCCTACAAAGAAATTTCACTTCGCATATAAGTTCGATAAAACATCTACACTATTGGGAGCGTTTAAGAGCACTGAATCTGTACTCGCTGGAACGTAGAAGAGAACGTTACCTAATAATATACACGTGGAAAATCACAGAGGGTTTAGTACCAAACCTACATACTCCGAGTCATGAAATTCAGTGATAGGAGAGGTTGGAAATGCGAAATCCCCCGGATGAATAACAGGGGTGCTATCGGCTCTCTGCGAGAGGGCTGCTTATCACACAGAGGCCCACGTCTCTTCAACAAACTCCCACGGCGAGTAAGAGACATGAGGGACGTCTCGTTAGACAACTTCAAGAGAGCCCTCGATGTCGAACTGCAAAATGTGCCAGACGAGCCCTTCCTCGCGAGCTGTCGCTTCAAACAGTCTACTGCACCAAAATCACCACCCATAACGAGGGGCGCCGCACTCCTTGGTGCCGCTAGAAGAGTGGCGAACACATCAAAAGTATCAAAAGTAGTAAGTAAGTTGGCCTCAGTCTCTCTCCAAGCCTGGAGAGGGGAGGGTGTGGAGCAGTCTGGCTCACAATTGATTTATGTAACTCGGTCTCATTTCGCGATTTTGACCAGCCAAACACTGTTTCCACTTGTTTTATTGTTGTAAAAGGTTAATATCTTCATAATAAACGTAAAATAGGCGCATATGGATAAGTATTAATGATATTTATGGTAAGATAGTAACAATTTTAGTGACAGGAAACAGTGAAATAGGTCCGCACAGTTCTATGGTGTTCAGTACATACGGTGCGCACTTAATAGGTTAAGAGTTTTCTCGCCGTTGCCCAGTAAAACCTCTTAAGAGTGTTCTCGCCATTCCCGGGTTAATGGACGATTCGCCCAGAGTCCCAGACGATTCAACCTTGTAACTATAAGCTTGAATTTTTCTCCCTCTTGGGGTAGACTATTCGCCCCTACTGCAAGACATTTCGCCCTAATAATTTCAAATAATGCCAATAAAATATATATATAGGCCTAGCCTAGCCTATATATATTGTTTTTTCTTCAGTGAAACACCTAACTCCCTAAATGATACTTTAAAGTTTGTTTGTAAATGTTATGCACACTGTAGCCTACATACTTTACTAAAATTTAGTTTTGTGAATGTGAAAGAAATTACCGCCAAGGACACAGTGAAGGACTTGGGAGTAAATATGAGCAGTGACGCCACTTTTTCCCAGCATATTACCAAAGCCACAACAACAGCAAAACAAATAGCAGGCTGGATCCTGAGAACCTTCCACACAAGAAATGAGAGGTGTATGCTAACACTGTGGAAGTCACTGGTCCTAACACGACTGGAGTACTGCTCTCAGCTCTGGTCTCCCCAAAAAGTAGGAGAAATAACAGAAATTGAAGCCACCCAGAGGACATTCACCAGTAAAATCCATGGGTTTCAACACTTTAACTACTGGGAGAGACTGAAGGAGCTGCAGCTGTACTCACTTCAAAGACGTAGGGAGAGATACATCATCATCTACGTCTGGAAGATTTTGGAAAAAAAGGTACCAAATCCAAACATCCAAGAGACTCAGCACCAAGGGCGAGGGAGGCTGTGCTATGTGAGGACTACGCCGGGATCAACACAAAAAATCAAATCCCTGATCCATCACAGCTTTACATACAATGGAACCAGACTGTTCAACTGTATACCAGCCCCTCTCAGGAACATGACCGGGGTGTCTCCAGACACCTTCAAGAAACACTTGGACATGTGGCTGGCCAAAATACCGGACCGGCCACCAACACCAGGATACCCCAGCACCAACTCCAACCGACTTCTGGAATGGAGAGTGGAAGAAAGGGAGCTGCCTGGTCGCAGTGGAGCCCCAGCTCAACTGTGTCATTAACGGACGGAATACAACTAAGTGTAACTAAGTGTAAGTGATACAAGTTAGCCTAGGCTAGGCCTACTCATATCCTGATCGAATATTTACAACACTATAAACTATAAAATAGCGAGCTAGTTTGACATGTTATTCTACGCGTTATTAAGTAAAATAACCTACTGTTCAGTAGTGATTAGGCCTCTTTGTAAGTCTACTGTATAATTATAGGCCTAGGCTAATGACAACATGGCTGCTGGGCGAGGCGATTGCTTCATTATCGTAGGCTAGTCCTATAGTATAACATATTTAATTTTTGCTAGCCTATATTTAGTAAGAATAACTTCATACATAACTAATGTATATATTCTAGAGTAAAAAATAACCTAAACTTAGCCTACCTAGTGTAGATATAGCCTACTTATGAAACAAGCTAAATTGCTTGCCAGCCTGCATGTCAGTACACCGTCTCTAAATGCATCAAAACAAATATATAACAAAAAAAAAACACTTGTACCCAAATAATGTTTAGCCTACTAATACACTTACTTGGAATGTATATGGGATATTGATCCTGCGCTTGCTGTGCCGAATAAGCATAGGCCATGGTTTAATGGTTAACAGAAGGATTCTGCTCGGAGGACTGAGGGTGCTCTGGTAGCGGTCGCGATCATGGCCATGCCCTAAAGAGTGACGTAGCAAATTTTAAGTAGACTAATGGTGGGTTCACACATTCACGTATATTGCTCCCGTCCGGCGTATCGCCAATTTATGTAAAGACGCGAGTAGTTTCTGCCGTTGAACGACCGTTCTTCCACGTCTATTGCACTTACCGACAGACGTAGCGTAACGGGGCCAGTGTTACGTCAGACGTAATGGAGTCGTATTGAACTACGTACGTGTTTGCGACGTGCGTAAGCATAGCCCCGTTCGACCTCATGGGCTGCACGATTTGCGGGAACACAGGCCACGCCCATGCCACGCCCCCTCAAGACCGGCGTAGATGAGGCCGCATGTCTTGGGATTTGTTAGGTCGTACCTGGACCGGTTCTGGCCAATCGTAGGCACACCCCGTCTGACCAAACACAGACAAAGACAGTCTTTGTCAACCACGTAGGTCTGGGTTGGAATCTGGGAACTACAAAAGGGCAGGAATGGCCACACCATTCCCATTCCCAGTCCTTCATCGGCACCATGAACAACATCGAGGAATTCATCCTGGAGGAGTAACATCGAGGAATTCATCCTGGAGGAGTAACCCGCTGAGTGCCAGCCAATTTTGACGGTGTGCTTCTGCCAGTGCCATATTTTTTTTTTTTTTGGCTAAATCTATTAAGTTGGGAGAGAAATGGTAAAAAAAAACACTCCCCTCGCCAGAAATCAGGTCCCCGATGGTCCCGAAAGTAGCTGAAAAGACACTATAGACTACAGAGACTTTTATGGTATCGGAATGTATGGGTGGGAGGGTGGTTTTGGGGTTGGTTGGGGGAAGGTAGAAGGGTAATTGACTTGTGTTACACATATGAAGCCGATTGGTGAGGTAGTTTCGCCACCACGGATTTTCCTTTTTTTCCTTTCCTTCGTACGGATACGCTAGAAGTGGGTGGTGGGAGGAGGTTGGGGGTGTGGTGGGGGGAAGGCAGAAGGGTAAGAGACTTGTCACACAAATATGGAACCGATTGGTGCAGTCGTTTCGCCGCCACAGATTTTCCTTTGTTTTCCTTTTCTTCGTACGGATACGCTAGAAGTGGGTGGTGGGAGGAGGTTGGGAGTGTGGTGGGGGGAAGGCAGAAGGGTAAGAGACTTGTCACACAAATATGGAACCGATTGGTGCAGTCGTTTCGCCGCCACAGATTTTCCTTTTTTTTCCTTCTGACGGGACCGACAGTCAGCGAGTGGGTGGGAGGAGGGATTTGGGATTTTTGTGGTGGGTAGCCTAAAGGGTAAGGTACATGTGGTAAAAATATGAAAGCCATAGGTGCAGTCGTTTCGCTGCTACGATTTGTTTTCGGCAGGGTGCAGAGGGTGGCAGGGTTGGCTTGTTGGTTGCTGCTCCGGTGTGGTGAGGTGTGACTGGAGGGTCCCTCGCTGGTCCCGTTGTCCCCTCGTACAACGATGCCGCGTCTTCCCGCCAACCCGCAGTGCGGCGGTTCTGCCAGATGCGGCCTAACTAACGTATACTTCCACGTTCGACTGGAACTTTCTACGATTTGACGAGAGCAGCTCTCGTCTCACGTGGTCGCTGCTACGTCCGACGAGGATGCTCTGGTCAGACGACCGTGGTGGCCTGGTCGGTCGTAAGTTTCCCCGTCTTTTGACATACGTGAGGGCGAGCCACGTTCCTGATTCGACTCGAATCAGCAACCGCGCGGACTTGGCCGCACCCACAACATTCCCGACCCACGTGGGCTACTCGTTTCTACTCGCGCCATGCGAGAGTACCCCCCCGACTGGCCGTAATTTCATTAAAGTTTTGCGTATTATGCCATTACGTTTTACGTAATCGGTTGCCAACTACCAATATACCTTCGTTTACAACAGACGGGAGCTGACGGGAGCAATATACGTGAATGTGTGAACCCACCATAAGTCTAAAAGTCTACTTTTTAAAATTCCGGTGATTATGTAGGCCTAAAGATATACCTATCTTGCGTAGTTACTATATGCATGTCTTGTATGACCTATATATATATATATATAGATATATTATGTAGTCCCAGATCTCCTTCTTCCATTGATTTACAGGCTAAGTGGCGACACTGCTTGGTCAACTGTTATAAATAGATGTGCCACGTTTTCAATTAAACATGAGGTAATCTGATTGCGATTTCCACCTTAGGAATTAGCGCTAATCATCAACTTAGGTACTTCTCCACTGGGTAAGGATCAGCCTTGGCTCTATTAATCAACACTAGTAATAAGCAATGGACACAAAACATACATTAAATGATAGGCCTATAGCCTACAGGTTTTATTCCTTAACCCGTTCAGTACCAGGAACGTCCTTTTCATCAAATCTTTGCAACCATCAGACGATGTTATTCAGCTTGGGAAGGACCTCTAGCCTTATTAAAGCTTCAAAATATCTCAACCAACCCTTTTACCTACCACAGATCCTTCCTAAACTCCATAATGTCGTCTAATTAATGCTAGACTAAAATATAGGCTAACACACGACCCCAAAATGTGCCCTACTCCATGAAATTAAGGGAATAAAAACTGAACATAAAATAAATCAAAGAAAGATTGAATATTACATTAATTTGAATAACCGAGACAATGAAGCAATTGAGATTAAAATTAAAACAAACAGTGAAGACAATGAAAGAAAATACAAAAAAAAAAATTGTTATCTTAAAGAAAAATACAATATTGTTATGCCCTGTTTTTCTACAGGTTTAACTTGGGTAATGTGAGTTCTAATTGACTGGGTATATAAGGCTGCATGCACAATACAAGATATGAGGAATAGAGAACACAAAGAAACACATGGTAGCAAGTTACACGATCACGTTTATGGATATAAAGTCTACTTCATCTCCCAACAATTTGCGTATTGCTACTTATAACTGTAGGGGGCTCCCTAAAACCAACAGAGGGCTTCTCCTACGCCCTGATGTAGTAGACGTATTTAATACCAGTGATATTGTGTGCCTGCAGGAGACTTGGTATTTTAAACAGGATTTGGGTAACCTCAGTACTATCTGTGATAATTTTCATGGGTTTGGGGTCTCGACAACCGATGCTATGGATGGTCTAGTAGCAGGTCACCCACCGGGAGGAGTAGCTATTTTGTGGAGGGACTCTTTAGACAGCCGGGTTAAACCACTTGTAACAAATTTACCATGGTGTACAGGTATAGAAATAGAAGATATCCAACGGAAAGTAGTTATTCTTAGTGTGTACTTGCCCTACCAATGTAATGAAAATGAAGAACAATACCTGGAATGCCTTGGAGAGCTAAGTGCTCTTTTACAAGAACTAAATACCACCTGCTACTCTGTAATAGGGGACTGGAATGCTAATCTGAAGGACATGAGTAACTCTCTGTTTGCTAGTCATATGACTAACTTCTGTGGTGATGCATGATCTAATTATCTCTTCTCAGCTCATGCTCCCTCATAGTAGTTACACATGTGTCAGTGCAGCATGGGGCTCAACGTCTTGGCTAGATCATACCGTAGCTAGTGCTGATTTCCATGATATGATAACAAATATGGAAATTCAGTATACATATACAGATGAAGATCATATCCCATTGACCTTAACAGCTAGTTTGGAAAGAGCGCCAGAATTAACCCAGTCAAACAATAGTGTAAATCCAAAACTGCCATGGGGCGGGCTTGACGAGGAGGAGTGTGAGCAATTTTGCACTTTAACACACACTCTCCTTTCTGAGCTTGATCCTGGCAGTGAGGATGCCATTACCTGTGAAGACCCCAATTGTGTTAATGCTAGTCATCGAGAAGTCAGCAAGTTGTACAATAATATTATATCTTGTCTTACTAAGGCTAGTGACATAGTATTTCACAAGCATAACAAAAATTACTCTTAACAAACCTGGGTGGAATGACCATGTTTCAGAATTATACCAGGCATCCCGAGATGCCTGTAGTGTATGGCTGGATCATAACAAACCGAGACAGGGACCCATTTTTGACATGTTCACCAGACTAAAGGCTAGATGCAAGTATGCAATCAGATATATAAAAAACAATGAAAATGTATTAAGAAGAGAAGCATTGGCCAAAAACTTTGCTAGCAAAGACACATTGGCCTTCTGGAAGGATATTAAAAAAATGCATAATAGCTGCACACCTCTACCCGTTAGTGTAGATGGGATCTCTGGTACTAATAACATAGCCAATCTTTGGAAAACACATTACCAAACTTTGTTTAACTCTGTTGGGCACCAAGGAAATACCATTGCTGCTACAACAGAGTGTAACAAAGAAGAAAAATATGACACAATTAAAGTTACAAGTGAAAAAATCAAGGCTGCAATAAGTAGGCTAGATGCTAACAAATCCTGTGGTTTTTATGGTATATATGCTGAACATTTGAAGTACTCCTCCACTCTCCTCTTGGAGAAACTCAGCAGTTGCTTTACCAGCTTTCTAATCCATGGTTTCCTACCAGAATCTATGATGTCCGTTACCTTGATACCAGTAATTAAAGACAAGGCTGGCAAAATTACATCAAAAGACAACTATAGACCTATTGCCCTTGCCAGTATTGTAAGTAAGATACTAGAGTTAATCATTTTAGACAGAATCTCAGTGTATATCTCAACTAATAGTAATCAATTTGGTTTTAAAAAGAATCATGGTACGGACCAGTGCATCTACACTCTGAAGGAGCTAGTGGATGGGTACATCAAAATGAACAGCTCTATTTTTGCATGCTTTCTTGATGCTAGTAAGGCATTTGACAGAGTCTGCCACAATATCCTGTTTGATAAATTAGCAACAAGGGGAGTGCCATCCTATATACTGAGAATCTTGAAGTACTGGTACGCCAATCAAACATTTAATGTAAGATGGGGTAACATTATTTCGGATTCCTTTACAGTAACCAATGGAGTGAGACAGGGTAGTATTCTCTCACCTTACTTATTCAATGTATATATGGATGAATTAAGTGATAAATTGAATAAAGAGCAGATTGGATGTTGTGGTGGGAATAAAATCATCAACCATCTCATGTATGCTGATGATCTGGTCATTATTGCACCGTCTTCTGCGGGTCTGAGCAAACTTCTTGATATATGTGAATCTTTTGGTAGTAAACATTGTGTTAAATTCAACCCACTGAAAAGTGCTGTTCTTATATTTAGATCAAAATTACTGTATAAAAGTAAACTGCCAAATTTCTCACTCAATAATCAAATTATTCAAGAAGTAAACAAAATAAAATACCTGGGACACATTATCTCAAACGATTGCTCAGATGATGCAGATATCGGCCGTCAGCGCAGACAGCTATATTTACGTGGTAACACCATCTTGAGAAAATTCCACATGTGTAATTGGGAAACTAAAGTCACTTTGTTCCGGACATATTGTTCCTCTATGTACACGGCCCATTTGTGGTGGAAGTATAAGAGAGCCACCATAAATGGTCTGTGTACATCCTATCATAATATACTCAAGATGTTCATTGGTCTCTCTAAATATGAAAGCACTAGTATGGTGTGCACACTGTTGGATGTGCAGTGCTGTCGGGCTGTCATCAAGAGACTGGTGTACAGCTTTTCGCAGCGACTGCAATCCTCCAGTAACACGCTGATTGTAGCTCTTTGGTCTAGTGATCATATCTATGAATCCCGTATTATATCTCACTGGCAGAAGCTGCTGCACACATAGTATGTACTGTAATGTAATATATAGGTCTAATTGAACTATGAGCAATGATCTGTGCAATAGGTGTTAACCAACATTGAGCAATAGCCTTAGTTAGCCTATCTGTGTTATATTGTGACAAAATGTGATATGTGCTCTATTCTGTAAATAGGCCTACTGTATTTTTTATTTTTATTGTGTCTTTATTAATATATCTTTGTGTATAATTATTATCTGTGCTCTGACGAGAAGTGTATGTGATATGGACCATTAGGTCGTACTGTATTTATACTGTATCTATCTTATGTGTCTGGAATAAAGAATTATTATTATTATTATTATTATTATTATATACCACTGCAGAATACTTGTGTAAGACAATATAATAGAATCGAACAACACTAGCATAAGTGGATCTGGATGGAGCCTAGTCTCCCACTTCCAACGTTCTTTGTTTTGGTCTGTGACCGCGCCTTATATTTTATATTCGCTATAATATAAATGTTGCTTGTGTGGGAGGCGAGCGAGAGAGTGTGAGGGAGTACACCCGGCAGCGAGGTGAGCTATGACGCGGCTCGCTTGGGCGCTGATGGTGTTGGCGGCCGGGTGGTCAACTAGTCCCTTCCCGTCGCTGCCTCGTGTTCTTTACCAGCTCAGAGCTTGCCTGATACGCATATCGCCTACATCCATTGCAATTCTGTCCCCCATACTCGCTACTTTGCATACTATTTCTCTCTCTCGACTTCTCCTTTCTCATTCTCTAATCTTTATTAAACTCAACATCCCTTCTGGTTTCAGCATAGACGTTGACCGTTGACCAGTCGTATTGTACGCGAAGCTCTCAGATATTTCCATGTATTAGGTTAAGGAGGTATTATGCTTTATTGAGGTTTAGAGAGACGGACTTTTCCGTATGTGTCCTCTCTCGGGAAGGTTGTAGACCGGTATATGTCTCCCTTGCAAGGTGTTGAGTGATTCTTCTTGGTTATCTAAAGCTAAACTGGGGGTAAGGTTACTGTGTCGTTGTCTCCGATGTGTGCAGTGTTAGCTAAGCTCTGCACGACATCGACAGGTACTGTGGGAGCCTAAGTTGTCTTCGGGTTGGGTTACTTTGCGAGCACAGCGCTGTGGTGTGAGAGGGCCATAGCCTATCCCTCACAACATAGTGCTGCCTCTTTGTGTTGACTTCTGAGGGATCGCCAGGATAGAGCTAGGTACTAGAGACCTAGATTTATCAAGAGAGCATCCCCGTCATATAACGTAATCTTCATTATACCACCCTCGGACAACATTAGGCTATGAGCCGCATGCTCGCCCATTGTTGCCCTGCCTTGATACCCCAGCTAGACTTTATTAACTGAGCAGACACTGGTTAGGGATAAGCCCCATTATTATATGTATGCAGCATTATTATTCACTGCACTTTTGAGCCGAGGTTGTTGTTAAGTTACACAACCCGAGTAGGTTGTTGCGTTGTGTCACAAAGCATTTCTTTAGTTGTCGAGCATTACTACCTTTGCGCAGTCTTTATTATTCACATGCCCATTATTACTATATGTCCTAGCATTTATTGTGACCTGTATTCTGCATTATAATTGTTCAAGATTCTTTACGAACATCTTCCCAGCATCAGACTTATTTCAGAAGTTTCCAGTTGATGTTGCAGGACTAGCATTGCACTTTCTTTAATACAGGAGTGCCAGTTATTTGAGTATCTACCGTAACGTTAATTAATCACGTTAACTATCTTTTCTTTGTGTAACATAATCGAGTAATCTTTTACTGTTTGAGAATAGGCTGTTTCATTGAGCGTCAGCCTAGTGTGTGTGCACCAGTTACCGAGTCATAGGATACCTCGTTGTCCAGGCACGACTCAGGGCGGTAATGGTGTTTTGTTTTCCAGTGTTTAAGGCGGGGGTTGGATCTAGTGTTACCGTTGTTGCTTTTTGCCATTATCTAGTCCAATGTTGAAGAGCCCTGTGTCTTTGAGAACCTGGATCGTAACAAATGGCGACCTAGCTCAGGATCTTGTGAACTAAGAGATAATTGCAGGATTGTTGTGGTCATTTGTTTTATTGAGGAATATAGTGGGCACGTTAGATTTTTTTTGGCAAAGTAGTATAGCACTTGAGAGTCTTCGGACATTTTTGGCAAGTGAATAGTGCTTGGGTACTTTTTTTTTTTTTTTTATAAACGTGAGAATTTTTGGTGGACACCATGGGAGACGAATCAGATCATACTGAGGGTTCAGGGAATGATGCAGGCTCTGATGGGCAGATGCCAGGGGGGTTAGTAACTAGTGAGGAGGCCGCAAAGAAGTTTTTGGAGGTGCCTATAACAGCTGATCGACTAGAGGGAATTAGCAAGTATGGTCTACAGTGTTTGGCTCCCCTCATGGGGCTTAAGGTGGCTCATGGCATCAAGAAAAACGATTTGAGGGCTTGCGTACTGGGGGCGGCTAGTGAGGTCCAGGGTGGAGAGGGTGCTCGGGGACTTCTGCTCGAGCCCCCCCTCCACTCTACTCCCATCGGGACCTCTAGGATGCCGGAGTTTAGTACGTTCCCGCAGGCCGATAGCCGCTGGCAACGTGGTTTAGGATCGCTGGGTGGGCCTGCAATAGTTGCACCTCCTCCTCAAAGTTTCACTACAGAAATACTCTTCCAGCTTGAGATGGCTAAGATGCAGGCTGAGCGTGAGGAACGTCTCGCTAAGGTTAAACAACAGACGGATCTCGAACTCGCTAAGGCTAAACAACAGACTGATCTCGAACTCGCGAGAATAAAATCCGAGTCGGAGGCTGAGTCTACCAGGTACCGTGCAGATATCGATCTTGAGAAGACTCGGGTGGAAACGACAGGGCAACGTCTCGGTGATGGGAATTGTGGGCATGATCAGTCTTTGTCGCACCTGTTGAAGCTAGTCCCTGTATTTGATGAGTCGGGTGTCACCAAATTTTTCATGAGATTCGAGAAGTGCCAGATCCACCAGTGGCCTGGGGAGAAGTGGGCAGCCCTTGTTTCCTCTAGACTTGTGGGCAAGGGACTCAAGGCTTATGATGCATTGCCTATAGAATCGTGTATTATCTATGAGGAACTCAAGGAGGCTGTCCTGAGAGCATACGAACTACAACCAGAGACGTACAGGTTGAAGTTCCGGGGTGTTACCAAGGGTCGGGAGAGCACCTTTTTGGAACATGCCCGGGAGCTGTCCGATGCTTTTGGGAATTGGCTGAGGTCGGAGAAAGCTACTACGTTTGACGACATTAAACAGTTGGTGCTTTTAGAGCAGTTTTTCAAATGCACGGGCGGCGACCTGACGTTAAACCTGAAAGAAAAGCAACCAAAAACTCTACAGGAGGCAGCTGAGATGGCTGACCTCCGGCTATCACTAATTCGTGGGTGCGGGTCTGCCCAGCGTAGTGAGGCAGGTAACAAGGGGCGTGACGCCCCACCCCCCCGAGTTAGTGATATACCTTATACAAACAAGTACAAGAGCCATGTTACCAAGACTGACCACAAGACTAGCACCGTCCCGTTTAAGAAGGGGCCGGGCCCTTCCCAGTACCAAGGGCCATAACCTTGCTCTTCCCCGCATTTACCTTCAAATTCCGTTTTTCGCACACTGTTCCAAACTCATTTACCAGACCCTGCAACTCCCATTCATTATCACTCATCAGAACTGTATCATCTGCAAACAGCAGTATAGGTAGCTTCCACTCAATTCCCTCCCTTTTCAGTGATACACCAACATCCACTGCTCTTGATAGGATTTCTTTCATGACTCCATCCATATATACAGTAAACAACCACGGGGACATCACACACCCCTGTTTCAAACCAACATTCAGGTCAAAGAACTCGCTCTGCTCACTCTCCACACGTACTGCCGCCTTTGCACCCTCATACATGCTCTTCACTGCTTTCAGCAACTTGCCCTCTACTCCGTATATTCTAAGTACTTTCCACAAACCTTCTCTATCCACTCTGTCATAGGCCTTCTCCAAGTCCATAAAGGCAACATACACCTTTTGTTTCTTCTCCAGATACTTCTCCACAACACAATTCAGGGTAAAAATCTGATCTACACATCCTCTTCCCTTCCTAAAACCTCCCTGCTCGTCGCCTATCCAGTTCTCCGTTCTCACTCTCACTCTCTCAATCACTACCCTACTGTATACCTTCCCTACTACGCTTAGAAGACATATTCCTCGGTGGTTACCACACACTCCTCTTTCCCCTTTTATAGGGGGACTATTATGCCAGTCTTCCAGTCATAGGGTGCACTCCCCTTCTCCCATGCTAGTTTGCACATTTTCCATACCCATTCTATCACTATCTCACCACCATACCTCAACATTTCCCCACACACTCCATCTGTTCCTGGTGCTTTCCCCAACTTCACTCTTTTCATGGCTTCCCACACTTCTGACCTCCTGATCCCCACCTCCACCTCCACCTCCACTAATTCTCTTCTTCTCCCTCCCATACCATATCCATCTATGTTTGCTGGCTCTTCATTCCTTACATTTAGCAACTCACAGAAGTACTCCCTCCATCTTTGTATTTAGCCTCCAACTAAAATTTGTCACAGTCTCTGCCACTACCCTAGTTTTAAACTGTACCCTTATAGGTCTCATCTCTCCCCTTTTATATCTACCTATCCTACTGACCTCCTCCACCTGCCCTTCCCATCCATATTCGTCCTCATCCACACCTTTCATGACCTCCTTCACTGTCTCCATATCCCTCACTTTTCTCACTCCATTATCATTCATAGGAGTCTCTATATCTCCATACAAGATTACACCCCTATCCCTGTCCATGGCCTCCCTCACGACACTCTCCTTGTTCTTCATGACCCCTACAACTGCACTCTTAAAACTTTTTTTGGTCATATTAATTTCTTCCTTTTGCCCTTTCATAATATCCTCCAAATGTTCCTATTTCTTACAATTGTGTTTTGGTTGCAGGTATATGATAACATGGGTGTATAGTAAGTAGTGTAAATAACAGGTAACGTTTTTTTAGATGGGTTGGGTGTGAAAGGGATCTGCCTTATGTGGGCCACTTGGCTCTCTGCAGACTCCCATTTTCATCTTGGTTGCATGTGTGAGGGATCTGCCTCATTTGTACCGGTGTGCAAAACAAACAAGAGCGAGAAAGAGATTGGCTGTGTAAAGGATCTGCCTCTATTCGCTTGGTAAAAGAGTTATAGATATGTGGAATAGGCTACCAAGTGCTATAGTGGGATCAATAACAATAGAGCTTTGATAGGACGAGATGGGTTGGGTGTACTCACCTAATTGTAGTATACAGGATTTGAGCCTAAGCTCGTGTTGTCCTGTCTCTCTCTCTACATTTATCCAATTTTGCTTTAAAAGTTTGGATATTTCTTGCTCCCACCACCTCCCCATCCAACTTATTCCAACACTCAATGCTTCTATACGGGAAGCTGAACTTTCTTACATCAGACTTACATACAACTTTCCTCAACTTACATTCATGACCCCTGGTTCTTCTCTCGTCCCTCACCACAAAATCTCCCTTGTCGATCTTCTCAAAACCTTTCACACACTTAAACATCATGATCATGTCACCTCTCTCTCTCCTCTCCCTCAGCATTGGCAGCATTAGCCTCTCCAATCTCTCCTCATAAGGCAGGTCTCTAAGGCTAGCTATCATCTTAGTGGCAACTCTCTGAACTCTTTCCAGTTTTCTACTATGTTTCATAAGGTGTGGAGACCACACCACTGCTGCATACTCCAGTCTTGGTCGTATTATTGTCCCTATTATTTTTGCTAACATCTCATCTAAATAATTCAGAGCTATTCTCATGTTAGTCAATACTGCATAGGTTTCACCAGTTATTTTATTTATATGCTGTTCAGGTGACAAGCTGTCTGCCATAACTACCCCTAGGTCTTTTGCTTTCACAGCTTTACTAATTATTTCATCTCTTATTTTATATCCCCAAGAAGGTCTATATTTACTTTTTCCCATCTCAAGAACCTGACACTTACTCGTGTTGAATTCCATTTTCCAAGTTTGACTCCACTCATATAATTTATCTAGGTCTCTCTCTAATTCTTCACAACTACTCCTACTTGTAATATGCTTCATTAATTTTGCATCATCAGCAAACATAGATATATATGAGCCTATTCCCATTTGAAGGTCGTTGATGAAAACCAAAAACATGATTGGGGCCAACACCGATCCTTGAGGCACTCCGCTTTTTACCCTTTTCCACGAGGAGAACTTTCCTTTTATTACTGTTCACATTTCCCTCCCAATTAAATAGTTTTCCATCCACTTTAATAATACTCCCTCAACCCGCCCCAGTCCTGAGTTTCCACAACAATCTCTTATGAGGCACCTTATCAAATGCCTTCTTGAAATATAAGTAAATACAATCTACCCACCCCTCCCTCCCTTGTACAATGTCAATTACCCTATCATAGTAACTCAACAAATTTGTGGTACACGAATGACCTTTTCTGAACCCGAACTGCTTGCTTGAAATTATTTCCCTCTCCTCCAACATACCCACCCATCTTTTTCTAATAATATTTTCACAAAGCTTGCATATAACACTCGTTAAGGATACCGGTCGATAATTTAGCGGGTCTTCTTTATTTCCACTTTTATATATTGGAGTTATATTTGCTTGTTTCCATTCTAAGGGAAGTTCCCCCTTGTGAAAGGGATCTGCCGTGTGTGGGCCAATCGGCTCTCTGCAGACTCCCATTTTCATCTTGGTAGCATGTGTAAGGGATCTGCCTCATTTGTTCCAGTGTGCAAATAAGAGAGAGAGAGAGAGATATATATTGGCTGTGTAAGGGATCTGCCTCTCTCGTAACAGAGTCGTAGATATGTGAAATAGGCTACCTAGTGCTATAGTGGGATCAAGAACAATAAAGAATTTCAAGATAAAATCAAAGACATATGGACGAAATGGGTTGGATGTGATAGGGATCTGCCTTTTGTGGGCCACTTGTCTGCAGATTCCCATGTTCATCTTAGTTGCATGTGTAAGGGATCTGCTTCATTTGTACCGATGTGCAAGCAAACGAGCGACAGAGAGAAACTGGGTGTGTAAGGGATCTGCCTCTATTCGTTTAGTAACAGAGGTGTAGATATGTGGAATAGGCTACGAAGTCCTATAGTGGGATCAAGAACAATAGAGTTCAACATCAAATTAGATAGGACAAGATGGGTTGGGTGTGAAAGGCTACCACGGGCATGTCTGGCCACCATTTACAATACCTCTACAGGTGGGACCAAGAGAATCACCTCTACAGTACCTCACTTGAGGAGTGGAAATAATAGAAAAGGAATTAGGAGGAACAAAAGCATGGCCTGCAATATAGAAAAAGTCAAGAAGAGTGAATCAAAGAAAAACATTTATCATGCAGCCATGCAAGCCTTTTATATAAAGAGTATAATCTTAAAATAATGTATAGAGAATAACCTTGTACATGTATTATTAGGGTAAGTGTTTTTATAGAATAATGATTGCCTTCACATTAAGGAAAAGAATGAAATTCCCATACTACTATTCTGAGATAGGTCAAATTGAGTTCAAATTATCATCCAAATATAGCCTGACTGAAATTGAGGGAAGGTATTGAAACACGGGTAATACCTTCCACTGGTTCAGCTTTTAGTGGGTAGTGAACAGTGTTGGCTATACTTTTCTATAGGACAAACCTGTCCCTATATACAGACCTATTTCATATGGACTTAATTATTTTAGAGTAAATTTAAGTAATTTGCTAAATGAACTAGACAAATACCCAATTGGTTGCATTGTGAAAACATCCATGCTACCTCTTCTATTGCAAATTTAATGGAAAAGCGTGGATACTCTCAACATGTAACACAACCAACAACTGAAAATGGCACACTAATTGATCATGTTTATGCTTAGACATTAGGAAATATGAAGGTGAAAGTTATTCCCACATATTACAGTTATCATAGTGAATTTCCATTGAAATTTGAATGCCCCTTTTTGTATGTTTTTCCCCTTCTATTCTTATTCTGTCTAATTCGGTTGTCCTCCGGACGGCCTATATCATATGCCACCCTGGCCTGGCTAGTTTATTGGCTCCTGACTTTATTTGTGTCTATGGTCGCTGGTGCGGTCAAGCTGACTCGATTCCCCTCAGTGGTGTATTATGTGTGTATCTCGGTGTGATTTATTTCTTCCTTAGACTTGATTTCTCATTCTTCGCCCTTGATCACTTCTTAATTGGTGCTGCAGTGTAGCAGTTCTTGACTCACCCTTCGGCCCTACCCTATAAGAGTTCTGCTGTGGAACTCATGTGGTGCGGATGAATTGGTGAAATGGTGAGAAATGTCTGCGTATCTTCACCTTCCTAGATTTGTTCACCTCTTGCCCTTCCCTACCTATCATATCTTGATTGGTTGTCCATCTTGATCTAATCCTTCAGGCCAGCCCTATAAGAGTTTTTTGGGGGAACTCAGTGGTCTGGTTAAACTATTTTAATAAATATCTTTTTAAATATGTAAGATATGCAATAAATTATGTAAAATATATGTTTTTTCTTTATATATATAATTGTCATTATGAAGTTAAATTGGTTTCACAGGGACAATATATACTTGAACAATTGTTTCAGCTGACAAAGAAATTATAGATTCTTCGAAGATACCGTACACTACGAAAGATTATTCAACATGGAATTTGAATGGAATAGAGCAGCTTAGCAACGAAAAGCCAATACTCCCCCCTCCCTGTGATTGTGCCAGCTTTTGTAAGCAGTGCAATAACTTAATGAAGGACAGAAAAGCTGCAGGATGCTCTGGCATTCTAGCTGAGATGATTAAGGCCTCAGGTGAGAGAGGAGTAGGTGTGTTCAATGAGCTAATTAACTTCATCATCAGAGAGGAAGTAATCTCTGATGAATGGCACAAAAGTACATTATATACTGTATAAGAGCAAAGGGGGCTCATTGGATAGGGAAAATTATAGGGGCCTGAAAATACTTGATCAAGTCATGAAGGTCTGTGAGAAAGTCTTTGAAGGGATGATATTGACGATATGCAGTTTGGTTTCATGCTAGGACACACCACAATCCAAGTCATGAAGGTATTTGTGTGATAATGAAGATGTATGAGGACTCACAAACGGCAGTGAGGGTGAAAGATGTACCGGTACTGAGTGATGAGATTTCAGTTCGCATCGGAGTCCACCAGGGCTCTGTGTTAATGAAGCCTTTTCCTCTTTTTTTTTTTTTTTATGATTCTGGAGGCACTATCTGGTGATTTCAGAGTTGGGCTACCCTGGGAACTGCTATAAGGGTCCTGAAAATGCTTGACTAAGTCATGAGGTCTGTGAGAGAGTCTTGGAAGGTATGATAAGGGAAAGATACTGTATGTACTTAACCTGACAAGCGCGAAATAGACCTAGGGGCTAGGGTAGTTATTTGTGCATTTCTAGCCTTGGATTCTGACAGAATTCGTTATATTTACAATATAGAGCATTATTTGTTTTCGGTATGCTTTTATTTTACATATATGATGTATATATGAACCTTCAAGAGTGCTAAAATAAGTGGGAAAAGCATTTGGGTGGTGAAAAACGAAGATATTGGCCACCCGGTCATAATCTCAGGCGAGAGAGAGCCACAGGCAACCCTCCTCTCTCGCTGTCTGTGAGGTAACTGAGACGAGCGGGGCGGTGTGGGCCGGTGTCTGGGTGTTGCATAGCGATCTTTTCTGCAACCCACTTGTGCTACATTATCGCGGGAGAGAAAAATAACCGATAAATGATGATAATAAGAGGAAAAATAGGTGATAATTGAGGAGGGGAGGGAGGGGGGAATAAGGTGGGGAAGGAGGGGAGGGGGGTGGGTGAGATTTACATGGATGAGTACTGGAGGGGAATTATCTCACCTAGAGACAAATTCCTTTGTTTTGATAGGCCCTTTTTTTTTATGGAAGGCTTTTTTTATGGTCTTGCTTCCGTGAGGCCTATCGCGTTCCCTATAGGAAGCCTTCCGTTAGGCCTATCGCGCTTGCCGGGTTAAAAGATAGGGATCTGATGTTGTGTTTGCAGACCGGGAGAAGGCCTTTGATAAGGTGGCCAGAGAAGTTGTGCAGTAGGCTAGGAGAAAACTTGGCATTGAGGAGTGGCTGGTGCATGTGATAATTATTATGTTCCTTCCAACAACCAACTATACTACTAAAATCGATTAATGAAATTTACAAACACATGTGGCAGTCCGTGGATTCGAACCCAGGACGCTCACACCGAAAATCAACACCTTATGCATCGCACCACGAAGACAGTTAAAGGATGGTGGACACTGCCTATGATTTATTATGCAACTTCGAATCCTGCATATCAATCTAAGCATGTACACACATCCCAACTGCAACTCACGTAGGCTATGCATATGTGAATGAAAAGAGCAATTAATGGGGCCTTAACCACTAGGGAAGTCCTCTCGATAAATTACCCCTGAACCAATATCAATTATTATGTTCCTTCCAACAACCAACTATACTCCTAAAATAGATTAATGAAATTTACAAACACATGTGGCAGTCCGTGGATTCGAACCCAGGACGCTCACACCGAAAATCAACACCTTATGCATCGCACCACGAAGACAGTTAAAGGATGGTGGACACTGCCTACGATATTATGCAACTTCGAATCCTGCATATCAATCTAAGCATGTACACACATCCCAACTGCAACTCACGTAGGCTATGCATATGTGAATGGAAAGAGCAATTAATGGGGCCTTAACCCTCCAGCCCCGGCTATGTATTATACAGTATATATATTCCCCGAAACCCGGGGGTTTTGGCCGAAAAACGTCTACGCCTAGGCTACCGTATCTTTGTTATTTTGAATGCTTCCGCATTCCCGCGCATCCCCAAGCGTAGATGTGTTTCTTACCTGTAGAATGGCGTTAAGTAGAGCTCTCTAAGTCAACTGGTTCAGTTGTGATGATGATTTCATTGGAGATAACTTTATGGCAAAAACAGCCACTTTACACTACTTTTCAATACTTAACAACATACAGGCACACACGAACAAGCGACGCACTCCTTCTTGTGGCCGGAGATGCGGGGCGTCGGTCCAGCCGGCTGTTGTTTACATGCGTCGGACCGACGCCTCGCACACCAAGCTCACAGGCTTTCAACCACTGGGCGTTCAAGAGCCCTTCCGGGTAGCTCGGGTATGCTTTTTTATGGGCGTTCAAGAGCTCTTCCGGGCCTGATGGGTTAACCACTAGGGAAGTCCTCTCGATAAATTACCCCTGAACCAATATCAATTATTAGGTTCCTTCCAACAACCAACTATACTCCTAAAATAGATTAATGAAATTTACAAACACATGTGGCAGTCCGTGCATTCGAACCCAGGACGCTCACACCGAAAATCAACACCTTATGCATCGCACCACGAAGACAGTTAAAGGATGGTGGACACTGCCTACGATTTATTATGCAACTTCGAATCCTGCATATCAATCTAAGGGTGTACACACATCCCAACTGCAACTCACGTAGGCTATGCATATGTGAATGGAAAGAGCAATTAATGGGGCCTTAACCACTAGGGAAGTCCTCTCGATAAATTACCCCTGAACCAATATCAATTATTATGTTCCTTCGAACAACCAACTATACTCCTAAAATCGATTAATGAAATTTACAAACACGTGGCAGTCCGTGGATTCGAACCCAGGACGCTCACACCGAAAATCAACACCTTATGCATCGCACCACGAAGACAGTTAAAGGATGGTGGACACTGCCTACGATTTATTATGCAACTTCGAATCCTGCATATCAATCTAAGCATGTACCGTACACACATCCCAACTGCAACTCACGTAGGCTATGTATATGTGAATGGAAAGAGCAATTAATGTGGCCTTAACCACTAGGGAAGTCCTCTCGATAAATTACCCCTGAACCAATATCAATTATTATGTTCCTTCCAACAACCAATTATACTCCTAAAATCGATTAATGAAATTTACAAACACAAGTGGCAGTCCGTGGATTCGAACCCAGGACGCTCACACCGAAAATCAACACCTTATGCATTGCACCACGAAGACAGTTAAAGGATGGTGGACACTGCCTACGATTTATTATGCAACTTCGAATCCTGCATATCAATCTAAGCATGTACACACATCCCAACTGCAACTCACGTAGGCTATGCATATGTGAATGGAAAGAGCAATTAAGTAAATATTTTACCAATCTACAATAGCCTAGGCCTAGTCTATTCGCTGTAAGTAGGCAAGAAATCATGACCTATAACCTCTGTAACTAAAAAACAACTAGAGTGATCAAGCTAATATGTCTACCATTTGGGAAGAGTCCGTCAAGGAATAGCCTAGATGTGGGAATTTGCAGCCAATTTGCTCTAGGCCTAGCCCTTTTTGAGATACAGAGGTTAAAGGTCATTGTTGTGGCCCCCTAGGCTGCCTGGCCGAACAGCCCCGTGGTCATCAATTAGTAATAGGCAATGCCTACTCAAGAAATGGAAAAATAAACTTTTTCAATGTGGGGGGTATTTGGACTGCTAAAATTGCCAAATCCGAGCCAAAACTTGGCTCAGATTTTCACATTTTGGGGTTGTGTTACTTTTCAATATTATATATTCAGAGTTATTCCCATATTACCCCTATATTATCCCTTAAGCCAAAATACTGTACCACATTCCTAAACTTTCGGCTATCGGAATTGCAACTAGGCATGAGAATGGCCACAAAAATTGCTTGTCACTTTCTAACAATGAAATACTGTACAGTATAATACAGCTTTGAAATGGAACAATAAATCGTCAGGTAGTTTACATTATCTATCGTAGCAAACAAAAAAAATGGCCACCAAAGTCATAGCGACCAGCTACGTGCACATGACAATTGGCGGATGCGAGTGACATTTGCCATTCGCGAACATGATATATTCAAGGGAAAAAATACACAAAGATGACTAAATAAGCATAACAAGTATTTGTAAATATTTGGAAGTCATAAGTAACAACAAATTCTGGTATAAAGAAGTAAATAAATACAGTACCGGTAATAATTTTAGCAGACCATGAAATCAAGAGTGCCCCAAATGAAGTGATGTCACGTTTGGGTAAGGTTATAGGTATAGCTCAATTCTGATTGGCTAATAAACATCATAGAATGAGAGAGAGAGAGCGTTCGAGTTTCAGGAAATACCCAGCTGAGGAAAGTGAACATTTTATAGGGGAGTGAAAATCAAATTGACAAAATTAGAAAAGTAACACTTATCCGCACATCTGTAAGGTCCCTTGAGTAAGATAAGAGCAGAAAAATATAATTCCAGTTAAGACAGGAATCCCGTAATCGAGGAGTTGTTCTTCTATAGAATACCTGGCCACTGAATTCTGTTGTCTCCTAATGCTTCTGCGCCCAGACTGCCGTTGGTGTCAGCGGTAAAGATGTAGTATTCGGGCGTATTGCTGGCGTTGATTACATTACTCGTATGCTCGCGATCATGTTTCCGTCTATTTTGACTGCCGTTGGATTCTGGGATACAGTAATAGGTTGAGAGGGGGGGGCTTTGTTCCCCCTCACCCCTCCATGACTTATTGTTTCATCATATAAGCTAATGTATATTGCCAGCAGAGGGTAAATTACAAAACAAAAAGTAAAAATAGACGGCAACGTTACCACAAGCGTTAGAGTAGTGTAAACAATGGTGGCGATATGCCTGGATACTAATCATACTTCAACATCTCCCAACACACTCCATCTATCCCTGAAGCTTTACCCTTTACCCATCTTCACCCTCTTCAAAGCTTCACACACTTCTGACTTGCTCCCCTCCTCCTCCTCTGTTTCTCTCCTTCATATTCCCCATCCAATTACGAGAATTCATATCAGATGTATCGCTGACATAAATTAGAATCTTTTGAAGATTACTTTTCTGGGTCATTTGCAGCTTTAATATGAGCTTTGCTCAAAAGTTACTTAGCTTCTCGGTAATCCCTTCATTTAGAGGGAAGTGTGTGAAAGTCTTAAAAATTAAAAACATTAAAATCTCACTATGAGGAATGAGTATGAGAAAGAATGCAGGAACATTTACATGAAATTTATATTATTGCTTGGCCATTTATCACTTCCAAAGACATAATTCGAAATGTATGTATGTTTATACTCAGGCACATACCCCACAGCTGGGGGTGGCGGACTCGAGACAGAGCCCGTATAAGGAATAAAACAACTAAAAAAACAAAAATCCAGACATCTAGGTTGCCCAAAAGAAGACTCAGAGACCTAGGTCCAGATAATATGATTATAACTTAAATAAATAATAATAGTAGTAATGACTGTTAATAAGGGACTCTGTGTTACAACTGGTTTAGTATTGTCTTTTGTTTTTCAGCTATATGGGTAGTCTATTCATTATAAGTAGGCCAGAAATACGTGACCCCCTAACCTCCGTAACTCAAAAGGGGCTAGAGCAAATGGGTTGTAAATCTCCACACTTATTCCTTGGCTGACCTAGGGAACAACAACAACAAACTAAGTCATGACCATGTTCTATTTTGGAAAGCCACTCTTAATAGATGATGGTTTCAATAGGTCACGAGGGGGTTAAGGGGGTGGGCTCCCTCACACAACATACATACATACATACATACAAGTTTAAAGACCGTTTGTCCACAGAAGCTGTGGTTACAGTCTCATGTCCTAAATGGCAGCTTTCCAGGCGGTCCTGTCAAGGGCCGCCTGTGTTGTCAAGTTCTTTATTTTGAGATCGGACCGGAGTACTCGAGCCCACGTCATTCTAGGTCCACCCCTACGCGCAGCTCCCCCCAAGTTCACATGTGGAGAGAATGGATGAACAAAATTGGGTGAAAAAATGCAGGGAGCTGCACCAAGGGGTGGACCGAGGAAGACCTGGGATCGGACTATACGCGCCGATCTCAAATCCAAGAACTTGACAAGTGAAGCAGCCCTTAACCTCTGAAGTGCGCATGGGGGTAATTGGAAACGTCCCCCTGTGCTGACGTATTTGAGGTGTTTCCGTCACTAAAATATTCATTGTGCCATTAATAGCATTAATACTTATCCATATGCGCCTATTATGGGTTGATTATAAAGGTATTAACCTGAAACAACAATAAAACGAGTGAAAACAGCGTTTGGATGGTCAAAATCGGAGATATAGCCCGCGAGTTGTATAATGTATGGGTGAGGCAATCTGCTTTCCCGCCAATTTCCCCCAAGGCCACTGAGACACAGTCGATCGATACTCTCTCTCTCTCTCTCTTGCACTCGCTTGCTATCAGTGATGACCACACCCTCCAATCGGATTTCTAATGTTAGCACGAAAATATACCTCAGAATAAGGGAATAACAGGGAAAATAGGTGATAACTGAAGGAGAGGAGGAAAGTGGGGAAGGAGGGGAGGTAGAGGACTGAGATTTTGCATGGCCCAGGGGCCAAAAAAAAAATAAAAATATTTTTTTTTTTTTTTTTTTTTTTTTTTTCGATGTTAAAAGTTGATTTTTTTTTTCTCTGACTCTTAAGAGTCTCCCCGCAGTGCGCCGGGGGAACTCTTAAGAGTCTCCCCGCAGCTCCCGGGTTAACAGGGTTGCCTGGAACGCCGCCATTAGGACAAGAGACTGAAACTGCACTTATGTGTGGAACACTCAGTCTTAAAATGTTATGTATGTTTTATGTATGTCCGGCATTTCTTCACCCAGTTCTGATCATCCATTCTCTCCACATGTCCAAACCAACCAAGTCGGCTCGTGCGCATCACTTCACTGATACTCCTAATGCCCAGACGCCTTCTCAATTCCTCGCTCGATACCCTGTCCCTAAGATTAACCCCACACATCCATCTCAACATTCTCTTCTCATCGTGGATCCCACGGCCAAGCTGTTAGGCCATGAAGAGAATCAACCGTAACTGTTCTAAATAGATAATTATTTCAATGAGTCATCGGCTGGCTCTGAGAGAGAGAGAGAGAGAGAGAGACCCCTCTCAACCCATCGTGGATCCCGTGGCCAAGGTGTTATTGACCCATTGCCCTTATCCGAGGTAACTATTTTCAAATTTAGTTTCGTGGCTTCATTTTTTTTTTTACAATTAGGCCTATGGAGATTTTTTTACTCAGAAAATCTGCGCCACCCTTTGCTGAAACTTGGATCGGATTTTCACATTTTTAGTTTTTATTTGGGGGGAAGGATGTAGTGTCAGGGCGTATGGTCGACATGTTTACATAGGTCGTGCGGTCACGTCTATTTTGACTGCTTTTATTTTGTTAATTGCCCCCTGCTGGCAATATAATATATTATGATGAAAATAAGTCATGGGGGGTGGGCCCCCCCCTCAACCAATTATTGTATCCCACGGCAGTCAAGGTAAACGTGGACATGATCATGAGCATGCAAGTAGTGTAAACAAGGCGGGCGGTACGCCTGAATACTACATCCTTATGTTTTTTTAAACTTTTCTGTATTATAATATCTGAGTTAGTTTCATATTACCCCTATTTTTTCCCCTACCCAAAACCCTGCATGGCAAGAATGTTAAGTGCGGGCATTACGCGTACCGCCAGCCTTGTTTACACTATGCGTAGTGGCATCGGACCTTTACCATCATGTTTCCGTCTATTTTGACTGCCTTTGGATACAATATGTCACCACGTACCAGGAAATGTTGGAGAGGATCAAGGAGAAGGGTGGAGTTCCTGTGGTACACAGTATCCTACCAAGAAGAGGGGTACGGAAGGAATGGTCCTCCAGGGCTATTGGTGTAAATAGCCAGCTGGAGAAGTATTGCAAGGCAAATACTATTCCATTCCTGGATAACTGGACCCTCTTCTATGGTAAGGATGAACTGTATGCCCAGGATGGAGTACATCTCTCTCGACTAGGATTTTCGACCTTAGCCAGCTCACTCGACAAGTTTGTTGCGGGGTTTTGTTAACCCTTAAAGAGCGGCGCTCGACATAAGTCGTGCACCAATTTGCAGCAAGTTAGGAGCATTATTAAGGCTTTTAAAGGGTTAAAATAGAGTGCAAATGGCCGGGAGAGCAGCGGGCCAGACAGCCGACTCCCAGGGCTTACCGCCGCCCATTAACTCATGTTCCCTGTGTTCTCGAGAGGGCGGCAGTGTAGCCAGTAGTGAGCATAGCTGGGAAAAATATACCGATATATGCTAAACTTCCATGTTCGTGGCACCACTGCAAGAGAACCACGAGTGCTACGTAGCTCGTTCTGGTCTCATTTTGAAGCTTTTAGTGCCTAGTTTTTTGCTAAATAATTTTTGTTTTCATGCAGATGCTTGATTTATCATGCAGGAGAGCCTGAATATGCCCAAATGAGCCCAAACCACCCTGCTAGACAAGGGTTAATAAACCATAGATGTGTAAGTAAAATAGAATCCCAGCCACATGAAATTGATAGTTGTTGTTGATGATGCTTTTATTTTATACTAGCCCACTGGGCCTAGGCCCTCTCAAGGCTAGTGGTGGAGGAGGTGGTACAGAGTTTAAAGTCACGTATATGTCAGTAGTTATATGTCATTGTATAAATTTATCGCTCTCAGGAAGTGACGAATAGGGGTGAAATTGAAAGAGTCTGAGTCAGAGAGGATGCCATGTAATGAGGTGTTCAGCAAGAATCTCCGTCTTTCAGATGCATAGACGGGACAAATACAAAGAAAGTGAAAAACAGTCAATGATGTATGGCAATGTTGGCATGCAGGTGGTGGACCACGAGGGGTGGACATCAGGTAACCATGTGTGAGGCGTGTGTGGCCTAAACGTAATCTAGTTAATAGGGTTTGGTCTGCACGTGAACCATTAATTGAAGAGGGCCACAAGTGTATGTCATCCTTAATGGAGCGAAGGTGGCCAGTTAATGGTTGCGCTCTCCACTCAACTCGCCAAGCGTCATAAACATGGCGACGGAGGACAGGGAGCATATCCTCCGAACGCAGCAAAGTAGTAGAGGGTGTACCATGACACGCTTGCTTAGCGAGGAAGTCTGCACGCTCATTCCCGGGAATTCCTACATGCGCGGGGATCCAGCACAGTGTGATGGAACGATTAGCGCACTGTAATTTGTGTATTGTGTGGATGATAGTCTTGACCAATGGGTCCTTGGGGGCAAATACACATAAGGCTTGCAGTGCACTCTTTGAGTCACTACAGATAACGACCCTTGGAGAGTTCCTCGACAATGAAGAGATGGTGCTTAAAGCACCTTGAATAGCCCATAATTCAGCAGTGAAAACCGTGGAGTGATGGTGTAAGGTACTTTGATACAAGCCATGGTCTGAGACTGCAGCGCAACCCACGGCATCCGCAGTTTTCGAGCCATCGGTGTAAATGAAAACAGCCGGGATGTGATCATCAAGATGTTGTAAAGCGAGATGTCGACATTGAGATGGGGCTTGGGCATCAAGTTGATCCGCTAAGTGAGAGCAAACTGTAGGGTGTTTTAGGGTCCACGGAGTGATGTGACTAGGAGGGGGAGTTATGGGAGGAACGGTGATACTGTAAGTGGAGAGCAATTGGCGAGACAACATTGGGAATGGCACTGGAATGTTTGAATGATAGTTATCTGTGGAATGGAATAGTTCTAGTAGAGTTGGGTCAGGACGGAGGCGAACAGCCGTACGCATGAGGACTAATCGACGGTGGTAGGCTAGAGGTAAGGTCCCAGCCTCACATAGGATATTGGAGACACGAGAGGAACGGAATGCCCCCGAGCTAATGCGGATGCCCAAATGGTGTACGCTGTCGAGGGTTCCTAATGTGGAAGCAGAGGCCGTGCCATAGACAGGGCTACCATAATCTAGGGCTGAGAGGATGGTAGCTCTGTAGAACAGTAAAAGCGTAGCGCGATCTGCGCCCCAATGGACTCGTGCGACCGTTTTCAGAACATTCATTCTCTGGAGGCAACGTGCCTTTAAGCAGGCAATGTGACTCTTCCAATTGAGGTATTGAGTATCAAAGATTAAACCAAGGAACCTGGTATGTGGAACGCTCTGAATATTAGAATGTCCCATGGTGAGAGTAATGCCCTGTTTACGTAAATGTCGAACATTTCTATAGAATACAACGGCGTTAGTCTTTTCAGCAGAAAATTGAAAACCAGTAGTGGATGCCCAAGAGTGGATGGATTTTAGAGCAATGTTGAGACGCCGTTGTATGTGAGTCAGACTGGGAGAAGTATAATATATTGCGAAGTCGTCCACATACAAGCTATACGATATTTCAGGTGGGAGGCTGTGTATGACACTATTGATCGCCATAATAAAGAGTAAGCTGCTAAGGGCACATCCTTGTGGTATTCCATTAATTTGTGACATAATGTCCGATAGGAGACCATTATTTTTGACCTGGAATGTACGGTTAGAGAGAAAATGTTGTAAAAAGCAGGGAAGAGGACCCCGCATGCCAGAATCGTGTACATTTTTTAAAATCCTGTGTCTCCATGTTGTGTCATAAGCCTTAGCAATGTCAAAAAATATTGCCACTGTGGGTTGGTTCTTGGAGAACCCATCACGTATTTGGTGTTCAAGGCGAATAAGTGAGTGCAGTGTAGAACGGCCAGGGCAGGAACCATTCTGATATGGGGATAGGAGGGCATGTGACTCAGCGTAATGTAAAAGTCGAGGATTGATCATTTTTTCCATTAATTTGCAGAGGCATGAGGTAAGCACAATCGGTCTGTAATTTGTGGGAAGACTATGATCTTTTCCAGGCTTCGGTACGGGTATAGTGTAAGCATGCCGCCAAGACGGTGGGAAGTAGTTACTTATCCAAAACTGATTGTACAGTTGTAAAAGATGTTGTAGCGCACGTGGATGGAGGTGACGGATGAGAGCGTACGAGAATCCATCCGGGCCAGGAGTAGTGTCTGTACACAGGTCGAGCGCGTGTCGCAATTCCGGAATTGAAAAAGGGGTGTTATATTCATGTGTTTTTCCGCTATGAAAAGATAGCGGGCGAGATTCCTCCATACATTTATAACGAAGAAATTGACGAGGCAATGACTGGTCTGAGCTGACGTGACAGAAATGTTTGGCATGTATGGCAGCGATGTCAAGGGGGTCATGTGTAAGCGAGTCCGAGGCAGGGTCTTTGAGTGGAGAGAGTGGAGGCCGTACAGTGCGTCCGTTGATACTGCGAAACTTTTTCCATAAAGTAGAGAGAGGGGTGCGAGAATTGAAGGACGAGATATATGATCGCCATGAAAGTATCTTGTTGTCAAGGATACTGCGTTTGACAACTGCACAGATCTTGTTATAGAACGTTTTAAGGGCAATTTTTTCAATAGTGATGGTTATAAGGTCAAAGTAACGATTAGTGGAAAAAAGTCGGGGGGAAACAGTCTTTAAACGCCGCTGCCTAACACTCAGACGCTTAAGAAGGCGTTCCACACGATGCTTGAATTTTATCATTTGGGCTAGAGTGGGCGTCCACCAAGGGACCTGGCGAGGGTGCGTCAGCGAGGAGGTAAGCAGGATATGAGTGCGAGCAATGGAGTTCAGGAAGAACGAAAAATAATCAAAATTGTGTGCAGGGGAGGAGGTAGGGGAGAAGTCCGAAACGTCTGCAGAGGAGTGCGTATAAGACGTCCAATCGGCTTTAGAGAGATTATAACTCGATATTTGAGGGGAGGATGCAGGGCACAAATACTTAAGGAGTATAGGGTAGTGGTCGCTGGAGAAGCGATCCTATAAAACTGACCAGTCATATAGGGGAGCTGCGTCATCCGAGGCAAAGGAAAGATCAACAGCGGAAAATGTACAGTGGGTAGCAGATCTGTAGGTGGGGGTGTCAAAGTTGAGACAACAAAGAGTAGAATGAAGGAGATATTTTTCAATTTTATCGCCTGGGATGTCTGTGTTTGGGTTGCCCCAAAGGGGAGAGTGTGCGTTAAAGTCGCCCAGAATAAGGTACGGTGGGGTCAGTTGTTGTACTATTTGATGAAGGTCTGAGGTATTGTAATGACAGGAGGGTTGATTGTAGGAGGAGCAAACAGTCAAGGAAGGAAGGTTTGGTAATGAAATGGAGACGGCAGTTGTTTGAAAAGGGTTGGGGTCAAGGGTGACAGGAACAAATACGCACTTACAGTGCACAAGGATGGCCGTTCGGAGATGTGAAGGGGTTATAGGGGAGCTAGCAGCAACAGTATAATGCCTGGGGGGGACAACAAAATTGCCTACATGTTGGAGGCAAATGCAGAATGGCGAATATAATTTAAGTAATCGTTGTAATTCTCCCATACGGAGGCGAGTTTGGTATCCGTTTATATTCCATTGCAAAATGTTATATGCCATCAAGAATAGGATTGTCAGAGTCATCGACAATAGTGGTCTCTTGAAGAGAGTCTGGTAAAGGTTGTGAGTGTGGAGAGGGTTGTGTGGATGGAGGTGAAGGGGTAGATGTAAGGTCTGTAAATTTTTCAGAAATAGCTGTGAATTGTGTGACTAGTTTAGGAACAAGGGTGGGGCAGTGGAGGAGTTTTTGGCGCAGAGTGTTCATAAATAGATAAGCGGAGGTAACATCTACATCAGGGTTAGGGGGAAGTGTACGTGTGGTGACAAATTCCTGCGTCCGAGCAAGGAGGCAGGGATCCGTGGCACAGATATGGGGTGTGATGTAATTACGGAAACAAATTGGACATCCACATTTGTCAGGTGGGATATTGGTGTGACATATCAATACAGGAGATTGTGAGGGGCTCGGGGTATGATGAGTCTTCATCGAAGGTTCGTCAGATGATGGTGTCGTAGGGTTAGCAGGAGTTTGTGGGGGAATGTCCCTAGGTTTGGGAGCATTGGGATCTGGGCAGTGGGGAGCGGCTAACGGAACATGTCGCTCAAGGTTACAGGGAGGATCAGGCGTGGTGAGGTTGGTACGCACATTGACAGGAGGTTGGTGAACATCAAATCGGGATTGTGATAGCTCTATATTAGTCAAGTCAGAGTCCAACAGGTTATTGTCCTTCAGGAATCTCTGCATCAAGTCCTTGGGCGTAGGATCAGATTCACAAATATGGGTGACACAATAACAAGGAGTCGGGTGAATTTGAGCATCTTCCGCTGGAGCTCGCTTGGAAAGAAATTTGTGAAGATGTTCGGTGAGTACTGTACGGGTAGAAGTCTTGTGCTGAAGTAGAAAGAATCGGCCGCAGTTATGGCAGCCACAGTCCGGATCGTGGGTAGGCATAACCCACTTCTGTGTGGTGGAACCGAGTTTCGAGGTCCGGGATAATGACCGGATAGGACTTGCAACCTTACGCTTTTTCCGAGGCTGCGACTGGGTGGAGTGAGATATCTGGTACTGTGTTACATTCCATGAGGTTCTCCTCGGCAGTCATGTTCCAAAACTCAGTATCATCGGTCAAGTTAGTAAATCCCTCGAACCTGTTAGAGGTGGATAGGTCCGGGGAGTTAAGGTGAACTAAACGGAAGGTATCATTGGTGGGGTAATGTTGTGGGCTAATAGGTGGTGCCGGAGGCTGCTCTGGACGCTGGTGGTCAGAGGAGTCAGCGGGTGTAGTTGATTCATACCGTCGATATGGAGGAGATTTACCTTCCTGCCTTAATTGTGCTGCAGCAGACCGGAAGGGGAGTCCTTTTGTGGCCTGTAAATGTAATACGTCACGATGAAACGCAAAGTGCGGGCATGTTCTGTCATTGGCTTTGTGGGACCCGTCACAATTTGCACAATGGGGCGCGCTGGCTTGACAATTGTTGAGAGCATGTTGTTCTGAGCCGCAATTTAAGCAACGAGCATTGAGAGCCTGACACTGTGGGGTTGAATGCCCAAGCTTCCAGCAATTTGTGCATTGTCTCGGATTGTTAATATACCTTCGTACCTGCAGTTGGCGACCTGCAAGACGGACATGCATAGGGAGGTCATGGCACTTAAAATAGATTTTGACAATGCGTAGTGGGGGCCGATTTCCACGCCGAGGAGCAGTATAAGTGTCAACTTTAACAACAGTGGGGTCAGTTCTTTGCAATAATTTTAAGATACGATTGGTTGAGTCTGTAAAGCTCTGATCTGCAAATTCGAAGTCGGAAGGGAGCACAACCGTGCCAGTACAGAGGAGGTGAACCTGATGGGAGGCAGGGAGGGAAGAGAAACAAGGAGGAGGATTCCAATATACTGTGCTACTACACTAATATAGATGGAATAAACAGTAAAAAGGTAGAATTGGATGATATATTAAGAAAGGATCAACCACAGATAGTCTGTTTGACGGAGACAAAGCTGAACCAGGACTTTGACAGCAATATAGTGTTTAGTGAAGGATATAATATATGGAGATATGATAGAAAGGGAAAAAGGGGAGGTGGAGTGGCAGTATTAGTTAAGAACCCTATGACAGCAAAGCAAGTGGAGTTAAATAATGGCAGTAGAACTCAATGATATAGAAGGAAAAAAGCTAGACATAGCAGTAGCTTACATGCCACCAAAGACCAGAGCATGGAGGGAGTTGGAGTTTGAGGAGATGGTCGAGGATATGATTCAGTCGTTGAGAAGATTGCTTTTAAGGAAGAATCGATTGATCTTGGTAGGAGATTTCAACTGTAGTGAGGTTGATTGGGAATCGGGAGATGCAGGGCCAAATCAGAGATCTTGGGGAAGTCGGCTAATGGAGTTGGTTACGGAAAATGTACTTGCACAACATGTGAAGGAAAATACAAGAACGAGGGGTAATAACGAACCTTCTAAACTCGATCTGATTTTTACAAAGGATCCTCACGAAATTAATGATATAACTATCTATGTCCTGTAGGTAAAAGTGATACGGATACGCTGGAAGTGGGTTGTGGGAGGCAGTTGGGGGGTGTGGTGGAGGGAAGGCAGAAGGGTAAGGCACTTGTCACACAAATATGGAACCGATTGGTGCAATCGTTTCGCCGCCACAGATTTTCCTTTCTTTTCCTTGTGAGGCGACCGATAGTCAGCGAGTGGGTGGGAGGAGGGGTTTGGGGTAGTGGTGGTGGGTATGCAGAAGGGTAAGGTACATGTGGTAAAAAACTAAAAATATGAAAGCCATAGGTGCAGTCGTTTCGCTGCTACGATTTTTTTTCGGCGAGTCAGTATATAATTATATACGGACCTGGCACTGGGCGTGACAACTGACAAGACCCTAGTCCCGGCCGTATATATACCGTCGAAGACTGGTCAGCGGGTCATCCATGATATGATATCAATCATATCATTGATATGACATAAAGAATTACAGAAACTGAGAAAGTGAGAAACTTAAACTTCAGAAAGACACCATGACTTGAGGTTTCTTGAATTTTTTGAATTTAATGAAGTGAAAGACAAAAGATTGTATTAATTTAGGTAAATAATTAAATAACTTCTAGAAGCTGTTTTTTACTTGTTTTTATGGTCAATATACAGGAGGCGCTACAATATAGGTAGCAAAATTATAATGGTAGTTTTGGGTTCCTATCATCATATGCTTCATTTCTATATACTTTTTATCCCCGGGGGAAAAAAAAAAAAATCTTGGGATTTTTCATTTATTTTCTTGGGATTTTTTGTTTTGGTCATTAACCTAACCAAAAAACCTAACCTAACCTAACAGAATAGCCCCAAAATACATTTAGGTTAGGTTAGGTTAGGTTTTTTGGTTAGGTTAATATAAAAAATAAAAAAAAAATCCAAGAAAAAAATAAAAAACCCAAGATTTTTTTTTTTCCCGGGGATAAAAAGTATATAGAAATGAAGCATATGATGATAGGAACCCAAAACTACCATTAGAATTTTGCTACCTATATTGTAGCGCCTCCTGTATATTAACCGTTTTTATTATATACCTATTTTTGGGAGCGCGGAGCGCAGAGCGGGGAGCGCATCAGGTCGGCTGACCAAAGGAGCGCGTGAGCGCTGCCGCATTACCTTATGTCTGAGGAGCGCGGAGCGCTGCCGCATTACCGGTCCCACCGTACGCGCCCACCACTGGCAAATGGCAATAACAACTACTTTCCTCACTTTCTAACCATAATAGGCCTAGGCCTAAACCTTAAAATAACAATATATAAAAAATAATATAGCATAATTATACGCTACCTAAAAAAACCAGTTGTTGTTGTTCTGCAGAATTACCCAGTGGCCTATGTGTAGCTTTGTGAGAGCCACATCAACCTCACGCAGGGCCCATTGGGTGGCGGTCCCATGGCCGAGGACTGGACTGGAATCAGCACGACATTGGCCAATTGACCGTGTGATGTACCCCGTAGAAGTGGGCCCATAGTAAGCTAACTAAGGTACCTGCCTGACCTTTGCTGAGTGAGGACCTGTCCCTAGTGACTCCCAGTGAATATCTTTGCCCATAGTGTGGTGATAGTATTAACGCTTTCTTAAAATGGCTGGTGTTGACGAGATTGCTACCTCCTCTCATATTCTCCAGCTTTGTCTTGCTTTGCAAGAAAGGATTGAAAATGTGGAGAGAGAGGTGCAGTCTCTCAAAGACGAGAATTTGGCCTTAAAGCTGACTTTGGCTGACAAGAAAAGTGAGGATAGTGCAACTGCTGTTAGGGATCGTGATGCTCCCTGGACAGTTGTTCCAACAAGTGCAACAACCTGCAAATTTCTACGGCGGCCAGTTGCCCTCAGCAACAAGTTCATCACCTTGGATGACGAATGTGATGGTGAGGCTGCGAGTGCTTCCTTCGGCGAGGAAACCAGGAGAAAGGTAAGTAAGTTGCCTCCAACAGGGAATGGTGTGACTGCTGCCCCCCCAGGAGTACCTTCAACTGCTGCCCCAGGAGTTCCTGCCGCTGCCGCAGCTGCTACCAAGTCATCGACAAGGAGAGGCAAGTCCTTCTCAATTGTTGGGGACTCCATGGTCAGACACTTAGCTAGGTCCACCTGTACTGATATTAGGAAGCTTGTCTGTCTGCCTGGTGCCGGGGTTGGGAAGGTGTTAGAGGACATTGATTACATCATGAAAGATATTGGAGATAGCCCCATTATCTGTCTCAGTACAGGGAGCAATGATGTTGGTAAAGGTAGGACGGAAGTACTGCTTCGGCAGTACAGGGAGGTGTTAGATAAAGTTAGGAGGAAGGGAGGCATACCTGTAGTACACAGTATCTTGCCACGGAGTGGGGTCAGCAAGGAATGGTCATCTAGGGCAATTGGTATCAATTGTCGGCTGGAAAAATACTGTAATGCAAATGCAATACCATTCCTTGATAACTGGACCCGTTTCTATGGTAAAAATCAGTTGTACGCACAGGACGGGGTTCATCTTTCTCGGCTAGGGGTGGCAAATTTAGCTAGGTCAATAGATAGGATTGTCGCGGGGTTTCGCTGAAAATAAAGCCTGAGAATATGAGTAAGAATAATTGTCTAGATAGGGTAAATTGCCGTACTGGTACATCAGATAGGAATAGAAAATATCAGTCACAGGATTTTAATTGTACTGCTAGTAGAAATATTAAAGGTGTAACAGAAGATGGGAATTCAGTTAGAAATAAAGGTAAATCCGATACCAGTAAAATAAATTCATTGCGATTATATTATACAAACTGTAGGAGTTTATGTAACAAAATGGATGAACTTAGAGCACTTGTTAGCAACGAAAATATAGACATTATAGCACTGACTGAAACATGGATTAATACAGAATCAAGACATTTTTTAGCAGAATTCCATATACCAGGATATAGTTTGTTTAAACGCGACCGAACAAGTAGGAGGGGCGGCGGAATAGCAGTGTTTGTCAGGAGTTCTTTAAAAAGCTGTATTAAATCAGGTATTAGACTAAATACTGATAACGAAAGTGTTTGGGTTGAGGTTAGCGAAGGTAGTGAGACCATAATTATTGGAGTTATTTATAGACCACCAAATATGAGTAGAAACGAAGGTACAGCTTTATGGCAGGAAGTGAAAATAGCATCAAGGTTTAGCAATGTGTGTATTATAGGGGATTTTAATTTTCCGAATATTGATTGGCAGCATAAAATCGGCGACTCAGATTCAAGAGTTTATTGAGGCGGTACAGGATAGTTTTTTATTTCAATTCATAGACTCGCCTACTAGAGGTAATATCCTCGATTTAGTTCTCAGTAATAATGAACAAATGATAAATAATGTAGAGATAGGAGACCAACTAGGAAATAGTGATCATAAATCAATTTATTTTAACATACAATGGACAGGAAAGGCTAAAGAGAATACGACACTTATCCCAGATTTCAGAAAAGCCAATTATGGTGGATTAAGACGAGCCATAAGAGTCGATCCTATGGTTAAACTATTAAGTGGACCCAGGTGCGCTAATGAACATACTCTCTCTCAGATACCTGTCTTAACTCAGGATAATTTGACAGCTACATATAATAATTTTATTTCTTCACTCCACAATGCGCAAAATAAATATATCCCCAAAAGAAAATTTAGATCAACACAGAACCAACCCAAATGGATGAATAATAGACTATTAGACCTTCTAGGAAAAAAGAGAGGAATATATCGAAAAATAAAGAAAGGCGAAATTCACCTACTTGCTTACTATCAGAATCTATCAAGAGAGGTTAAAAAATGTATAAGGACAGACAAAAGAAATTATGAAATCAGGATAGCCAATGACTCAAAAAATAACCCTAAGGCTTTTTACCAGCTATATAAATCTAAAGTTAGAGATAAAATAGGCCCCCTTAAAACTTCGATAGGAGAAATGACATAAAATGATTTAGAAATGTGCAGTACATTAAATAGTCAGTTTCTATCCGTTTTCACTAATGAAAATTTGGCACAGATTCCAGAAGTCCGTAAGGTATATAGAGATAGTATAGAAAATAGGTTAAGTACGGTTACTATAAGTAGAAATGATGTGCTTAAGGAAATTGAGAGACTGAAACCTCAGAAATCGCCTGGTCCCGATGAGGTATATGCCAGAGTATTAAAAGAATGCAGAGATGAGTTAAGTTACCCATTAACATTTCTTTTTAACAATTCATTAGAAACAGGTATAGTTCCAGAAGCTTGGAAGCTTGCAAATGTAGTTCCGATTTTCAAAAAAGGTGATAAATCAATATCATCCAATTACCGTCCCATTAGTCTCACTTCAATCATAGGAAAGCTACTAGAGTCAATTATTGCTAGGAAAATGAGAAACCACTTAGAAACATTTAAATTAATCAATTCTTCTCAGCATGGATTCACACAGGGACGTTCTTGCCTTACTAATTTGCTTAGTTTTTTCTCAGAGGTATATGAAGCAGTAGATAATGACAAGGCATACGATATTATATATTTAGATTTCAGTAAAGCTTTCGACAGAGTCCCTCATGAGAGATTGAAGAGAAAGGTTGAGGCACATGGAATAGGTGGGGCGTTGTTGGGATGGATTAGGTCATGGCTAATTGGTAGGAAACAGAGAGTCAGCATAAATGGTACCAAGTCAGAGTGGGGAGCAGTCAAAAGTGGTGTCCCCCAGGGATCGGTATTAGGTCCCCTGTTGTTTCTTATATACATAAATGACCTAGATTTAGGTATAACTAGTAGGATAAGTAAATTCGCAGACGATACTAAAATGGGGAGATCAATTGATTCAGATAGCGATATAGAGTGCCTCCAAAGGGATCTAGATACCTTACATGAATGGTCAGTAAATTGGCAGATGAAGTTTAACATTGACAAATGCAAGGTATTAAAGATAGGGAAGATGCAAACAAATGTTAAATATAAACTAGCTAATTTAGAATTAGAAAATTCAGACTGCGAGAAAGATCTAGGTGTGCTTGTTAGCAATGATTTGAAGCCTAGAAAACAGTGTATAGGCGTTCGTAATAAGGCAAACAGGATTCTCGGGTTCATCTCTAGGAGTGTGAGTAACAGAACTGCTGATGTTATCTTAAAACTTTACTTGTCATTAGTGAGACCCCATATGGATTATGCTGTCCAATTTTGGTGTCCTTATTACAGAATGGACATAGATTCATTGGAGAGAGTACAGCGTAGAATGACAAAAATGATCCATAATATTAGAAATCTTCCGTATGAAGAAAGGTTGAAGAAATTAGGTTTACATTCGTTAGAGAGACGCAGAGTTAGAGGGGATATGATAGAGGTGTTCAAGTGGGTTAGTGGGATTAACAAAGGGGACATGACAAATGTACTAAAGCTCAGTGATAGCGAAAGAACTCGTACCAATGGTTTCAAATTAGATAAATTATATATTAGAGAAAAGATATAGGCAAATATTGGTTTGGTAACAGAGTTGTAGATGGGTGGAATGGACTACCAAGTGCTATAGTGGGATCTAAAGCTGTAGGGAGCTTTAAGATAAAATTGGATAAGCATATGGACGAGAAGGGTTGGGTGTGAAGGGGGATCAGCCGGGTTGGGCCAATCAGCGCTCTGCAGACCCCCATAATCCTGCGTTAATCTCTAACCGTTTTGGTAAGATGATCCTCAGGGTATTAGAGTGTTGAGCCTATAATTGGGCTTTGTAATTGATTTGGGGTTGTGTGGGACAGGGATCTGCCTTGCTTAGGCCAATCGGCTTTCTGCAGACTCCCATTTTCTTATGTTCTTATGTACCTATTATCCAGTCGAAAATGTGCAGAAATGTACAAGTTTAGGCCTAGTTTGCCGAAATACCTTTTATTATGATCTACAAAATTTGCCCGAGTTACACTGTCAAATATTTTTGAAAAAGAGATAAGTACTTTATTGTAAATTTTCTGGCATCTAATCATCTTAGCCTTATTTATACCAAAATCACCAATCATATCGGGCCTGAAAGATATAATGTTATCTTTCATAGCCTGTATACCAATTATATTCAAACTAAAAGGAAAATCATCAGATATATAGAAATCACCAGTGAAATTTAATGTATCACTAGTGATAGTCACATTTTTCACACAGTGATTTATAGATACTAGTAGGCCGTGTGGCTGTGGCCCGTCTTTAATAAAGGGAAAATTAATAGAAAATGATTCTTTTTTAAGAGGTTCAATAACAAAATTACATTTTTGAGCAAGTTTCCTGGATATATAATTGTGCCCACTACCACTGTCTATATAGAATCTCTTTTGTCTACCTCCAATAGTAACTTTCTCACTATAGTTAGTTTGTTCTGGGTATGGCTTTGAACAAGGAGAATTTATTATCAAAGATGGTAGGGACTTTGATAAATTTAATGTACCATAACAAGACCTCACTACATCCATTCCTAACACAGAGCATGGTAGTCGAGGATTAATTTTAGGATTAACATTAATGTTAAATACATGACCAGATGATGTATCTAGCTCCAAAGGTACTTTTCTTTTTAAACAAACTAGCTTTTCAATATATTCATGCAATCCACAACTCTTCATCTGTTTTAAGCTTATAGCAGTTTCACTACATCCTGTATCAATTACAAATGGTACGCTTTGCATACCAATATTAATATCGATCCACAGCTTACAATCCTTCCAATAGAGGTAGCACTCCTTTGTCTCCATTATAAAATATTATATTAGCCTAGGGTACCTGAGGCTGTGAGCTGGGCCTTAGGTGTACAAAGGACCGTAGGTGTACCGTGTTATAGCCTAGCCTAGGCTATAGATACTCTTTATGTTACAGTATCAAGTTATCAACTTGTTTAAAACTTATTATGAACTGTAGCCCTAGGCTGCAAACTTAAGAGATTTTCACAGTAGGCTAGGCTATACAGCCTAGGCTAATAGATGATCAATAGCCTAATATTCAATATGTTGATAAATGTAGCCTACCCTAATAAGTTACAATACCTACTTGATGAACTATATAACCTCAGGAGATGGCCAGTCTGTGGTCAGAGTAGCATATAAATATGTTGACAGGGATAGAGTTATGGACCAACTAGTCAAGACCATTCGAGAGAAGATTCTGGCGCGTTTTGGCTTCTGTCAGTGGCAGGAGCCGTGTCACGTGATCAACGCACTGTTGCCAAATGAACAAACAAAATCCCGCGAAGTCAGTTCTAAAAAGTAGCTACAACATCGTTAGATAGTGAATATATATGTAAACAATCATTAGAATATGGCTCTAAATTGTCTTAAATCTCTAGAATATTGCTCAAAATTATGTGGAGTAAATAACTAGATCTAGCAGTAAAGGAGGTAAATTGGCTATAATGAACCGACGCACAGGTGCCACATCACCCCCACACTTATGTATTCGGGAATATTTGAACAAAATTAATTAAAAAGGGTAGCAGAGACTATAAGAACAGTCCTGAAAAGGAGGGAGACTATCGTTAATTTGAGAAAAGAAATATATAAGTAATATGAAAATGTTTTACAAATACAAATAACAATAAGGAAACAGTTCAGTTCAGTTGGAATTCGGGAAGTTTAGCCTTAACGTCGGCACTTCCCTAAGAGGTTTTGTTATTTTTCTTTTTGTGACGTGCTCATTTGTCTAAAAATAAATATATCTAATTGTTATGCCCTGTTTTTCTACAGGTTTAACTTGGGTAATGTGAGTTCTAAATTGACTGGGTATATAAGGCTGCATGCACAATACAAGATATGAGGAATAGAGAACACAAAGAAACACATGGTAGCAAGTTACATGATCACGTTTATTGATATACCACTGCAGAATACTTGTGTAAGACAATATAATAGAATTGAACAACACTAGCATAAGTGGATCTGGATGGAACCTAGTCTCCCACTTCCAACGTTCAGGTATTAATCTTCTGATCACTGGCTTTGATTTCACAGGTTTATATACCGAAGACCATCAATGTTACTTATAGATTCATATTCACTGTTAGATTTATTACTGGTAGCTCTGGTGCACAAGTAGTAGTTCACAGACTAGATTAGACACACGTATTTTAGAGCACGGGAATTCTAGTAACCTCAGGGGGTACTGATCTAAGTTTTATATCCTTGTCTCAGAAATACATAGAACGCAAATCAGTGGGCGAACGTTAGATATCACTAGAGTTTTAATATCTGAATAAGGTAATTACGAGAGTCAAGGTCGCCTGTTAATTAAAGAGCACTGATCGCTTAGTACGTCCCAAATGGAATGGTTAAGTATGAATTACACTGGGCAAGGTCTTAGCCACTTCGTAGAAATATTAATTAGTGAATCTAAAACAGCACAGTAATATGTAGTACTGCTAAAGGGAATCTTGGGTAGTATCTGATGGGTCTGGTCCTGGTTATCTTGCGTCCATGATGTTGGGGGCTAACGACTGGTTCCGCGGCCGTCCAGGGGGGCCATATGTGTGAGGTTCTTCAATACGTGGGCAGGTCCTTCTATCCAAATCTGCCACGGAGTCTGCCGGCTCTGGGATCTCACTCCGGAACAACACAAGGGCAGAGCTAGAAATTAACTGCAGGGTAGTGACCCCTGGTTGGTGTCTAGCTTTCAACTGATTTGACTGGGGGCGGGAGTTAGATTTATAGGCTCGGCTCTGGACCCTGTAGACAGTAGGGATCTCGAGTCTTATGGACTTAATTGAGCTCTCAATAGATATGGGGACTAGGTAAGATGGTATTTACTGTTGTGGCACAGGGCGATAGGAAGCCTTTATATTTTCATATAACTGAGCCTTAGTAAGAGGTACTATTTTGGCTATACTGGACGTATTTAGGGGAGAGACTGGATCTACTTTGCGAGGAGGATGGGGACAGCTGTGATAGGAGCGTCTCTCTAGATTGTTCAATCTTCATTCTATGGTATAGCTGAGGTGCTAATTTAGTGATCAGAGCATGCAAGAAAGGTAAATGGTTTATTGTGAGTTAATAGAGGTTAGTAAAGGTGTTAGTCATTCATGGTTAGTTCATTGATAGGAAGAATTCCTGTGCTACCTGGCAATGACTCGAAAGTCAAAACAGGGGCCAGGTATACCTCCGCGGGGGTGGGGGTCTCCCTCCTCGGGTGGGCAAAAAGGGGGAGCTGGGCGCCCTCTCTCTGATATAGTTGTCCGGCGGCTGTGGCTAGGGGCTTGCCATATCACCAGTGTTTGTAATAACCCTCTGTGTATGAGACAGATGTGAGTGTCTTTAATACCAAAACCGAAGGTGCCTTAGCTAGCTGGTTTTACTCGGCTGGTTGTTAATTGTAGGGTTTGCTGGATATGGTGGAGACTGGGTTGCTAACTCTGCCACATTTATCTGGAAGTATGGCAATAGAAGTTAGTTACTGGCGGGGCGGCTAGCCTCGCACCGACGACCATTGGGTGCAGGGTTGTGAATGTGTTGTAAGAGAATAGATGGCATGCAAGGGGCTAGTAAAGTTCTAATGTTGTTCTGGCCTACTAAGTGAAGGTAGGCTGGATAGGAGTATATATATAAAAGGTTGGAGAGCGTTAGTAACGGACAATTCAAGGATCTTCAAGAGGTATGAGAGAGAGGCTAGGTCGGACAAGAGTCGAGAAGCGCGGGTGTCTTAATGAGAGGGGGGGGAGAGTTCAAGGGCTACAGGGAAATTTTGCCCCTAAGGTCCCTGGGCGTGGGGGTGGCATTAGGCTACAATTTATATGGAAGTTTGAAAAGGCAGTAGAATACGTTAGCCAAATGCTACCGGGGAATGCAACTATGGGGTGGTATATGAGTCTGGAAAAGATAGAGTTATGTGATCAGTCAGAGGGTTATGGATACTATTAGTTGGCCCTGGGAACTGCGTTTTCTATTAAATATAAAATACCAACCACAGCGGCAGTTCGTAGGGGTACTTAGTTATTGTTTTCGGGGTACTTATGACAGATACTGGTAACCAGGTTATCTTATACAATCTCTGGTTGGGGTAAGAGGTGTAAGACACAAAGTAAATTGGCGTAGTGTGGGCTGTGGATACGAAGGAGGCAAGGGGAAGATGTATGACAATTGTGGAAAGTAAATGGAAAAAGGTGAACACAATGGCGGTAGAAATACTTAACCTAAGGATTGCATACATAGATTTATGGGGCGATGGGTCTTCAGAAGCTTAGTCTGGCAAGACAAGATGTTAGGGAATGTTAATATTAATACTTAGTTACTAGAGGAACAATGCAAGGGGCGACTGAGCACGGGTTACATATATCTATACTCGTCATGGAAAATGATATACGAGGTCTAGGGACAAGCGTGGGTGTTTTAACTTCTAAGATATATAACATCTACTTCTCGGATGCAAGAACATACATAGATATAATTATGGCTGTCTGATGTGTTGGCATTGGCTCAACGTCGGGACAGGCATGGGTGTTTTTAATATGAATGTATATTCCTGTTCATCATCTTTGTAGTTAGGAGTGTAGGACACGAGGGGGTTAGTGTACGTGAGGTGTGGAAAATGGTCAGTTTAGAAAAGGTAAATGGGTGTGTCCTAGAGCTGTTTAGCCCTGCGGGCTTGGGCCTGTTTGAAATGGCTGGCTCGGTCAGCTGGTCCTTTCGTTCTGTGGACCTTTCCTTTGGTGTTTCTGTGTGGTGTTCGTTCATGGCTTCTGTGGTGGGCTTCTCGTTCTGGGGCATTTTACTAATTTTTCATCCCTTTTTCTGAAATCTTCTTTCTTCTCTCTTCAGTCTTGTTTCTTCTCTCGTCTTCCTTCATTCTTGTTTCTTCTCTCTTCAGTCTTCTTATTTCAGTTCTTTCAATTTTTTCTCTCGTACTCTCCACATTTGATAGATTGTCTGTTTCACTCTATCGCTTATTTCTTTGTTAAATAAAAGATGTCCGATGACTTGGTTTTCATTTTCAATATAAGGCTGTTGGAACCCTGGATCTTTTATTCTGCATGCTTTATAAAATGAACAGTGTAGTAGAAAATGTTTTAGGTCTTCTGTTCCTTCCTTACACATATCGCATTGTGTCTCTCCTCCCACATGCCTATTTCTATATTTTAGATTTAAGTTATTTGTCCTACATCTGTAAAATATTATAGATGCCTGTGTGTTGTCATAAATATCTTCCTCGCTCTTAATCTCCTTTTTATAACTCCTATACACTTCTAGGCTACTCTTCTCTGCCAACTCCTCTCGCCATCTTCCCGAATCCCAGTCCAGAACTCTTTTTCTAATGTCGTCCTTCTTAATATTTGCTAAATTTGTTTCTCCTAACTTCAAATTCCCTACATACTTTCTAATTTCTGCAGTCCAGGGGATCTTTACTATTTCTAAGTTTTTCCTCTGTGATTCTTCTTAGCAAGTCATTACTTTCCTCTCCTACTAAATATTTAAGATATTTTATGTTACCTTCCATAATTCTTGCCTCCATTGATGAGGCTCCTATTTCACCCCTTAAGGTTACCTTTTGGGCATATCTGGGTGCCCCTAATATGTGTCTAAAAACCCTATTCTCTATATTTTGTAATTTATTTATTTCTGTTTTTGAAAAACCTATAACATTCGAGCCATACAGCCATACAGACTGCTGGTATCACAATACTTTTCCAATATGTTTTTCCAATAAGTATCTTATTACAACTTTGTGATATTACCGGGTATGTAAGGTTAGCCATTCTATTTGCTTTATCCAAAGCTTCTATTTTCTGGGTTTTAAAACATTTTTTATTATCATTAATTTGTATTCCTAGATATTTAATTTGTTTTGCCACTTCTATTTCTCGTATGTTGTTTGGTTTGTTTTTCATATTAAATATTAGGATTTTACTTTTGTCTTTATTTATACTTAAGCCACACTCTCCCCCTATCTCTATTAATTTATCTATTACTCTTTCTGCTTCCTGGATTGTATGAGCCAAGAGTAGCCCGTCATCGGCATAAAACAATGAATTTATTTTGAAACACTCATCTACAAACCCTCTTTTATTTTCTAACTGTTTAATTATCTCATAAGTTATTAATTTAAATAATGTTGTGGACCCCGTACAGCCTTGTCTGATGCCGCTTGTTACCTTAATCTCCGTCTCATTTACTTGCCCCTTATTTATAATTGTACTATCTTCTTTATATATGTTACTTACTATGTCTATAACATTTGAATTTATATTGTAATCTTTTAATACTTTTATCAGTTTCTCCCTTCTGATTGAGTCATAGGCATTTTTAAAGTCTATTGAGATTACTATGAGTGACCTCTTTTGTTTAAATATTTTATCTATACAGTATTTCAATATAAAAAGATTATTTTCGATTCTACCCTTATTTGTAAACCCACTCTGTGTCTCCCTTACCTCTCCATTCTCCCTAATGTGTTCTATTTTATTTTTAATTGCTGTCGTCATGAAAAGTTTATATGATATGTCTGTCAGAGCGATTGGCCTAAATTCATTTACCTTTGGTTTATTTACTTTTGGTAACATAACAGTTTTTGACTTCTTCCACTCTTCTGGAATTACATTTGTGTCCATAATATTATTAAAGCACATTGCAAGTTTTTCTAAGCACTTATCACTTTGTGACAATGCTTTATATAACTCAGGTTTCATTGCATCAAGGCCTGCTGCTTTTCTATTCTTTAATTTCTTTATATTTTCCTTTAATTCTCCCACTGTAATGTTTGGTTTCTCCATGTAGTTTATGTTTTTATTAACTCTTAAAGCCATTTCCATGTGTTCCCGTAACTCCTCTGTAACTGTGACTGATTGTATGTTATAATTGTGTTCATCATTTACATTCATCCCTATTTTAAATGATTTACCTTCTTGCCTGTCCTCCATTTCTTTCTCTTTTAATTCTCTATATTCCCTATTTATATCCTCATTCCAAACTTCCTCGATGTTATTATCATGCATTTTATATATACCACTCCAAAACATATATAATTCCTCTACAGCCCTTTTATCTGACAATACTTCTCCTTCATCGTTATAAAGTTTTAATTCTTTTATTTCGTTTTGACTTTTGTTTCTTAATTTATTTATATATTTCCACATCTTTTTACTCGCATCTCCTCCCTCTATTATCTCTCTAGTCTTTTTCCTCTCATGTATATAAATGGCTTCCCTGATCTCTTTCTGTACTTTACTTTCTTGTTCCAAGAAAAGTATGTTACTTCTCTCCTCTTCCTCTCTATTTTTAGCATTTCTTCTTAATCTATTATAATATCTCCTCTTTTTTATACCTTTTCTAATACTGTCATTCATCCATGGTGCCTCTTGTTTTATTTTGTCTCTTCCTAATCTCCTCCTATAGGTAGTTTTAAGTATATCATCAGCTGTCTCCTTCATTACTCTATTGAAGACTCTTATATCGTTACTCTCTTCTCTCGTTATTCTATTTTCTTATTTATTATTTGGACTTTTATAATATTATATATAATATTATATATAATATTATATATTTGGACTTTTATAATCTCTAGCACTTATCGCGAATTTGGATAGAGACACACTTTCCACTTCCAATGTTCAGGTATTATTCTTCTGATCACATTACTTCAACGATACGTAGGGTACACGAATCACATAGGCTAGGTATTTCGTTAGGTTAACTCTCTGGTAATATGACTCGTAATCAAAGATGAAAATATAAGTAATATAGTTATTTCCCAAGAATTAACGTAAAGGGAATAACCGTAGCTAGTTTCACTGGTCTAGTATGTTCACTTAACTAGGTAATACTTGAGACAGAATATCAGTGAGGGCGATTCAGGTTTCTGGTTAACAATCACAATAACTTATTTCAGAACTGCTTTCACTCGAGCCGTAGTCCAATTAATTAAGACTTATTTCTTCGGCGAGGTTAAACCTGATGGCAAGAATAATTACGGGAGTCAGTTCGCCTAGTCTTAAATTCACTGATATATTTTAACACACACTAGCATAGTTCTTGAATAAGTATTTAAACTGTAATAACTCAAAGAGTAATAAATATGAAAGATCACTTCATAAACTTGTAATAAATAGTCATATATACGGGACTGATCTCGATCTCGATCTGGATTGATAATGTGTAGGGCGCTGGACTTGCGCATATCACACATATAAGGGTATTAGGGTGGAGGATGGGGGGTCAGGATATAGGATGGGGGGAGCTAAGTGGAGGGTTTATGGTGTGTGTGTGTGATGTGGGCGAAATGTTAGTTTATTCTGTGTTTGAATGTATCTAGTGTAGGGCTATTTATTGTATCTTCTGGGAGACTGTTCCAATCCCGTATGGTTCGTGGAAAGAATGAGTGTTTGTAGAAGTCAGTATTAGTGTGGTATGTTTGGTACTTATGAGAATGAGTGTTGCGAGTGTTTGAGGTGTGTAGGTATTCATGTTTTTTAATGTCAATATAATTGTGTGTGATTTTATACATTACTGTGAGTCTGTGCCTAAGTCTTCGTGTGTTAAGGGTTTCCATGCTTATTTGCTTTTTGATACGGGTTGTGATGCCTGGGGTTTGCGTGTAATTGTGTGTGATGAACCTGGCTGCTTTTGTGTTAATTTTTTCAAGTGTGTTAATGTTAGATTGAGTGTATGGATCCCATACTGCGGCGCAGTACTCCAGTGTTGGGCGAACAAGGGTGTTATAAGCTATGTGTTTGATGTATCGTGTACAATTGTGTAAATTCCTCCTCAAGTACCCTAATGTGCGGTTTGCCTGACTTTGTATGTGATGAATGTGGGTGTTGAATCTTAGGTTGGTGGAGAGGTGGACGCCAAGATATTTGTATGAAGGAACTGATTCTAGTGATTGGTTGTGTAATGTGTAATTGAAAGTGATGGGTGATCGGGAGCGGGTAAAGCGGAGAAGTCAGGTCAGAAGTGGTCAGGTTCCTCGGCCACGTCATCTCGGATGAGGGTATCTCACCCGACCCTCACAAACTCTCCGCCATCGCAGCTACACCCCCTCGCACTGTCAAGGGCGTCCGTTTGTTCCTGGGACTCTCCACATACTATAGGAGATTTGTGAAGAATTTTGCAGCCATTGCGCACACCCTCTTCACGAACTCACCAAGAAGGACGAGCTTTTGATTGGACCAAGAAAAGGACCAAGCTTTCAACTCTCTCAAACAACATCTAATGCAAGCCCCTACAGTAGCCTTCCTTGACTACACTCATCCGTTCAGTCTGTATACGGACGTGTCCCTCCACTATAGGAGCTGTCCTAGCTCAGGTACAGAAAGGATAGGAGCACATAATCGCCTGTGCCAGTGCCACCCTGAACGCTGCCCAACGCAACTACGCTAATCCAGAGCCTATAAATACCACACCTGCAGTGTCCACTACCAGCCGCACTACATCAGATAGCGCCCCCTCCACTACACAGGAGACCACGGCCACATCCACAACTGTCCACGACACAACGATCAGAACCGACGGCGACGACTCCGACGAGACAACCCGAGGGAGGCCTAACTCCGTTGAAACCTTTGCCACAGGGGAAATTACTGATGCCACCACCAGCTGCTCCACACCAGGTGCCAGTGGCGCCTCCTCCATCACACAGGAAGCCACAGCCATAACGAGTAGAACCAACGAGACAACCCGAGGTAGGCCTAACATCAACGTAACTTCTGCCACTGAGGAAATTAATGAAGTCTACCCTGCAGTGAGGAGCGTCGGAAGCGGTACACCCGCTATAATGAGTATAGCAACACCTGGGGCCTATAATGTAGCTGTAAGTACAGGCAACGCGCAAGGCATCACTACAGCACTTGCGACGGGAAGGAGCTCGACGACAACCCCTATCGACAGCATCACAACGCCTCCACCCTCAGGTGATAAGGGGGAGGGTACTGTTCAAGGACAATGGTTTAGGGTACATTCCACCAAAGGTAAAACTCATCACATACCTGAGGGGGAACAGAGGCTGAATGGAGGTACCGGTACTGGTACCACAAACAATGTTAGGAATTTTATGGCTGTGCAAATTCAACCTAGGAACTTTATGCATCAGGGGATTAATTAATTTTGTTCAAATATTCCCGAATACATAAGTGTGGGGGTGATGTGGCACCTGTGCGTCGGTTGTTCATTTGGCAACAGTGCGTTGATCACGTGACACGGCTCCTGCCACTGACAGAAGCCAAAACGCGCCAGAATCTTCTCTGGAACGGTCTCGACTTGTTGGTCCAAAACACTATCCCTGTCAACATATTTATATGCTACTCTGACCACAGACTGGCCATCTCCTGAGGTTATATAGTTCATCAAGTAGGTATTGTAACTTATTAGGGTAGGCTACATTTATCAACATATTGAATATTAGGCTATTGATCATCTATTAGCCTAGGCTGTATAGCCTAGCCTACTGTGACATCTCTTAAGTTTGCAGCCTAGGGCTACAGTTCATAATAAGTTTTAAACAAGTTGATAACTTGATACTGTAACATAAAGAGTATCTATAGCCTAGGCTAGGCTATAACACGGTACACCTACGGTCCTTTGTACACAGTACACCTAAGGCCCAGCTCACAGCCTCACAGGTACCCTAGGCTAATATAATATTTTATAATGGAGACAAAGGAGTGCTACCTCTATTGGAAGGGTTGTAAGCTGTGGATCGATATTAATATTGGTATGCAAAGCGTACCATTTGTAATTGATACAGGATGTAGTGAAACTGCTATAAGCTTAAAACAGATGAGTTGTGGATTGCATGAATATATTGAAAAGCTAGTTTGTTTAAAAAGAAAAGTACCTTTGGAGCTAGATACATCATCTGGTCATGTATTTAACATTAATGTTAATCCTAAAATTAATCCTCGACTACCATGCTCTGTGTTAGGAATGGATGTAGTGAGGTCTTGTTATGGTACATTAAATTTATCAAAGTCCCTACCATCTTTGATAATAAATTCTCCTTGTTCAAAGCCATACCCAGAACAAACTAACTATAGTGAGAAAGTTACTATTGGAGGTAGACAAAAGAGATTCTATATAGACAGTGGTAGTGGGCACAATTATATATCCAGGAAACTTGCTCAAAAATGTAATTTTGTTATTGAACCTCTTAAAAAAGAATCATTTTCTATTAATTTTCCCTTTATTAAAGACGGGCCACAGCCACACGGCCTACTAGTATCTATAAATCACTGTGTGAAAAATGTGACTATCACTAGTGATACATTAAATTACACTGGTGATTTCTATATATCTGATGATTTTCCTTTTAGTTTGAATATAATTGGTATACAGGCTATGAAAGATAACATTATATCTTTCAGGCCCGATATGATTGGTGATTTTGGTATAAATAAGGCTAAGATGATTAGATACCAGAAAATTTACAATAAAGTACTTATCTCTTTTTCAAAAATATTTGACAGTGTAACTCGGGCAAATTTTGTAGATCATAATAAAAGGTATTTCGGCAAACTAGGCCTAAACTTGTACATTTCTGCACATTTTCGACTGGATAATAGGTACCTTAGACCTTAGTTAGCTTACTATGGGCCCACTTCTACGGGGTACATCACACGGTCAATTGGCCAATGTCGTGCTGATTCCAGTCCTCGGCCATGGGACCGCCACCCAATGGGCCCTGCGTGAGGTTGATGTGGCTCTCACAAAGCTACACATAGGCCACTGGGTAATTCTGCAGAACAACAACAACTGTTTTTGGAAAAACTAAATAAGATGGTCACCAATTTTTCCGTTAGTTTTCATCAATATAGCCTATAGTGTTTGGAAATAATTGCAACCCTCGGCGAAACCGTTTTCCCCATTATACAATGATCTTATGACACGCCGCCCGATAGTGGGGAGGGCTATGAAGTACAGGGAAAATGAGGGGTTAAATGCGTAAAACGGCGATTAAAACGTATTTTAGCAAAACTTGGCTCGGGTTTTAAGGTATTTCTAAGGCCTAAAACCCAATATTTCGAAAACCCGAGCCAAGTTTTGGCCAAAGCTGGCTCGGATTTTGAGAGTTTGTAGACAACAAAATGACAGTAACCTCATTTAGAAATTTGGCTCAGGTTTCCCGAAATTGCAAAGGCATAAAACCCGAATTTTGGAAAACCCGAGCAAAGTTTTGGCAAAACTTGGCTCGGATTTTGCGAATTTTAAGAGTAAACAAGTTACAGTAACCTAATTTAGAATTTTGGCTCATGTTTCCCTAAATTGCAAACCCCAAAAAGCATAATTTTGGAAAACCCGAGCCAATTTTTGGCAAAACTTTGATCGTATTTTGAGAATCTAAAAAGACTAACTACATGTCGGAAATCGGCTCATGATTTCCCGAATTGCAAAGCCATATAACCAGATTTATCGAAAACGTAGCACTTGCTTAAATCATAAATATCCAGTAACATAGACCTAGTACATTGGATACAAACCTAATCCACACCTACAATGTGTCCGTAGTACCTAGTAGGCCTACGTGGGATACAACATGGCGGTTGGGCCGGCGCCCATTTAGTAGCCTACCGGTAGTCGGCCGTATCTGTAAATACGAATGCGAGGAACTTCAATCTAATCTAATTAACCTAACTTAACCTAACCTAACTTAACCTAACCTAACCTAACCTAAATGCGCCTCCGCTCGAATATGAATTCGCTCGAAGTGTCCAGATACCGTAAATACTACCGCAACTACGAATCTTGTTACTGAGACCTAGTATGTTAACCTAACCTATCGACAGAGATGGGCAGGTGGAGTGGACTAAAAAGCTGGTAGACAGACCTCGGGAGACAGGTGAAAATAGCGTGTGTACGAATCGGTGCCGTCTATAGGAAGATATTGACAACCATGTTTCGACAAAATTCCATTTTAGTACCATATATTTTTATTAGGTTTTGCCGAGGCTTAAAACACATTTTCATATTATGTTTAGAGCATATAAAATCCATATGTGTGTTCAAATATTGCAAAATAATTGGTGACCAACTTATTTAGTTATACTCTGGTTTTTTTAGGTAGCGTATAATTATGCTATATTATTTTTTATATATTGTTATTTTAAGGTTTAGGCCTAGGCCTATTATGGTTAGAAAGTGAGGAAAGTAGTTGTTATTGCCATTTGCCAGTGATGGGCGCGCTCCGGTGGGACCGGTAATGCGGCAGCGCTCCGCGCTCCTCAGACATAAGGTAATGCGGCAGCGCTCGCGCGCTCCTTTGGTCAGCCGACCTGATGCGCTTCCCGCTCCGCGCTCCCAAAAATAGGTATATAATAAAAACAAGTAAAAAACAGCTTCTAGAAGTTATTTAATTATTTACCTAAATTAATACAATCTTTTGTCTTTCACTTCATTAAATTCAAAAAATTCAAGAAACCTCAAGTCATGGTGTCTTTCTGAAGTTTAAGTTTCTCACTTTCTCAGAATCTCAGTTTCTGTAATTCTTTATGTCATATCAATGATATGATTGATATCATATCATGGATGACCCGCTGACCAGTCTTCGACGGTATATATACGGCCGGGACTAGGGTCTTGTCAGTTGTCACGCCCAGTGCCAGGTCCGTATATAATTGTATACTGACTCGCCGAAAAAAAATCGTAGCAGCGAAACGACTGCACCTATGGCTTTCATATTTTTAGTTTTTTACCACATGTACCTTACCCTTCTGCATACCCACCACCACTACCCCAAACCCCTCCTCCCACCCACTCGCTGACTATCGGTCGCCTCACAAGGAAAAAAAAGGAAAATCTGTGGCGGCGAAACGATTGCACCAATCGGTTCCATATTTGTGTGACAAGTGCCTTACCCTTCTGCCTTCCCGCCACCACACCCCCAACTGCCTCCCACAACCCACTTCCAGCGTATCCGTACGAAGAAAAGGAAAAAAAGAAAAATCTGTGGCGAAACTACCTCACCAATCGGCTTCATATTTGTAACACGAGTCAATTACGCTTCTACCTTCCCCCCAACATCCCCCAAACCTCCCTCCCACCCATACATTCAAGTAACATTCCGATGGTATCGATACCATAAAATGATAAAAGTCTCTGAAGTCTATAGTGTCTTTTGACTCTTTTCAGCTACGTTCGCGACTATCGGGGACCTGATTTCTGGCGAAAATGGACAAGAGGGTGTTTTTTTTTACCATTAGACTTCCTTTCTCACCCAACTTGATAGATTTAGCCCAAAAAAAAAAAAAAAAAAAATGGCACTGGCCAGGTTCTTGCCTTTCCAGGGTTTGAAGGTGGCACTGTCAGTCTGTCACTATCATAGTATCACTGTATCACAGTTCACTAACACCGTGAGTAACACCGTACGATGACTGTACACGATAATGACGTTCTTGAACCTATTGTTGACAGGAAAAATCGCTTCCGGAACGCCAGAAAGGAGCGCTAAATTCAAGCTGCGCTCCCCGCCTGCACTCCGAGTTCAGATTTTTGCCGCTCCGCGCTCCTCTATATTGTTAGTGCGCACCGGATCGCAGAGCGCCAAATCGGCGCGCCCACGCCCACCACTGCCATTTGCATTGTTAACTGCAATTCTGATACCCCAACAATCTAGGGGAGAGTTTGGGAATGGATGTAGATTCCGGGCGTACGGTAACGGTCGTCATGTTTACATAGGGCGATCGCCGTGGTTAACTTCGCGTCTATTTTGACGGCAATTTTTTCGGTTATTTGCCCCCTGCTGGCAATATATATGATGATGACAATATGTCATGGAGGGGGGGGGGGGGCAAAGGCCCCCCTCAACATATTTTTGTATCCAATGGCATTCAAAATAGACAGGAACATGATTGCAAAGGTCCGACGCCTCCCCTGCCGCTGTCATGTTTACATTTGTCGATCGCCGTGGTTAAGTTGGCGTCTATTTTGACGGCGATTTTTTTTCTCGATAATTTACCCCTGGTGGCAATATGTATGATGATGACAATATGTCAAGGGGGGATGAGGGCGGGCAAAGCCCCCCGATAAATCTACAGTTATACTACCCATATTTTGTCGCTATTCTGTTGGTACTAATGGGTTAATATTATTACTTATTATGTTCCTTCCAACAACCAACCATACTCCTAAAATCGATTAATGAAATTTACAAACACATGTGGCAGTCCGTGGATTCGAACCCAGGATGCTCACACCGAAAATCAACACCTTATACATCGCACCACGAAGTAGTAGACTTAGTATGGTTTGATGATGCGCGGAAATGTATATTTGACTTTTAATAGATACATTGAAGTATTACAAACCTTCGCGAACCCATAAACAGGGAACGTGAGCTGGGTTTAGACCGTCGCGCACCCATACACAGGGAACGTGAGCTGGGTTTAGACCGGTCGCGAAACAGGTTAGTTTTCGGTTAGGTTAGGTTAGGCTAATAATAAAAATACTAAAATGCGACGGTCCTCGGTATTAAACAACTGTACAGTATATCAAATAAAAAATAAAAAAACAACAACAAATTACCTGAAAAACTCGTATCTGGTTGGTGATAATTTGTTATCAAAATACGTTTTTTTCCAGTTTCCGCGTCTGCTGAACCATCCAAAAACACGCTAAAAGGCGTGTTTTGAAGGGGGAGTGGTAGTATAACTGTAGATTTACCAGCCCCCCCTCAACATATTAAGAACATAAGAAAATGGGAGTCTGCAAAAAGCCGATCGGCCCATACAAGGCAGATCCCTGTCACACCCAACCCCAATTGTAGGCCCAACTCACTAATACCTTGAGTACTGCCCCCACCAAAATGGTCAGGGGTTAACACAAGATTACGGGGGTCTGCTGAACGCCATTGGCCTACACCTGGTAGATCCCCCTCACACCCAACCCATCTCGTCCATATGCCTATCTAATTTTATCTTAAAGCTCCCTATCGTTCTTGATCCCACTATATCACTTGGTAGCCTATTCCACACATCTACAACTCTGTTACCAAACCAATATTTGCCTATATCTTTTCTGAAACAAAATTTATCTAATTTGAAACCATTTGTACGAGTTCTTTCGCTATCACTGAGCTTTAGTACATTTTTCATGTCCCCTTTATTAATCCCACTAACCCATTTGAATACCTCTATCATATCCCCTCTAACTCTGCGTCTCTCTATCGAATGTAAGCCTAATTTCTTCAACCATTCTTCATACGGAAAATTTCTAATATTATGGATAATTTTTGTCATTTTACGTTGTACTCTCTCCAATGAATCTATGTCCATTCTGTAATAAGGACACCAAAATTGAACAGCATAATCCATATGGTGTCTCACTAATGACAAGTAAAGTTTTAAGATAACATCAGCAGTTCTGTTACTCACACTCCTAGATATGAACCCGAGAATCCTGTTTGCCTTGTTACGAACGCTTATACATTGGTTTCTAGGCTTCAAATCATTGCTAACAAACACACCTAGATCTTTCTCACAGTCTGAGTTTTCTAATTCCATATTAGCTCGTTTATATTTAACATTTGTATGCATCTTCCCTATCTTTAATACCTTGCATTTGTCAATGTTAAACTTCATCTGCCAATTTACTGACCATTCGTGTAATGTATCTAGATCCCTTTGCAGACACTCTACATCTCTATCTGAATCAATTTGTCTCCCCATTTTGGTATTGTCTGCAAATTTACTTATCCTACTAGTTATACCTAAAGCAGTACGTGTGGAGAGTGAGCAGAGCGAGTTCTTTGACCTGAATGTTGGTTTGAAACAGGGGTGTGTGATGTCCCCGTGGTTGTTTACTGTATATATGGATGGAGTTATGAAAGAAATACTATCAAGAGCAGTGGATGTTGGTGTATCGCTGAAAAGGGAGGGAATTGAGTGGAAGCTACCTATACTGCTGTTTGCGGATGATACAGTTCTGATGAGTGATAATGAATGGGAGTTGCAGGGTCTGGTAAATGAGTTTGGAACAGTGTGCGAAAAACGGAATTTGAAGGTAAATACGGGGAAGAGCAAGGTTATGGTCTTCGAAAGGGGTGAAGTCACAGAGTGTGAGGGGAAGCTGAACGGTCAGGCTATGGAGATCGTCAACTCTTTTAAGTATCTGGGCAGTGTGTTGAGTAAAGATGGGACTATGGATGAAGAGGTGCGGGAGAGGGTACAACAGGGGAAGAGGGTTGTAGGAACGCTAAAAGCAGTAACAAGAAATAGGGGTCCTGATGTGGCGGCGTCTACGCCGTGGGGCCACCTCCCGAGGCTGCCAACCGCGGATGGCTGCCGACCCTCCACAGCCGAAGACAAAATCAACGACCAGTGGAGGAAAACCGGATGCCGGCCGCGGGGAGCAGTTTCGGGAGCCAAACCGTCACAACCATCCCCTGCCCCCTCCCTGGGGGCACGGGTCCTTGGAGCGGCTTCGGTCGCGTCGGGAATTTCCACACCTCTCACACCACACACACACATCACACAGTTTTTCCTACACCGAGAAATGACTCTCCGGTGTCATTTCTCGAAGACTTCTTCTAGCCGGAGACATTGAGAGCAACCCAGGACCCACGTTCACATACATATGTCCAACTTGCTCAAAACCCATCACTTCGAGTCGCCATACTAAGGGTTCAGTTCTCTGCAATTCATGCGGGAACTGGACCCACTTCACCTGCACAACACTTGCCTCCAAGAAACACTACACAAACACCTGGACCTGTTCCTCATGCCCCTCCCTCTCCCAGTCAAATCCCTCACCTAAAACCCGTCCACCTCTCCTCCCCAACCCACCTAACCTTCCCATATCATCCACTCCCCCCCCTAAAACCCGTCCACCTCTCCTCCCTAACCCACCTAACCTTCCCATACCATCCACATCCTCAACTCAACACACCACACCCCATCCTAATCCATTCCAACCCCCATCTCCTGCTCCCCAATCCCCACCCCCACCTCACCCATCCCAACCCCCAGCCCCTCCCTCCCCCACCCCCTACCCCCCCCCCATCACCCCCACCCCCACCCCATCCTCGTGCAGCAGCACCCAACATACATCGTGCACATAACATTAACATTCTTCAACTGAACATAGATGGCATCAACACAAAGAAACACGAACTCTCACACTTCATCAAACAACACAACATACACATTGCCATCTTACAAGAAACAAAACTCCGCACAACACAAAAAACACCCACATTTCATAATTTCACCACCATCAGACAAGACCGGGCTGTCGGCGGGGGCGGTGGACTCATCACCCTGGTACACAAAGAAATATCATACATAGTAACCAGTGTACAAACCAAATCACTCCTCCCCCCAAATGATAACACAACAGAAATACAGTCAATTAAAATACGCACTGGCAACAACTCCAACATAACCACCCCACACACCCCACACATCATCCTGGGTGGTGACTTCAACGCCAAGACGTCGGCCTGGTTTGTCGACAACCCCGACACAGACAGAGGGCTGGTACTACAAAACCAAACCGATAACCTCATCATCCTTAACGACATCCATCAACATACCCATATTCCTCACCAAGCCCTCTATCATTTTGTGATAGAGTGGTAAATGAGTGGAACGCACTGCCCCAGTATGTAGTCGATTCCGAATCAATAAGGGAGTTTGAAAGTAATCTTGATAAAGCATGGGGAAGACAAGATTTGAAGTTTGATTATAAAACAAAAATACAGAATAGTAAAAATGTTGCGTCTGCTACCGCCGCCGCCAACACCGTGAACGACCGCAGCAGTGCAAGTACTGGTACTGAGCTGGATACACAGGCATAGTTTGCCTTTTTCCAGAGGATCTACTGTAAGAAACTGTAAGAAACTGTAAGAAATAACCCATCATCTCCAGACATCACCTTTTGCTCCCCAGAACTCGCCCCCACAACATCCTGGAGGGTGGTCAGAACCTTAGGCTCTGACCACCTCCCGATCATTATCACCACCAAAACCAGACTCACCCCAGCTAGCCACAAACACACATACACCAATTATAAAAGAGCTAACTGGGAAGCATTCACAAATGAGACAGAACAACACTTCACAACTCTAAACAGTACACCCATCACTAACATCAACAATGCTGTACACATACTCAATAAAACTATCCAAAACGCTGACAAGAAACACATTCCAAGAGGTAACAGAAAAAGACACAACCCCAACTTCACACCAGAAATTCAAAACCTCATCAGACAACGCGACATACTGAAACACTCCCCAGCACCCCACACACAAGACATCACACAACAAATTCAAGCACTCAACACCCAAACTAACAACAAAATACAAGAACAACAAAAACTAAATTGGAATAACTTCCTACAAACACTTGATCACAAAACAAACCCCAAAAAACTCTACAAAACACTAAACAGCATCACACTTTCCAACAGCAACACAACACAATCACATGCTGCAATCACAACAACAGACTCTACTCCTTCATGTAAACAACAAGCAAACACTCTCATCAATCACTTTTCACATGTCAGCCACCTAAAACCTCACAAAGACGACCGACGTGTCATCCGACGTAAGAGACAATTCCCCACAGACCCTGACTATACACCCTTCACCAATCACCAGACAAAGCATATCATCAACAATCTCAAGCACTCACCCGCCTGTGGCCTAGACAACATAAGCAACATACACCTCAGACACCTGGGACCACAAGGCATACAAGCACTCACTAACATATCAAACTACAGCTATTCACACAACACAATACCAGACATTTGGAAGCATGGTATCATCACATTCCCCAAACCCAACAAAGACCCCACACTACCCTCCTCGCACCGCCCCATCACACTCCTTTGCTCCCCCTCCAAAGTCATGGAACGCCTAGTATTACAACTAATTACACCTGACCTACCCCTAGCTCCAACACAACATGGCTTTAGGCCACTGCACTCCACAAACACTCTTCTCACAGACCTTACACAAAGAGCTTTCGACGGCATCAATTCAGCTAGACCACCACACAGATCACTATTAGCCACACTCGACATTAGTAAAGCCTTCGATGCCATCCCCCGCCATAACCTAACAAACAAAATCTACAACACAAACATGCACAACAACACAAAACGGTGGCTGGCCAACTTCCTAGCAGGCAGATGTGCACACGTATCTTTTGCCGGTCAGTCATCTAAAATCAGAAACTTTCCAAACGGAGTCCCACAAGGATCCGTCCTATCGCCCGCACTCTTCAATCTGTACATGCACGATATAACTACACCCAATACGCCCCAAATAAACTTAGCCTCCTATGCAGATGACATAACACTCACATGCACACACCATGACCCAAAAAGAGCAACAGATCTCCTTCAACCCTATCTCAACACACTACATGGCTGGTGCACTACAAACAGACTTAATCTAGCCCCAGCCAAATCCACCGCAACCCTGCTCACAAGTTGGACAGGAGAACACGAATACATCCCTCAACTCACCATAAACAACACACCCCTAACACATACACACACCCAAAATCCTAGGAGTAACATATGATACTCATATGACATTCAAACAGCACACCACAAACATTAAAAAGAAACTGACGCCCAGACTTAACGCCCTCAGGTCACTTGCTCACACAAAATTTGGACACAACAAAGAAACTACCACCACAGTATATAAACAATACATAAGATCAGTGATGGAATACGCAAGCCCAGCCTGGGCTTCTAACTTAGCTGAAACACATCATAAGACCTTACAGACTATTCAAAACAAAGCCCTGAAGATCATTACAGGCTGCACAGCTACTGTACCCACAGATCACCTACATCAAGAAACCAAAATCCTCAAAGTCAAAGACCATCTGGACATGAGAGGCACTCAATTCCTGGCAGCAGCCTCCACGAACCAAGACCACCCACTAAACTACATGGCAACACACCCACAGACACCAAGAAATATCAAAACAACACCCAGCACACGGTATCACACACAATTATTGTCCTCTCTCCCTCCCTGCCCACCCCGAACCAACTTCCAGAAGCACATCCATACTCATATCTCTCACCGATCCATCCACTCACTCACAGACAACACACAGCTGCATGCACGACCTCCCGAAATCCATCCTTCCGAATCCTCCCTTCCTCGCGAGGACAGAGTCCACCTGGCCAGGCTGAGATGCGGACACCATCCAGCTCTCCTGAGCTATCAGAAGAGACTGGATGACTCCGTTGTCGACGCCTGCCCGGGATGTAACACAGCACCCCATACCATTAAACACATCATAGAAGACTGCATTTCACACAACCACTTACGCCAACAACACAATCTACACTCAATGAGAGCTCTGTGGGAAAGCCCGATCGTGGCCGTGGCCTTTCTCAGGGACTCGGGGCTGTTCGGCCAGGCAGCTTAGGGAACAACAACAACAACAACAACAACAAGAAATAGGGTGGTCAGTATGGAAGTGAAGAAGTCCTTGCATGACAGTGTGGTAATCCCGACACTGACTTACGGAAGCGAAGCATGGACGTTGGTTGAGAGACTCAGACCAAGAGTGAGAGCAGTGGAAATGAATTACTTAAGGAGTGCGTGCGGAGTTACATGGAGGGATCGACAGACTAATGAGGAAGTAAGAAGGAGGTGTGGTGTGGAGGTAGATGTGCTGGAAAGTGTGAAAAGGAACAACTTGAGATGGTTCGGCCATATGGAACGTATGGAAAGCGAGAGAATGACTAAGAGGGTGGAGGGGGAGAGGTGGAAGGATGGAGTGAGGAACTACATGAACGAAGGCGGTGCTGGTTGGGGGGAGGGGCGTCGACTGACTGGGGACAGAGGTGCATGGGGGCGGTTCGTTCGTGGTCACCCCTTCGGGGATCACGGCGTCAGGCAATAGATAGATAGATAGATGAAGTCAAACCAACTTTTCAGTGGGAGACAGTTCGGATTCTTGTCGGGAAGGTCGACGGTACTACAGCTAATTAAGGTGGTAGATGATTGGATGCAAATTCTAGAAGATGGTGATGTAATAGATGTGGTATATTGCGATTTTATGAAGGCCTTCGATAAGGTCCCACATAAAAGGTTACTAGAGAAAGTTAGAAGCTATAATATAGGGGAGAAATGTGTGAAATGGATAGAAGCCTTCCTGAAAGATTGGAGACAGAGGGTACTGCTGAATGGAATAGGCTCGGGGTGGAGGGAAATTACAAGTGGGGTACCTCAGGGATCTGTGTTGGGACCACTGCTGTTCGTTATATTAACGACTTACCTGAAGTTGTTGTTGTTGTTGTTCCCCAAGCTGCCTGGCCGAACAGCCCCAAGGCCCCGAGCAATTCCAAGGCCACAACCGAGTGCCCCCACAGAACCCTCCCCGCCGACCACATTAAAGCCTGGGTGACCGAAGCCACTCCATGGCGGGGGGCTGAGGAGGGTGCGGAAACGCCCGGGAAACCAAAGCCCCACCCAGGGCTCTGTGCCCCTCAGCAATTATGAAGAGAAAGTTGAGGGGCAAGGGAATAATGTGACGCTTTGGCTTCCAATCTTGGTAGATTGGGAGGTCAATCCACGGAAGAGACGCCGTCACTTGAGATCTAGAAAATATATAAGTTAAAGGAAAAGTCAGAGTAAGCTATGGGTATGGCAGAGATTCTCAGCTCTCACTCTGATAGACCAGCCCATCACCATACTTACCTGAAGTTATAACTAATGGAAGTGAGGTATACCTGTATGCGGATGACACTAAGCTGTATAGAAGAGTGAGGAGTAAGGAAGATATGGGTTTGCTTCAAGGAGATGTGGAGGGCATGAAGGGATGGTCTGAGCATTGGTTAATGCCTTTTCATCCAAAAAAATGCAAGTATACATGCAGATTGGGACCAGCAAGATAGACAAGGTAGGATACAGTATGTATGAAGCGATGGAGGAAGTGAATGCAGAAAAGGATATAGGAGTAGTGATAGACAATAAGTTAAATTTCTCAGAACATTTAGCGGAAAAGATAAACAAAGCCAATAGAATTGTAGGGCTGATAAGGAGGACATTTGTGTCACTTGACGAAGAAATCTTCAGGAATCTCTATACAGCGCTGGTTAGGCCGCACCTGGAATATGCGAACCAGGTGTGGGTTCCATATATGGTAAAGGATATAGAAGCAGTGGAGGAAGTGCAGAGGAGAGCTAGCAAGCTGGTACCAACGTTGAAGAACGCGGGCTATGAGCAGAGGTTGAGGACACTGGGGCTTCCGACACTGGCATATAGGAGAAAGAGAGGGGATATGATAGACTTTTAAGATAGTGATAGGAAAGTACGATGAGGATGTGTGTGAAGGTATCTTCTTGATGCGGGAGGGAACAAGAACGAGAGGACACTCTTAAGAAAATTTACAAAGAAAGAAATAGGCTTGAGAAGGCAAAGAACTCATTTTGTGATAGAGTGGTAAATGAGTGGAACGCACTGCCCCAGTATGTAGTCGATTCCGAATCAATATGGGAGTTTGAAAGTAATCTTGATAAAGCATGGGGAAGACAAGATTTGAAGTTTGATTATAAAACAAAAATACAGAATAGTAAAAATGTTGCGTCTGCTACCGCCGCCGCCAACACCGTGAACGACCGCAGCAATGCAAGTACTGGTACTGAGCTGGATACACAGGCATAGTTTGCCTTTTTCCAGAGGATCTACTGTAAGAAAATGGGAGTCTGTAGAGAGCCAATTGGCCCACACAAGACCGATCCTTTTCACACCCAACCCATCTCATAACAACTCTCTCTCATTTATCTGTCTTCCTTATATTTATGACATCCTAGTCTCTCTCACACAAATGAGAACATAAGAAAACCGGAGTCTGCAGAGAGCCGATTGGCCCACACATGTCAGATCCCTTTCACACCCAACCCATCCCGCGCGCTCTCTCTCTCTCATATTTATCGCTATCTTCCTTACGTTTATGACATCCTATTCTCTCTTGCCATACTCTCTGACTCTCACAAATGAGAACATAAACAAAATAAGAAAACGGGAGTCTGCAGAGAGCCGATTGACCTACACATGGCAGATCCTTTTCACACCCAACCCATCTTGTTCTATCTAATTTCAAGTTGAAGGTCTATTGTTCTTGATCCCATTATAGCACTCGGTAGCCTATTCCACATATCTACAACTCTGTTACTAAACGAATAGAGGCAGATCCCTTATACAGGTAATCTCTCCCTCTCTCGCTCTTGTTTGTTTGCACAATCTGTTTCTTCTGTAGTTTCTCCATGCCCGATAAGTTAAATGATCTTTTGATATCTGTGACACAACTTTTGTATCCAACACAATACCCTGCTTGCAAAACCCCTCGAACCCTGGACAACGTTGCTTGCAAATTTAATTATCAACTCTGCGCGCCCCCCCCCCCCCCCCCCCGTATAGTGGGTACCACACGAAAAAAATTCTGTCGTCGTCGTCGTCGTTTGTCTGTCTCGGAACTCCTAGACCGTTGGACGGATTTTCACCAAATTTCACACGAACATTTGTTGCGTGAATGCGAACGTCAGTCAAAAAAGATTTTTTGAATTTATGCAATAGTTATGATTTTAGGTCCAAAATATGGTTCCCCCCCCCCCCCCCCAGCAATGATGGCATTCTGGGGGCGAAAACATCTTGCTACGCATTTGCTAGGTTAAGTTAGTTTAGTTGGCATTAGAAGTGATGGTAGTAATAGTGGGATTGATGGTGATAGTAGTGATGATGGTTGTAGTTGTATTGATGATGTTGACAGTAGTGATGATGATGACAGTAGTAGATATGATGGTGACAGTAATAGTAGTAGTGATGATGGTGACAAGTAATGATAGTTGTAGTGATAATAATGACTAGTGATGATAGGAGTGACGATGGTGTGAGTATTAGTGATGGTGAGTAGTAGTGATGATGGTGAAAGTTGTAGTGATGATGACAAGTTGTGATATGAAGATCATAGTAATGGTGATGATGGTAGTAGTAGTGATGACAGTGACAGTAGGATACATGATGGTAATACTTGTGACAGTAGTAATGATGATGGTTATAGTAGTAGTGATGATGTTAACAGTAGTAATGATGATTGTAAGATGGTGGTGATGATAGTAGTAATGCTGGTTGATAGTTGTAGTATTAATTAAGATGGTTGTGACAATGGTGACAGTAGTAGTGATGATGGTGAGAGTAGTAGTGATGATCATAGTAATGGTGATTATGACAGTAGTCGTGATGATTGTGGCGGTTGTAATGATGGTAACCCATCGCAGAGTTGGGTATGCCGTTTTGATTTTGGGCAAAACGGCACGTCTACTTTATTATTATTATTATTATTAGCTAGAACTATAAATGATGTTGCCGGTACAGAAGGGGTTAAGTCGACCGTGTGTGCGTTCCCGGTGGGGGCTTAAGGGGGGATTTTTTTTTTAACCTCCATCATATTTAGGCTTATTAGTTTTGAGATTTTAAGACGTTCACCCCGTTAGTTTGGCGACTTTGACATTTTGCCCAATTTCTGTCAATTTTAAGACTGTGCCATTTAGGTTTAAATTTTTTCGTGGCCCCTCTTCTCCCTCGGGTGTAGCCCCACTGGTTTTTAGAATTTAAGACATTCGGCTCATTATTTTGGCAATTTTAAGGCTTAACACCCCATTTATTTGTCAATATTAAGAGTTTGTGCCATTTATGTGTCGATTATATCCTGGCGAGCGAAAACGAGCCTTTAATTGCATAGTTAACCGACCTTCGGCCGAGAAAAATTTCTACCAAACAAATTACAAATCTATCTTGAAGGGGGGTCTAGGGGGTGTTTTTTACAGCTTGATGGAGGTCTGGGGAAGAAACTAAAAACTAAAGCCGGTATCACACGAGAGCTTTTATAGTCAACATTCAATGATCAATTAAAAAAATTTTGGCAACATTTCTGGAATATTTTGCAACAGTATAGGAAACTAGACTGACAATGGATGAATTTAGGCAACCCAAATATTCTATATGTTGACCACATAAGCTGCCAGACCAGTATTGAGGATAAATGTTGAGTGAAAAAGCGCTTGTGTGATACCGGCTTAAGCAAATACATACACCCATCTCCCCTTAATCATTACCCGAGGGAAAGTTTAAGGGGGGATAGGCCGCTTTTCTGGACCACTTTCTCCCTCATGCTTAGCCCCATTAGTTTTCAGATGTACATTTCTTCGTCAATATTTAGACCTTTCGTGCTATTTAGGTGTCGATTTTTTCCCTGGCGAACGATAGTGAGCCTGTAATGTTGTTGTTCCCCAGGCTGTCTGGCCGAACAGCCCCAAGGTCTCGAGCAAGGCCAAGGCCATAAACGAGCACCCCCACAAAATCCTCCCTGCTTACCACTAACAAAGCCCGGGTGACCGAAGCCACTCCAAGGCAGGGAGCTGAGGAAGGTGCGGAAACGCCCGGGAAACCAAAGCCCCACCCAAGGCCCTGTGCCCCTCAGCAATTATGAAGGGAAAGTTGAGGGGTAAGGGAAAAATGTGACGCTTTGGCTCCCAATCTGCCAACTTCTAGGTTGGCAGTAGGGAGGTCAATCCACGGAAAAGACGCCGCCACTGGAGATCTAGAAGATATATAAGTAAAAGGAATAGTCAGAGTAAGCTATGGGTATGGCAGAGATCGCGCAGTTCTCACTCGGATAGACCAGCCCATCACCACATGACTAGAACCCAATCCTCTCAGCATCAGCTAGGAAAGGCCCTAGAAAGATAGCTCCCTTATTTCAACTCCTTTCGGGGTTGGGCACCCGCCCATGTAATGAGCCTGTAATGTTGGAAGAACCGGTTGATTTTTCTACTGAAAAATGTACAAATTAATCTAGAAGGGGCCTCTAATGGATGTTTTTTTTAAATTTGATGGAGGTCTAGGGAGGAAACTAGAAAAATAATGAATACTTGCAAAAATCGCCCAAAAAGTGAACCATCTCCCCTTAAGAGTTACTCCCGGTATGTCGGCTCGCGCTACAAATTAATATATGGCAAATGTACGGTGGCGCTAAAGGCGGTATCACACGAGCGCTTTTTCACTCAACATTTATCCTCAACACTGGTCTGGCAGCTTATGAAGTCAACATATAAAATATTTTGGTTGCCTAAGTTCATCTATCATCAGTCTAGTTTCCGATACCAGTGCAAAATATTCCAGAAATGTTGCCAGAAAAATGTTTATCATCGAATGTTGACTATAAAAGCTCTCTTGTGATACCGGCTTCAGTCGTGTCTCGGCTGTCATTACGTTTGGCTCAGTCTGTGCTGTATTAATGATAGGTTTGATATCAACAGTCAAAGCAGACAATACCCTTATATTACAGTACAGGTCTCCCTCACTATCCGATGCCCTGATTTACCATATTATTATACGTTTTTAGGTATTTGTGTTTGGGTTTTGGCTGGTCCGAGAACACATCCCTATTTTACTATATTATACCGTTCAGTACCAGCGACGTCTTTTTTATAATATTCTGGCAACTATTTGACAATATTATTCAGCTTAGGAAGGACCTCTAGCAATAATAAGGCTTCAAACTGTCCGAACCAACTCTTTTAACTACCACAGATCCTTCCTAAGCTCCATAATATAACGCACGTCGCTGGTACTCGAAGGGTTATCTAGGTTTTTAGGTGTTTGGGTTTGGCTTTGGCTGGTCCGAGAACGCATCCCCATTTTCCCCATTTACCCCATTAATTTTAGGATTTGCTATATGATTTTTCGATTTAAGATCGGGTTTTCAGGAACGTAGCCCAATCGTATATCGAGGGAGACCTGGAGTTATTAAAAACTATATAATATATAATAGTTCAGAATTATTATTATCATTGTTATTAATGTACAGTGGCGCTAATAAGTCATGTCTCGGCACCAAGTAAGTTTTCATCAATAATTGGTATCAGCAATATCTAAGCTTCATTTCTTCATATCAAGTGAGATATACAAACAGGTTGTTGTTGTTTTTCCCCAAGCTGCCTGGTCGAACAGCCCCAAGGCCCGAGCAAGGCCAAGGCCACAACCGAGCGCCCCCACAGAACCCTCCCTGCCGACCACAATAAAGCCTGGGTGACCGAAGCCACTCCATGGCGGGGAGCTGAGGAGGGCGCGGAAACGCCCGGGAAACCAAAGCCCCACCCAGGGCCCTGTGCCCCTCAGCAATTATGAAGAGAAAGTTGAGGGGCAAAGGAAAGATGTGACGCTTTGGCTTCCAATCTTGGTAGATTAGGAGGTCAATCCACGCAAGAGACGCCGTCACTTGAGATCTAGAAAATATATAAGTAAAAGGAACAGTCAGAGTAAGCTATGGGTATGGCAGAGATCGCTCAGTTCTCACTCTGATAGACCAGCCCATCACCACAATATACAAACAGGTTCCTACACTTACCCACCCTATTCAACATCTGACAGACATTAATACAGCACAGAGCAAGCCAAACGTAATGACAGCTGGGACATGACTTATTAGCGTAACTGAGAGCTGCAGAGATGAGCTTTTTCAGAATGGCAGCTGGCATGAATAGGCTAGATGGGCCAAGTAATTGGGAAGTGTACGAGTCCTTTGGAATGGGCATTGATTGTGGTGTGGTTGAGTGGATAAAGAGAAGTACTTTGAGGTGGTATGGCCATGTTCAGAGAATGGATGAAGACAGAATGCCAAGAAAGATATATGGGAGTCAGCTAAGTGGAACCGCTAGTAGTGGAAGACCACCTATGGTATGGGAAAAGAAAGTGGAAAAATATATTGAAGAAAAACTTCCACGTAGTGGAAGGGGCATTGTGGCACGGGCAAGGGAGGCATGTCTTGACAAAGTAGCTTGGAGACGTTTCTGTCATGGCCATCCTCTAGCGGGGGATTCCCAGGGGGAAACAAGGTGTCGGAGATGATGATGATGATGATGACTGTACAGTGGCGCTAATAAGTCATGTCTCAGCTGTCATTACATTTTGCTCACTGTATGCTGTATTAATGTCTGTCAGATGTTGAATAGAAATGGGCCTGAGTAAATAGAATAGAATAGATGTTGAATAGTTGAATGTTGTAGAGATAGGAACACGTTTGTATATCTCACTCGAAAAGAAGAAATTGTGTAAATATTGCCGATACCAATTATTGATAAAAACATAGTAATTGGTACCGAGACATGGCTTATTAGGCCGACTGTACCGGCAAGACAAGATTATAGTGCATGAGACAAACAAACAACTCAACTAACCATATTTACGCAACTTAATTGCGAGTTTCAGGCTATAAGGAAGGTGCAGCAGTGAACATCGATACTAAATAGTCAGTCAGTCAGTAGCAAGCCCTTGTAACATGGCTCAGTGGTCTGGTGGTCAATACATTAAGCTACCATAGCGCAGTTGGAATAAATGTACATGCTCAGATTAATATGCAGGATTCGAAACTGCATAATAAAGTGTAGGCTTGTGCATATTTCTTTAACAAGTCTTGATAGCGTAATGCATAAGGGCACGGAATTTCGGTGTGAGTATCTTAGGTTCGAGTCCACATGTATTTGTTGATTTCATTAATTTAGTTTAGAAGTGAAGTTGGTTGGTGGAAAAAATATAATAAACTACAGTACTGTATTAAAAAAAAACCCACCAAGCCAGCCTTTTCTCCCACAAGAAGTTGTTGTTATTGTTGTTGTTCCCCAGGCTGTCTGGCCGAGCAGCCCCAAGGTCCCAAACAAGGCAAAGGCCACAACCAAGTGCCCCCACAGAACCCTCAAAGCTTTACCACTAAAAAGCCCAGGTGACCGAAGCCGCCACCAGGCGAGGGGCTGAGGAGGATGCGGAAACGCCCGGTACACCGAAGCCCCACCCAGGGCCCTGTGCCCCTCAACAGTTATGATCCAGGGAGGATGAGCAAAAGACTAGAGAAAGGAAAAAAAAGAGGTGACAGGAGAAGAACACATAACAGAAGTGCAATAATAATGTAGGCTTCTAATGGATAAAAAAATATGTTGAATTAGGTTTTATGTATTTCTAAATATACAACAGTACAACCATATTATAACTAGTAAATCTGCTAAATATTGATGTTTACAGCTCCAACTTCCTTATAGCCTGAAACTCGTAAGAGGTCAATTACGATGATATAGGATTTGATCAGCAGGTTTTAATTCATACAGGTCTCCCTCACTATCCGATGCCCTGATTTACGATATTATTATAGGTTTTTAGGGGTTTGGGTTTGGGCTGGTCCCAGAATGCATCCCCATTTACCCCATTAATTTTAGGGTTTGCTATATGATTTTTCTATTTAAGACCTGGATTTTGATTAGTTCTTTTGCGTTTATCTTGTGTCGTACCAGTTTTTGTTTGTTTCTTCTGCAAGTTTTATATTTTAATTACATACATTATGTATATACCCCATTGCTGGGGGTGGCCGACACGAGACAGAGCCCGAACAGAAACAACATTTAAAGTTCCTATTCTCAGGGTCTAGGACCATTTTCGCGTTCTGTCGCCCATTTCTCTATCGTCAAGTTAAAATGTAAAACTTGCAAACTAAACAAACCAAAACTAGGACAAAGACAATATAAACTAGGACAAAGACAATATAAAGGCAAAATAACTGATCAAAATCGATATGTGGGAAACAACGCTTACTAAAATAAAATTTATGAAATAAAAGAAAGTAGGAGAATTATACAAGTTCTGTACTGTAATATAATACTGTATAATATCCTAGTGAAGTAAAATATAATGGAAGTTAGAGAGTTGTCTAAAATGCCTCAATTAAAAAACTAAATGACATACAAAGCACCAAGTGGTTATCATAGAGTTAAGCATACATGGCAAGTTGATCATACAAAAGCTGACAAACCGTTTTTTTGGGCCGGTTTTCTGGACCACTTACTCCCTCATGTTTAGCCCCATTAGTTTTCAGATGTTAAGATGTTTGCCCCATTAGTTAGTCGATTTTAAGACCTTGCGCCCCATTTCTTCGTTGATATTTAGACCTTTCGTGCTACTTAGGTGTCGATTTTTTCCCTGGCGAACGATGATCCTGTAATGTTGGAAGAACCAGTAGGCATTTTTCTACTGAAAAATGTACAAATTAATCTACAAGGAGGATCTAATGGATGTTTTATAAAATTTGATGGAGGTCTAGGGAGGAAACTAGAAAAATAACTAATACAGTACATGCAAAAAGTGAGCCATTAAGAATATACAGTAGCTCTTATATTATTATCTGGTAACAATAAGTCTTTATATTCACGTTAGTTTCTGATAATAAACATGTATATTGGACTACAAATATATAGCAGACACTTCTCTAAGCTTTACATACACAGGCATTCAATTGACCAGTTGTGAGTTTCAGGCTATAAGGAAGTTGGAGCCATAAACATAAATTTAAAACAGAAATGCAATAATAATGTAGGTTTCTGATGGATAGGAAGTAGGTTCAATTGGGTTTTTTGTATTCATGTGTGCACTTAAACTGTAATTTAGCTGGCAATTCTTCTAAATATCGATGTCTACAGCTCCAACTTCTTTATAGAACGAAACTCGCGAGTGGTCAACTATATATTTATCTTACTAAGTTTGTGTTTAAGCAAACTTTTCTTGTTAGCCATATCTAGTTCCTGACATGGGCACATACAGTACTGTACTTCAACTGGGCAAGATATGTTCTCTTCTACAGTATAGTCAGTTTTATTTCAAAACAAAATTTCCCCGTAATTCCCGCGAAGGGGTGGCCATGAATTATTATGTTCCCTCCACCAACCGACGGCCATGAATTATTATGTTCCCTCCACCAACCGACTTTACTCCTAAACTCAATTAATAAAATCAACAAACACATGTGGCAGTCCAGGGATTCGAACCTAGGATGCTCACACCGTAATTCAGTGCATTTATCCATTGCGCTACGAAGACAGTTAAAGAATGGTATCAGGCATTTGTCACGAATCGCTAGGTCAAGTTGCCCAGGCTTGACATCTACCAATAGCATTTTGACGGAGGGCTTGATCCAATGATCAGCATCCGACCCTCTACTGACTAAGCCACGGCTCGATGGTAAACTGAATCCCTTAGGAACTGATTTCTTGATACTTAAAGGAAAAATATGAATCTACTATGTCTCTGCGTCGTATTAATGCCAAGTTTTCATAATTAACAACATATTTTGCCACAAAACCTACGTAATAGCTGAGAAACCAAGACCCTCAGCTGGGAAAAACTGGACTATAGCAGCCAATATAATGATACCTGACTGCAACATAAGAACTTACTGCATCTGTTCTATAAAACAAAGAACTTTCTTAAAAACTAAGGGTGATAGTATTAAACAATGGGAGATGTAACCCTTTCCCTTCTTAAACAATTCAAGGATGTAATATTCGCTTTCGCAAATATTAAAAGTAAATACTGAATTTGCAAAAACTTAAAATAGACATTCGGTTCATCACTATAATGTACGGTGGCGCTAGTAACTAATGTCTCGGCTGTCATTACGTTTGGCTCGCTCTGTGCTGTATTAATGTCTGTCAGATGTTGAATAGGGTGGGTAAGTGTAGGAACATGGTGGTATATCTCACTCAAAAAGAAGAAATCATGTGAAAATATTGCTGATACCAATTATTGATCAAAAGATAATTGGTGCCGAGACATCACTTATTAGGCCGACTGTATACTAAATCTAGGAAAGGGAGAAAGGAATACCTTCCCTTTGTTTAACACTGCGGGTAGAACTCCATATATTATTCACAATACTCTGCCAATACATAACAAAACAACTCAAATGGACACAAATTTTAGTTAAAAATAGTTTTAATAACTTTGCTAGCGATGAACACAGAAGCACCACGACCAGAATTTTGTACACAAAATGAATTAACCTCTTCTGTACCGGTGCCGTCTTTTTAACTTCATTCTGGCTATTATACAACGATTTTATGCAGTTTACAAAGGGCATACTGCAATTAACAGGCTTCGAAGAATCTCGCGTAACCCTTTTCGCTACCACAGATTCTTCCTAAATTGCACAAGTCGACTAAATCTATTATAGCTAGAGCAAAAGACGTCGCCGGTACAAAATTAATTAAAGAACAATTTTTCTACAGCCTATTAGGCCAGGACCCGTATAAGGCTGAAATTTTTGTACAAAGCTTTGAACAAATGCATATGAACTAAACCTTCCTGAAAACAATTAGTTGTTAAGCTTGAACTATAATGAACGCAAATACTGTACAGTACATGAGGCATATTTGTGTCAAGACAGTAATCATTTCTATAGCTTGCTGCACCTTTTATTAAGCCGGAGTCACACAAGCAATTTTTCAAGCAATTTTTACGGGCAATTATGGTCTGGAAGCTTCAAAAATTACACTATCAGAATTCAGCCACCTAACATAATCTACCTTCAGTCTAGTTACCGATACCAGTGCGAAAATGTCCCGAAATTACACGAGAAAAAACTTGCTCACGGAAAAAGCGCTCGTGTGACAGTGGCTTTATCCTTAAGATGTGTACTGTACCTTCAACACAAACAATCTCCCGAATGTATTTCAAAACATCAGCTGCTTTTAGGAATACTAAGTTATATTCTGGTACAAAAATAACTGTTATGACTGTAGCTACATTTCCCACTTCAAACCTCACCAATATGTTGATCATCCACGCCTGATTCAACCTAAGAGTTGCCAGAACACAATGTTATGTACATGAACACACTGTTATAATGAATACACGGTTACCATGATGAGCACATGAATACACTGTTACCAGGAACACATAGTAACCCTTTCAACACAATGTCCAGTTTAATTGGATTCTGGGTATCATTAGACAGTTTTATTCATATTACAGTAAGAAGGACTTCAATGACGATATTGCGTTGTTATGTGTGCGATTACTTTGCTTGGGAAACAGATTAACTTGCTCATGTAGTAATGTACACCCTATGTGGTGGATTGTGTTCTTTTATTTAATAAATTTTATTTTAGTAAGCGTTGTTTCCACATAGCGATTTTGATAAGTTATTTTGACTTTGTCCCAGTTTTGGTTTGTTTAGTTTGCAAGTTTTACATTTTAATAAGGTAAAGATGAAGATGATGCGTTTTTTTTACCACTATGCACTCCCTGCTCAAGAGCTGGGCTAGGGTGGGTGCCCTCAAGTTTCAGGGACTTCAGTGGACATTTACCACAGATTGCTAGACCACACCGTCCACCAACAGCACTGATGTCTGCCAATAATACACACTGGCTGGCCTGAGCCTCGAACCCTCAATCTCTTGGTTTGTAGGGGAGTGCTCTACCAACTGTGCTACGGCCTGTGACTATCACAGGCTCTGCTTAGTGTGCAGAATTTTGGTGTGAGTATCCTAGGTTCGAGTCCTTGGAGTACCAAGGTATTCATTACTGTACTTTCAAAATCAATAGTTGTTTATTTGTAATTAATTGGTGGGTTGGTGAAAACAAATATGAATTAGGAAGGACTTCAAGTAATCAAAGGGGTAAAAACTATAAATGAACCGCTTGAGAACCACAGGCCCTTCTTAAACTGACTAAAATGGTCTACGTACAGCCAGACTAGATGTAAGGTTGGTGTGATCGTACTGAAGGGGTTAATCACAAACAAACCCATATTATGTTACCAAATATGGGAGAAGCAGCCTGGCAACATTTAATTAACCACTTGCGAGTTTCGGTCTATAAGGAAGTTGGAGCCGTAAGCATCGATATTAAACAAATGCAATAATAATGTAGGCTTCCGATGGATGGAAAATATGTTTAATTTGATTGTATGTATATATAAATGCATTGCAACCGTATCATATCTGGTAACTGCTAAATATCGATGTCTACAGCTCCAACTTCCTTATAGCCTGAAACTCGCAAGTGGTAAATTGAAGGCTTTGAAGATTACCACGCACTTTGACAGTTTGGTCTGGCTAGTATGAGACGATTTTAGTCAGATTGGAAGGGTGTATGGAAATCAGTGGGTCAATTGAGATACTCTTTACCCATTATAATTCCCACAGATCCTTCCTAACTGTATAAAATTGTCTAATGCTAGTCAGAACAAACTGTCAAAATACGTCCTAGACTCTTCAAAGTGTTAAGTCTATAAACATTCCTTCCCTTACACACTAACACTATGCACAATATATTCTGCATAAAATATAATTGTTTATATTTTGCACTAAAACTAATTATAGTCTGTTCATTACAAATAGGCCGGCAATCTTTCCCCAAACGTCTTGACTTTTCCCAAGTGGTAGAAATGAAATATATTAGACTCAACAACTTAACTGAAATCCATGCTGAGTTAGTTAGTTATGTAGAGCAGATTAACCAGACAACTGAGCTCCTTACGGAACTCTCATAGGTCTGGCCCGAAGGATTAGATCAGATTACTGAAAGGAGCTTAAGGCGACGCAAAAAACGGACGATGGGGGGGGGGGGGAGGAAAAGGACGGAGAATCGGAAAAAAGGTCAGTGAATTATTTAGTACCAAAACAAGCCGTACGCAGACGGGCAGTATCTGGTCAGTCAAAGACGTGGCGAACAGTTAGAGGGGAATAACAGGAGGAGCGGGGAGTGGACATTAAATAACCGTGAGTCAGCCGGGAATGGCCTATCCTAAGTCTAGTTAGTAAAACTTCCTCACACCTGTGAGACCTGGAAGATGAGGGCCAAGGACGGACAGAAGGTTTGATCGCACAGAGTTTATTACAGTATTGCAGGGTAGAGCATCCCAATGAGATTGCCACGTGCAAAGAATAGAAGGCTTGAGTAAGGACAGCCAATCACCTAACGGAAGGTGGGGCTGGCGAGGGATCATTAAAATAGCATCCTTAGCCGCAGCTGAACCCAGCAAACAAAACCTTAAATAAAGTCTCGATACAAAAAATAGCAAAACAGAATCGCATTACGTGAACATTTTAATTTAATTTGGCAACAAAATTATAAATACAATTTAAAATTTTGTTAGTTTTCAACACTTTGATTGCGGCACTTGTCATATGATAATAATTGCTTGGTCACCACTGTACCATACGGGGGTTTTGGACTAAAAGTAACCTTCATTCCCTGCACATTTTCATGTATAAAGAACGTATTTCAATGATATATCCTTGAAAGCAGAGGAATAGACATTTCCAATGAGACCTGAATCATGTATGTACGACCGCTGGTTGTCGTGCAATGATATTGCACATGTGACGCTAAATCGGTAAAAAATAGCGAGTTTGAGCGGTTTTCGCTATTCCCGAGTCTGTAAGGGAGTTGGAGATGTCTCCCACTGCCACTAGTGATGGCCCAGACACGGGGGGGGGCTATGGATGGGACGGTCACGCGCTGCTTATACTCGCTTGCCTGCCTCCCAGTCCTTGTTCAAGGCAGAAATTCGGCAATTGTCATATGACAAGTGCCGCAGTGATGACCGTATTTTTTTATATAACAGCCCGCAGTCATTGAGTTACGTGAGGTCGCCACCTGGCCAGCACAAAGGTCCATGGAGAGCAATGACTCAAGTACTTTTTTTTAGTTATAAGAGGTTAAGGTGTGGATTACTGGCCTACCTATAATGAACAGGGTATAGAATGATGGTAGTGTTAAGCAAACCTTGCTCAACCACCATTTAAGGCGGTGTCACACAAGCCATATTACCGGCAATTTCTAGCAATGGTGGTCTGGCTGTTTCAGAATTAAAGTTTGATAATATTTCAGTGTCTTTTTATAATGTAGCCTCAGCCTATTTGTCGATAATACTGTAATGTGAAAATACCTAGAAATAATGCCAGAAAATACTTGCTCATAAAAAATTGCCCGAAAAATCGCTCGTGTGCCATCGCCTTTATGAGTTATATAAACTGTGTAGCAATATGAAGCAACTACACAGACACGGCCGTAGACTTGGGTTATAATTTTATATATTATTCTGCATAAATAAACTGTGTGCTGTACTCTGAGATATATACTGTAATATAGTGTGCTATATTCTTATTGGAAACTGTACTGTAAGTGACTTGAGTGCAGGGTGTCGGAACCGGAGCCATTTTGTTTGAAAACTTAAACGAATACAAGAACTTCAAGAGAGCCCTCGATGTCGAACTGCAAAAAGTGCCAGACGATCCCATCTTCGCAGGGGAGCGTGATGCCCCTTCGAACAGTCTGCTGCACCAAATCACCACCCAGAACGAGGGGCGGCGCACTCCTCGGTGCCGCTAGAAGTGTGGCGAACACAACACAAGGTAACACAAGGTAAATTGAACACGAAATAGCCTTGTTTTGGCCATTTTATCACTTCCACAGCCATAATTTGAACTATAAACCACAATTTGGTCTTTCCATATACAATAATCTATCTATTTAATTATCTATCTATCTATATACTCTGGCACATACCCCATTTTTTCCTGTTTTTATTGGGGGTGGGCGACTAGACAGAGCCATAATAATATATACTAAAAAATAAAGGACTCGGCTTTCGTATGACACCCTGCTTGAGTGCTTAAAGCTTTGTGCTACTGTATAGGATTGATTCTATATATCTGTATCTTCACCAGGATTTGTGCGGTTGATTTTGTGACTTTATAATCATTACTAGGTGTCAATCCAGAGCAATTTTGTTTGAAGACTTGAATGTATGTGAGAAGGAATACACGAACATGAAATAGCATTGTTTTAGCCATCTCTATCAGACCCCAAACAGAACACCCCCCCCCCCCCCCAAGACGTTGTTGTTGTTGTTGTTGTTCCCTAAGCTGCCTCGCCGAACAGCCCCGTTCGGATGCCCAACCCCGAAAGGGGTTGAAATAGGGGAGCTATCCCCCCGCCAAAGGCGGCTTTCTAGTGCCTTTCCTAGCTGATGCTGAGAGGATTGGGTTCTAGTCATGTGGTGATGGGCTGGTCTATCAGAGTGAGAACTGAGCGATCTCTGCCATACCCATAGCTTACTCTGACTTCCATTTACTTATATATTTTCTAGATCTCGAGTGACGGCGTCTCTTCCGTGGATTGACCTCCCAATCTACCAAGATTGGAAGCCAAAGCGTCACATTTTTCCCTGGCCCCTCAACTTTCTCTTCATAATTGCTGTGGGGCACAGGGCCCTGGGTGGGGCTTTGGTTTCCCGGGCGTTTGCGCACTCTCCTCAGCTCCCCGCCATGGAGTGGCTTCGGTCACCCAGGCTTTATTGTGGTCGGCAGGGAGGGTTCTGTGGTGGCGCTCGGTTATGGCCGTGCTCGGGGCCTTGGGGCTGTTCGGCCAGGCAGCTTGGGGAACAACAACAACAACAGCCCCGTCCCCCCCAAGACGTTGCAGCACACACTCATGACTCAGCAACACGGCAGCTTGGTGATGATCCAGGGTAGCTTGCTGTGCCGCCGGTACTGGTAGAAATTGTGGAGGAAGTTGAGGAGGAAGAGAATGAGTAGCCCAACCAGACACAAGATGAGGACGTCCATGGGGGAGAGCAGCGGAGGGTCGGGGCGGCACAGGGTATCAATGTCCAGCTTGATGATCAGCTGCTGGGCCGTCTCTTCGTTGGGGCCGTCGCGACACCGGATACCAAGTTCTCGGCGATACTGGTGGTACACGATTTTCTGTGGGGATATGATAACATGTAAGGTGCTTGACAGAAATGTATAGGTAATGAAGTGATAGGGTGAACATACTACAGAATAATAAATAGCAAATCAATTGAGAAAGTAAAAATGAGTGAAGAGCAGTGTTTTTTTTGTTTTTTTTAATATGAAGTGCAACCAGACAATCGAGTCTCAAAATGCCTGTGATGGATGAAATGAAAAATTGGCTGAAGCATGAGAGGTAACTGAAAGAGAGGTGGAAGGATGGAATGAAGAAGTATATGGATGAAGGCGGTGCTGGTTGGAAGGAGGGGCGTCAACTGACTGGGGACAGAGGTGCGTGGGGGCGGTTCGTTCGTGGCCACCCCTTCGGGGATCATGGCGTCAGGCAATAGATAGATATAGTAGATATCTGTAGAAGAGTTAGATAGATAGATAGATGATTTATTGTTTCTATGTGTATGAAGGAGACATAGGGCCAAGCTGCCTGTAACCAGTGTCCCCTGCAAAGTTGAAAGAGTCATAGGGAGCCAAATTCAAGGTCTATCTATCTATCTATCTATATACTCAGGCCCAATCCACACTTTTCCTTTTCTGGGGGGGGGGGGGGGGACTCAAGACACTATACGTTAAAGTCAAAATATCGGGATATGGAGCTTGAAGCACTTTAAGTCATAGGATGAGGTTAAGATAGATTGAGGGAGAGAGTTCTATGATACTGTATAATATATAGTCAATTGCCAGATGACATGATCCCTCGAGGGGAGGTGGACACCAATGAATCGTCTCCATCGAGGCAATCTAATCTATGCTCGGCGGTGGACTAGCAAGTTGGCCGTGGTGATTTTACCAGAACTTCCAACTTCCGACAAATAATTTTTTTTTCGGGACATGGTTGCTAGCCCGACTACCCAAATGTTGTTGTTGTTGTTGTTCCCCAAGCTGCCTGGCCGAACAGCCCAAGGCCCCAAGCAAGGCCAAGGCCATAATCGAGCGCCCCCACAGAACCCTCCCTGCCGACCACAATAAAGCCTGGGTGACCGAAGCCACTCCATGACGGGGAGCTGAGGAGGGTGCGGAAACGCCCGGGAAATCAAAGCCCCACCCAGGGCCCTGTGCCCCTCAGCAATTATGAAGAGAAAGTTGAGGGGCAAAGGAAAAATGTGACACTTTGGCTTCGAATCTTGGTAGATTGGGAGGTCAATCCACGGAAGAGACGCCGTCACTTGAGATCTAGAAAATATATGATGATGATGCAGTTTTTACCCATACACTCCCAGCTGAATAGCTGGGCTAGGGTGGGTGCCCTGATGAATCAGGGACTTCAGTGAATAGTAGCCACAGATTGCTAGACCGCACCGTTCACCAACAGCACTGACATCTGCCAATAGCTCACTGGCTGGCCCGAGGCTCGAACCGTCAACCTCACGGTCAGCAGGCGAGAGCTCTACCAACCGAGCTACGGCCTGTGGCTAAGTAAATAAGTAAAAGGAACAGTCAGAGTAAGCTATGGGTATGGCAGAGATCGCTCAGTTCTCACTCTGATAGACCAGCCCATCACCACATGACTAGAACCCAATCCTCTCAGCATCAGCTAGGAAAGGCCCTAGAAAGTCGCCTTTGGCGGGGGGATAGCTCCCCTATTTCAACCCCTTTTGGGGTTGGGCACCCGCCCACTACCCAAATGTTGTTGATGATGCTTTTATTTTATACTAGCCCACTGGGCCTAGGCCCTCTCAAGGCTAGTGTTGGAGGATGTGGTACAGAGTTTTAAGTCACGTAGTTATATGTCATTGTATAAATTTATAGCTCTCAGGAAGTGACAAATGGAGGTGAACTTGAAAGCGTCTAAGTCGGAGAGGATGTAATGTAACGAGGTGTTCGACAAGAATCGCCGTCTTTCAGATGGCCACGAGGGGTGGACATCAGGTAACCATGTGCGAGGCGTGTGTAGCCTAAACGTAATCTGGTTACTAGAGTTTGGTCTGCGTGCTGACTACCCAACTGTATGTAGACATTGTTAAAAGACTGAAAGTGCCAGCATAACAAAAGGTTTATTTAAAAACTACAAAATTTTATCTTATTTACTGCATATTGTTCTGCTAAATCTTCAATGCGTCATTTTCACATACTGTAGTGATTTTAATAAGTTCATTGGTCTTTATATTGTGCAGTTCCTGGTTTGGTTATTTTGTTATGCAAGTTTTACATTAAAATTTACATACACAATTATAAAGTAAACAAATAAAGAGAGGACTCGGCTATCGTTTCACAGGGTGTCAAACGATAGCCGAGTCCGACGAGCCGACTGGAAAGATGTATTGTTTATATAGTACATTACCTGGAAGGCCGGCAGGAAGGAGCAGTCGTCACAGTCCCAGGGGTTGTAGCCGAGGATGAAGATAGGAAGGTGTTGGGTCCCTTTCTTACGAGCCTCATCATACATACGTTGAACCTCCTGCACCGGGAACTGTCGGGGGGGGGGGGGGGGGGGCACAAGATCATTTTAACCCATGGACTGCGAAGGTCAGAAAGGTGTTGATTACTTACATGTGACAGTAAGTTATGAGAGATACATACATAACATTTTAAGACAGAGTGCTCCACACATACGTGCAGTTTCAGGCTCTTGTCCTAATGGTGGTGTTCCAGGCAACCCTGTTAAGGGCTGCTTCACTTGTCAAGTTTTTTCATTTGAGATCGGCACGTATAGTCCGATCCCAGGTCTTCCTCGGTCCACCCCTTGGTGCAGCTCCCTCCACAATCACAGACCTGCATTTTTTCACCCAATTTTGTTCATCCATTCTCTCCACATGTCCATACCATCCCAGTCTACTTGTGCGCATCACCTCGCTAATACTCTTTATACCAAACGTCTCCTCAACTCATCATTTGTTATTCTATCCTGCAGCCTGGCCCCACACATCCATCTCACCATTCTCATCTCATTACGTTCCATTCTGTTGACATCCTCTACTTTAACGGCCCATGTTTCTGAGGCATACGTCATTGCACTTCTAACACATGAGGGATGCACCTTTCCTTTCAGGGGGAGAGGCATTCTTTTCATGATCAGAATTGGCAGCATCCCCCAGCCACATCTAATTCTAGCGACAGTGGCAGCCTCGGCCCCACCACCGGCAGAGATGGTATCTCCTAGGTAACCAAACTTGTCCACCAGCTCCAATGACTCATTTCCAAAGTTCACAGCCACAGGATCATCACTTAACACAAGCTCGCCTTTGCACACTACGCACTCAAATTTCTCTATTTCTGACTTATCCTTCGGCATGGGTCCTTTTATTTTACTACAGCGCTTACTCCCATGGTGTACTCAGGTCGGATGTAAGGTATCTTAAAATAACCCCCTAGAAATACTTTCTCTAAAGTATCTATTTCTTTATCCTCCCCTTTTCCCCAGCTAACCTAATCCCACAAGGACCCCAATGGAAATACACCTAACGGCCTTATTGGGCTATCCTTAGTTGGAATTATGCAAGGCTGGTACATGTCATATTTGTAACAAACTATGTGGTACCAACTCTGTAAATTGCTGACTGAATAAATATTATTATTATTATTATTATTATTATTATTACTCAACATCGACAGTTGCTACATCGAATCGAGTTAGCGCCCACACCCTTTCCACACACTGCACATGGGTATTCACCGCTCTTTTCCACATTGCCTCGTCTCAATCTACAATGCATAAGTTTGGTTTTGTTAATATTGACTCTTAAACCCTTGCTCGCCATGCCCTCTCTCCATCTTCTGAATTGGGCCTCAGCATCTTCCATCTTGTCAGCTATTAGGACTAAATCGTTTGCATAAAACAGTTCCAACGGGAGTCCTCCTCTAAAAACTCTAGACAGTGCCTCCAGGACCATAATAAAGAGGAAGGGGCTTAACACTGAACCCTGATGTTCTTGATCATAAGGTCCAAGTTAAGGGGAGACGGTCGTTTTTATGGTCCCCTTCCTCCCTCGTGTTTAGTCCCATTATTTATTAGATTTTTAGACGTTTGTCTCATTTTGTTATAAATTTTAAGACCTATCGTGCCATTTAGGCGTCGCTTTTTCCTGGCGAGCAATAGCGAGTCTGTATTTATAAGAGGAACCGGCCTTCGGCCGGATATTTTTTCTACCGAAAAATGTACGAATTTATCTTGAGGGGAGGTCTAGGGGATGTTTTTCTAAGTTTGAGAGATGTCTAGCGAGGAGACTAAGAATTTATGAATTAATTAATTTATAGGCCAAAAAAGCAGCCAGCGTCCCTTTAATTAAGCCGGTATCACACGAGCGCTTTTACCCTCAACCTTTATCCTCAACACTGGTCTGGCAGCTTATAAGGTCAACATTTACAATATTTCGGTCACCTAAGTTCATCTATCTTCAGTCTAGTTTCCGATACCAGTGCAAAATTTACCAGAAATATTGCCAGAAACATTTTGATCATCAAATGTTAACTATAAAAGGTCTTGTGTGATACCGGCTTTACGATACGATATTATTATAGGTGCTTGGGTTTTGGCCGACCTGAGAACACACATCCCCATTTACCCCATTAATTTTAGGGTTTGTTATGTGATTTTTCTATTGAAGGGGAGGCAGACTGTTTGTTGGGTCTATTAATTCATGTATTCATATATGTTTTTAGTTTCCTCCATAGATCTAAATCAAGCTTAGAAAACCACCCCCTAGACGGGGGTGTAAATTTTTTGGTAGAAAAATGTCCCGGCCGAAGGCCGATTCCTCTTAAAATTGCAGGCTCGCTTATGCTCGCCAGGAAAAAAATTGACACCTAAATGGCACGAAAGGTCTTAAAATTGACAACGAAATGGGGTGAAAGGTGTTAAAATTGCCAAACTAATGGGCCAAACGTCTTATAATCTCAAAACTAGTGGGGCTAAACATTAGGGAGAAGGGGGTCCAGAAAAACGGTCTGCCTCCCCTTAAGATCGGGTTTTCAGTTATGTAACCCAATCATAAACTGAGGGAAACCTGTAGGTAATCTAGTTGTAGTCCAGGAAACCTGTAGGTAATCTAGTTGTAGTCCAGGAAACCTGTAGGTAATCTAGTTGTAGTCCAGGAAACCTGTAGGTAATCTAGTTGTAGTCCAGGAAACCTGTAGGTAATCTAGTTGTAGTCCAGGAAACCTGTAGGTAATCTAGTTGTAGTCCAGGAAAATTTGGTTCACATGTTTTATTTTATTTCAGCTACATTTAGACAATTTTAAGAAGCTTAGGAAGGATATGTGGTAGCTAAAAGGATTAATTGAGATAGTCTGTAGCCTCTTAATGTGCAGACATCCTTCCTAACCTGAATAAAATAGTCTGATTGTTGTCAGAATATAATGAAAAGGACGTCACCAATTCTGAATGTGGAATAGCCTACTTACGTGTGACAGACGGTTATGAGAGATGTCGATCATGAGGTCCAGCTTACGGTTACGGGTGTTGGCGTAGCGATAGAAGAGCCGGCCATCCATATAAGTGATCCGGTTGTACTTCAGGAAGATTTGGTCCACATTCCGGTAGAGGGGGTGGGTGAACAGACGGCTGATGTTGCTGATCTGGAGAACATAAGGAACAGTATAATCCTGTGTAGCAGGTAGACCTGTACTGTCGCGCTAGTAAGTCATGTCTCGGCACCAAGTATGTTTTGATTAATAATTGGTATCGGCGATATCTAAGCTTCATTTCTTCATATCGAGTGAAATATACAAATATGTTCCTACACTTACTCACCCTCTTCAACATCTGACAGACATTAATACAGCACAGAGCAAGCCAAACGTAATGACAGCTGGGACATGACCGTACATATATCTCAATAATTTGGTAAAGTTAGAATATATTTTTACATTTTACATTCATAAATACTGTATTCCACTAATATACAAGGTTAGGTTTTGGTTAGGTTAGGTTAAAGATATTGTTTAATGTTTCTTAGTAAATAGGCATCTGAAAAACATTCTACCCGCTACACAGGATCTTACCTAAGGAACTTACTCTAACTTCTGAGTACTCTAACCTCTAAGCACTCACCCGCCTGTGGTCCAGACAACATAAGCAACATACACCTCTGACACCTAGGACCACAAAGCATACAAGCACTCACCAACATGTCAAACTACAGCTATTCACACAACACAATTCATATGTTTTCACCAACCAACTCTACTTCTAAACTCAATTAATGAAATCAACAAATACATGTGGTGGCACTCCAAGGACTCGAACCTAGGACACTCACACCGAAATTCCGCGCATTTATGCATTACGCTATCAAGACAGTTAAAGAATTATGCACAAGCCTATGATTTATTATGCAGTTTCAAATCCTGCATATTAATCTGAGCATGTACATACATTCTAACTGTGCTATGGTAGCCTAATGTATAGACGAATTGAAGGAGTAATTAATGGGGCACTTAACCCTAGGGAACGCCTCACTATAAATTGCTCCTGAACCAGAATTAATTAATATTTTTCACCAACCAACTCCACTTCTAAACTCAATTAATCTATCTATCTATCTATATGCTCAGGCCCAATCCCTACTTTTCCATTTTATTTTATTTTTTTTTTTTTGGGGGGGGGGGGGGGGTGTGGCCGACTCAAGACAGAGCAAGAACAGGAAAACACAAGACAAAACGGCGAACAAACAAAGACAAAACACAAAATTCACACACATCTAGGTCACCTAGGAGAATACCCAGAGACCAGGGTCACCAAGGTCGCTCCAGCATTCCCCCGACCACCCGGGCCAGGCGCCTGATGGACTATTATCTAGTCCAACTTGCGCCCGACCCCTTCCCCCAAATGACCACGTGTTCACTCAACTATTCACAAGCATTCTCCATTCATTACCATTTCCTTTGCCTGATCTATAGTCATTCCTCTATCCTCCAAAGCTTGTCTTACACAGTCTCTCCATTCCATCTCAATGGGGGTCTTCCTGCCCTTCTATCTCCCCTTGTATTTGACTCATATATTCTCTTTGTAAGCCTTTCATCTCCCATTCGTTCAACATGACCATACCAGCTCAGCACCCTTCTGTCCACTCTGACTAACAAATGTTCCTGCTGCCCCACTCTCCTACGTATCTCTTCATTCCTCAATCCGTCTCTACGAGTAACTCCACACATACTCCTCAAGCAGCTCATCTCCATCACATCCAGCTTTCTTCTCTCCTTTTTCTTCAGAGCCCATGTCTCAGCCCCATATATCACTGTTGGCACAACAATTCCTTGATACATTGCACTTTTTACTTTCATTCCGAGATTTCTCGTCTTCCACATACTTCACATTGCTCCGAAAACTTTCCTTCCTTCACACACTCTCTGTTTTACCTCCATTTCCATACCTCCACTCCTGCTTATCGTTCCTCCTAGATATTTAAAACACTCTACTTGTTCCAATATTTCCCCATCCACATCTAGATTCACCCTATGATCACCCCTATTACACACCATTACTTTACTTTTATTGACGTTCACCTTCAGTTTCCTCCTCCCACAAACCACTCCAAACTCTTTGACTACCCGCTGCAATTTCTCCTCAGAATCCGCCACCAACGCTGTGGCATCAGCGAACAGCAACTGATTCAACTCCCAATCTCTACCATTCTTTCCTACTAAACCCAATCCTCTTCCCATAGTTCTCATTTTCACCTCCCTCACCACACCATCCATAAACATATTAAACAGCCATGGTGACAATACACAACCCTGTCGCAAACCTACCTTTACCTCAAACCATTCACTCGACTCACCATTTCCTACTCTAACAAATACATGTGGCACTCCAAGGACTCAATCCTACGACACTCACACCGAAATTCCGCGCATTTATGCATTACGCTATTAAGACAGGTAAAGAATTATGCACAAGCCTACGATTTATTAGCCTATGCAGTTTCGAATCCTGCATATTAATCTGAGCATGTACATACATTCCAACTATGCTATGGTAGACATCTGGAAGCATGGTGTCATCATTACATTCCCCAAACCCAACAAAGACCCCCACGCTACCCTCCTCACACCGCCCCATCACACTCCTTTGCACCCCTTCCAACGTCTTAGAATGCCTCGTACTACAACTGACCACACAAGCTCTACCCCTAGCTCCAACACAACATGGCTTCAGGCCACTACACTCCACAAACACTCTTATTACAGACCTTACACAGAGCTTTTAATGGCATCCAACTCAGCTAGACCACCACACAGAACACTACTCTCTTGTTAGTAAAGCCTTTGATGCCATCCCCCGCCACAACCTAACAAACAAAACTTACAACACAAACCTGCACAACAATACAAAAAGGTGGCTGGCCAACTACCTCGCAGGCAGATATACACATGTATCATTTGCCGGCAAGTCATCTAACATCAGAAACTTCACAAACGGAGTCCCGCAAGGATCCGTCCTGTCGCCCGCACTCTTCAATCTATACATGCATGATTTACCCACACCCCACGCACCCCAAATGAATTTAGCTTCCTACACAGACGACATAACACTCACATGCACACACCAAGACTCAGACACATCTCCTTCAACCCTATCTCAACACACTACATGACTGGTGCACTACAGACTCAAATTAGCCCCAGCCAAATCCACTGCAACCCTCCTCACAAGCTCGACAGCCGACTACAGAAACGCCCCACGCCTCACCATAAATAACACCCCCTTAACACACATCCAAAATCCTAGGAGTAACATATGATACTCTAATGACATTCAGACAACATAACACAAACATAAAAAACAAACTGACACCCAGACTTAACGCCCTCAGGTCACTTGCCCACACAAAATTTGGACTCAACAAGGAAACTACCACCAAAAGTCTAAGCTATAAACTCAGGCTCAGTCATCCACCAAAATAGCAGCTTTTTCCCATAGGTTATAGGTTTTGATAAGCTTAAATTCAATTAGCGCAAGCTCGCGCATCTACCGAATTCTCATGCTATTCGGGACCCTACTGTATGGTACGGTATGTGGAAAACATCCATAATCCATAATATACTGTAGTGGAAAGGAAATATGTTAAGCAGGCCTGATTTTTTTTTTTTTTTTTTTTTTAGTATTTTTGTATTAAACAAAATTAATTTATTTCACATACTGTATTGCGATTCTGTTTTGCCATTATTTGTTGCTTGTTCATGTAGTAATGTACACCCTATGTGGTGGATTGTGTTCTTTTATTTATAAATTCTTGTTTTACTTAAGCATTGTTTCCACATAGCGATTTTGATTAGTTGTTTTGTCTTTTTACTGTGTTCGTCTAAGTTTTGGTTTGTTTATTTTGCAAGTTTTACATTATAATTTGTGTCGAAACTATAGTTAATGCTTCGTTTGCTATGTTCAGCATCCATTTCAGTTAAGTTGTCAAGTTTCATACATTTCCATACCGTATCTGGACAAAGAAGCCTGGAGGCAATTTTGCTATGGCCTTCCTCTAACAGGGGCTTCCCGGAAGGAAGCAAAGCATTTAACCCTTCCTACCCGGGCTGTCTTACCCAATGACGGTCGCCCCTACCCGGGCGAAATGGCTGAAAAACGTCTAGGCCTAGGCTACCGTATTTATGTTTATTTTCACTGCTAGAACTTTCCCACTCATCTATAATCGTAGTGCGGTTTTCAATCTGTATTTTGGCGTTGAGTAGAGCTCTGTAAGTCAACTGGTTCAGTTGTGATGACGATTTCAGTGGAGCCAATATTGCAGAGATGTTGCCAATATGGGGGCTTTTCAGACACTAATTTCATCTGACACAGAACAATAACATTGAAGAGTCTTCTCCTTCTTGTTTTCGGAGGTGCGGTGACGCAACGCTTGGGTTTGTTGACATACGTCGTACGCACGGCGTTCAGACCAAGCTTAATTAGGCTATTAAGCTGCTGCCTTAGGTAAGGCATACCAGGTAGCGGCCCTTCTTTCGAGCTGTAGGGCGGTCACCGGCTTTTTTTTATCTTTCTCTCCTTTTCTCTCTTTCCCTGGCTTGTATCCAGTCGGCCCCATTCAGCCTACTGTTTTAAGACGTTTACCCCCATCCAGGTGTCAATATTTTCCTGGCGAGCGGTAGCGAGCCAGCATATATATATTTTTTTTTGACAGCAAGCTAAATTTGTACATTTTTCGATAGAAAAATGTCTTCGGCGAAGCCGTATTTCTCCATATAATGCTGGCTCGCTATCGCTCGCCAGGAAGAAATCGACACCTGGATGGGGGTAAACGGGGTAAACGTCTTAAAACAGTAGGGTGAATGGGGCCAAATGGATACAAGCCAAAGAGAGAGGGAGAGAAAGAGAAAACAAAAAAGCGAGGTGGACTCCCTTAAGACATTAGCCTTACTTACCGAATTATTACTAAGGTCGACAATAGTGGTGGTTCGTGGGATGTCCTCGGGGATCTGCTTCAGTCCGATATTGGTACAGTTGACGTTTATCATGGGTTGGTTGTTGGTCTTCACTCCCGGCATGGTACAGTTACACTTTTTGGGGCAATCCCTCAACATGACCTGCAACCACAAATAAACTGCTATTATCATCAATATTTATATATTTCATAGATTTGTTTGCTTAATCTTCTATTATAATGTATAACTTGCAGAATAAACAAACCAAAACTGGGACGACACAAGATAAAAGCAATAGAACTCATCAAAATCGCTAAGTGGAAATAACGCTTAATAAAATCAAAGTTTGAAATGAAAGAACATAATCCACCACATAGGGTGTACATCTCTACATGAGCAAGTTAACTAATCGCACATATAACAACGCGCTATCGTCACGTTCAAGAAATTAGTCAATTTGGGAAGTCTGCAATATTTCCACATAATGATTTTGACAAGTTCCTTTGTCTTTATACTGTGCAGTTTCTGTTTTGGTTTGTTTGTTTTGCAAGCTTTACTTTACATTATAATTCCAGATAACCTTTCTAATCTTAATAACATTTTCTAAAAATAGCCAGAAAACAGAAAGGCAATGCATAATCGGACAGAGCCTAATACTGTATAAATCCTAAATAAATACAACTGTAACTGACCTAGATGTGTGTAAATTTGTATTTTGTTTTTGTGTGTTCATTATTTTCTGTTGTGTTTTGTGTTGTCCCTATTCTTGCTGTCTTGAGTCAGCCATCCCCCCCCCCATTTTTTTTTTTTTTTTGAAAAGTGGGGATTGGGCCTGAGTATATAGAATAGAATAGAATAAAAAATACAACCGTAACTGACCTGCCAATGTTTCATGATGGTCAGGAAGTTTTGGTGCCTGAAGGAGTACCTGATGTGGAAGGCGTCCAGTTCCACGATGAGTATGAAACAGACGGTTGTGTTGCTGACCTCCACCCCACCCTCCAACTCCTGCTCCGCAATCCACAGGCTCTCATTCCGACACTCTATCCCACCGCCTGTAGTAAACAAACAAATAGGTGTTATAATAAAATATGGGATGAATGTAGATTCCGGGTGTACGGTCGTCATGTTTACGTAGGGCAATTTCCGCGGTTAACTTCGCGTCTATTTTGACAGCGATTTTTTTTTCGGTTATTTTCCCCCTGCTGGCAATATATATGATGATGACAATATGCCATGGGGGGAATGAGGGGTGGCAAAGCCCTCCCTCAACATATAATTGTATCCAAAGGCATTCAAAATAGACGGGAACATGATTGCAAGCGTCCGACACCGTCATGTTTACATTTGTCGATCGCCGTGGTTAAGTTCGTGTCATGGGGGGGGTGAGCTCCCCTCAACATATTATTGTATCCAAAGGCAGTCAAAATAGGCGGGAACATGATGGCAAGCGTCCGACGCCGCTCCGCGTAGTGTAAACAAGGCTGGCGGTACGCCAGAACCCTACATTCTACCCTAAAATATTAACTATTCTTGTACTGTAATTCAATCATGCGAATCATATTATATATAAGATCATATATATGATATATTTTTTTATTAATTTCACCACACCACCAAACACCTCCAATGAAATTAATGAAAGTATATAATTATGTGATCCACCGGGATTCGAACCTGGGTTATCACACACAGATTTGTTGACACCTTACACAGAGAGGAACAGAACTTGTGTGGGCAACTGTCCAACAGTTTAGTTATGGCCTTGGCTTTGTTTAGGACCTTGTTTAGGACCCTGGGGCTGCTCGGCCTAGACAGACTGGGGAGAGAGGGGGGTGGAGTAAATGTGGAGGTTGTAAAGGTAACACTCCACAATGTACAGTTGCCCACATAAGTTCTGTTCCTCGTTGTCATCTTATGTATTATAATGTAAAACTTGCAAAATAAACAAACCAAAACTCAGACGAACACAGTAAAAAGACAAAACACTTCATCAAAATCGCTATGTGGAAACAACGCTTAACCCGGGAACTGCGGGAAGACTCTTAAGAGTTCCCCCGGCGGACTGCGGGAAGACTCTTAAAAGTCAGGGAAAAAAAAAAAAAAAAATTGCCCCTGGGCCATGCAAAATATCACTCCTCTACCTCCCCTCCTTCCCCACTTTCCTCCCCTCCTTCAGTTATCACCTATTTTCCCTGTTATTCTCTTATTCTGTGGTATATTTTTGTGCTAACATTAGCGAGTTGCAAGCAGGGCATTGTCATCACTGTTAGCAAGCGAGTATCGAGAGTGGCGGGAGAGGAGCTTGCCTCAGCCATACATTATGTAACTCCCGGCCTGTATCGCCGATTTTGACCATCCAAACGCTGTTTTCACTTGTTTTATTGTTGTAACAGGTTAATACCTTTATAATCAACCTATAATAGGCGCATATGGATAAGTATTAATGCTATTTATGGTAAAATAAATATTTTAGTGATGGAAACAGCTCAAATACATGCGCACAGGCAGAGGTGTCTCATACCTTTGCGCAGTGGCAGTATCGTAACCAATGAGGTCTTGCTGAGTACCGTGGAAATTGTATTGTCACTGCTATAAGCTCAAAACAGTGTGCAAAATTGGTTAAAGTTTTTGCACCACACACATCTGCCATCCTGTGCGTGGTCTTTCCACGCATCTCGGTTGGGCTACCCCCAAAGGGTAGCCAAGTCGATCCCCACCTGCCCGCGGTGACCTTGCAGACACCACTTTCCCTTTTTTTCTTTTCCATTTTAATTTTTTTCTATTGTGGTGGCACTGACGGGGACGGCGCTACCTGGGGTCTGTCCCAGGTAGTTATTTTCAAGTTTTTTTTAAACTAGGGTTTTCTCTTATTTTTAATCAGATACGAAATACATGTGTTTTTGTTTTTAATTATTGGTTACTTCCACTGAAATGGCAACAAGCAAGCAGAGTTGCAGTTGTGGGAATGTTGTGGGCAAGGCCAAATCGCTGGGCTGCTACTTGTGTGGTACCTATTTTCACGTTAACTGTATAAATGTTGATGATGAGGACCTCAGAGTACTTGCAAAGAAGAAACCTGGATTTAAATGGCATTGCACTGTTTGCGATACCACCCCCCTGGCTGCAAAGGACGCAGCAATTAGTCAGCAGACCTTGGATGACCTGACGGCTGCCCTAGTTGGTGAAGTGAAGACTGCCATTGTAAATGAAGTGAAGGGTGCCCTTGCTGCGGTGGCTGTGGAGATAGAGAGTATTGGTAACAGAATGGATATCCTTGAGGCTACAGTTGCTGCCCCCGACATTCCCTTGTTTGCCAAGATAGTTCAGCAAACATTTGAAGAAACCAAAAAGGAGCCGACCAAACGCACCACTGAGGTGGTAGATGGTGGAAAGAAAAAAACTGTCTGGGACCATCAGGTCCTGGTAGTGAAGCCAAAAGACCGATCCTCCGAGCCAGTAAGCCCACCAGATACAAAGGCAATCGAGACTGCTTTGGCTTCGGTTCCGGTTAACAAGTTAACTAGAACTGATTCAGGTGTACTGGTGGTACGACTTCCATCCAAGAAAGCCAAAGAAGATGCAGAAAGGGCCATCAATCAGTGTTTGGGGGTGGACAGTGCCTTCAGTGTCTCCGAACCAAAGAAGATGATGCCAAAAATGACTCTGGTAGGCATTGCTAATGACGCTGAGGATAATGAGATCATTCCCAGCATCCTCAACAAGAACCCAAGAATAAAGTCCCTGGTCGACGATGGCTTAGCTATGAATTTGCTATTCACCAAGCAAAAGAGTGATGCACACACAAAGACTGCGGTAGTAAAAATGTCACCTGAAATACGCTCTTCCATTGTGGATGATGGCAATTCTGTGTATGTTGGACTTGTGAGATGTCGTACATACGATCGCTTCTGGGTAACACAATGTTACCATTGCCAGGGCTTTGGCCATACCAGTGACAGGTGTTATCGGAAAAATGAGGATCCAAAATGCAACTTCTGTGCCGGTACTCATAACTCAAAAGACTGCACCAACAAGACTTCCCCCAAATGTATAAATTGTATGAGCTCCACATCAGTTACGGAGCCGCCAAATCATTTCGCCTCAAGTAGAAATTGTCCTCTAATGACAGCTCAGAGAAATAAAGTTATTGAAAACACCAATTTTGTAGGTTCAAAAAAATGAAAAATGCACACGGGAGCCGGTTGAAACTGGGTCTGTTGAATGTTCGTTCCTTGCGTAACAAAATGGATCATATTTGCGAGATCTTGGATGAACGTAACCTTGATGTATTATGTCTCACTGAGACTTGGTTGTTCGAGTCAGATCTGAATATTATCCAGGCGGCATTGCCTAAAACCCATTCCATAATAAATGTTCCTAGGCCTAGGGGAGATCATCCGGGTGGTGGAGTGGCAGTTGTCTACTCCACATCTCTGGTGAATATCTTGCAAATAAGCCATAACCCAGCCCCTCTTTATTATGAACTGTTGGAAGTGGAAATAAAACTCCATCAACAAATTCTAAGAATGGCAGTTGTCTATAGGCCTGGCCATCGTGGCACAGATAGGGGTTTTATGGAGGAGTTTGGGCAGTTTCTCGAGGAATTTTCTGCTAAAACCGGAAGACTTTTGATATGCGGAGATTTTAATTACTGGGTTGACAGCCCTCATCTGAAGCCATTCTCTCCTGAGTTCCTTGAGTTGACTGATCAGAACAATTTTGTAAACCATGTGTCCCACCCAACTCATATCTTAGGACACACCCTTGACTTGGTTTTCTCTCCTGTGGGTTGTGGTGGTGTTCTGGATGTTGATGTTGAGAATGCTGACCCTAATACCTCTGATCATGCTTTGATTACTTTCAGCTTTGATTTCCCTAAGCCACTCACACATGAAAAAGTAATCAGATTTAGAAATTATAAAAATACAGACCAAAATTTGGCTAGCAGTGAAGTAAAACAGTACTTGGGAAGTATTGATACTTCCAACCTTACTTCAGATGAGCTGGTGGAGGTACATGGAAATGCACTTAAATTAGTGTTCGATCATCACTGTCCAGAAGTAGAGAAGAAAATCATAGTACGAGATGATTCACCCTGGTATAGCACTAGTTAAATTTCTTAGAAGAGCGCGTAGAAGAGCTGAACGTGAATGGCGGAAAAATAAAACAGACTCTACATGGTTGCAATATCTGTCAGCCAGAAGAGCCGTGGTCCACACAATCAAAGATGAAAAGAAAGTGTATTATCAGGGAAAAGTTGACTCATGTGGTAACGACCAGAGGAGGTTGGCTTCAATTGTAAACAGTTTACTTGGAAAAACAGGAGTCAGCTTAAGACCTTCTGTACCCGATGCCGAGTTGGCTGCCAACTTTGTGGCATTTTTTGCTGGCAAGATAACTCGCATAAGACAGGAACTGGATGATGCTTCTGTTGGTGAAGAACTTTCAGTTGTACTCCAACCCCGACACATTCCTAATAATGTCCTCTCATCCTTTCACTCAGTAGAGGTGGACATGATCTCATCCTACATAAGAAACCTCAATAAAACATTTTGCCCGTTGGATCCCATAAATGTTTCCAAGCTACCAAGAGTCTATGATCACACAGTTGAGTTTATTTCCAAAATAATTAATAAGTGCTTCTCTGAAGGTAGCTTCCCACATTCTGAAAAGCATGCACTACTCCGACCTACTCTAAAGAAACCTGGACTTGATGTTGAGAACATGTTGAACTATCGTCCTGTCTCCAACCTGTCCTTCATATCAAAGATATTAGAGCGTGCAATACTTGACCAATTACAACCACTACTTCAGCAGAATGAAACAATCCCAATTTTTCAGTCTGCTTACCGACCGCATCATTCAACTGAAACAGCATTGATTAGAGTACATAATGATGTAGTTGAGAACATTTGCTATGGTGTGGCCTCACTATTGGTCTTGCTTGATCTCTCTGCGGCCTTTGACACAGTGGATCACGAGTTGTTATTGAGTGATCTTTATGATTGTGGTGTGCGTGACTCCGCTCTCTTGCTTCTTGGGTCGTACTTGTCAGGTAGATCCCAGAGTGTGATGGTAAATCAAATGGTCTCGGACTCGACACCCCTGCAGTATGGTGTTCCGCAGGGATCAGTTTTAGGTTCTATCCTATTTATAATTTATATCAGCAGTTTGTCTCTTCTGCTTCGTGCACATAATGTCACCTTTCACTTTTATGCAGATGACACCCAGATTTATGTGAGAATCACAAATATAGTTGATATACGGAGTAGTAAGATGGAATTGTTGATGTCTGATATCAAGAAGTGGATGAGAGCGAGAAAACTTAAACTAAATGATGGTAAAACTGATATTCTCATCATCCGAGGAAATAGAAGAGCTGATGATATAGTAGGTGCCCTCTCCATCAATGTGGGTGGATCTCAGCTGCGACCGGCCAACTCTGTTCGAAATCTGGGTGTATATGTGAACTCCCGATTAGATTTCAAAGAGCATGTAAACCAGATAGTTAAAAGTTGTTACTTGCACATCAGAAATCTCTATTTGGTGAAGCCGTTTATAACCAGACGTTACCTCCTGACGTTGGTTCACTCATTGGTCTTCTCTCGTGTTGATTATTGCAATGCCCTGTTGGTGGGTCTTCCAAATTATATTTTAAAGAAAGTTCAGTCTGTTCTTAACAGGGCCGCAAGACTCATTTTTGGTGTTCCACCTAGAACTCCTACTACATCTCTTCACATAGAACTGCACTGGCTGCCAGTAAGAGCAAGAATAGAATTTAAATTGTGTTTGGTGACTTTTAAGGTTCTCAAATTTGGTGAGCCTAGGTACCTTGCGGAGCTGCTCAGGCGCCCACCGGCACACCATGGTGTAGTTGTGCGTCATGACAATGACCCTTTTCGTCTTGATGAACCAAGGGCTTTCCAGCAGTCTTCTTTCTTTGAGAGGTCATTCTCTTACATGGCTCCGAGGTTGTATAACAGGTTGCCGCTGTCCATGAGACAACTGAGTTCTGTTGAATGCTTCAAGAGACAACTTAAGACTTTTCTCTTTGAGAGAAGCTATGATCTTGAGAGAGGTGTCATGACAGATGGCTATAGAGTTTAGGCTGTTTTGCCACTGCTAGTGATTGTTAAATGTGTGTTGTATATAAGCCTTCTTTTGATGCATTGATTTTGTTCTTTTTTCTTTCTCTTTCCGAGCGCTAGTGAATTCTTCGGAAAAATTGGCGCTTATGAGAAATAAGTACCATGCTTATTATTATTATTACCCCCCATGTGCACTTCAGAGGTCAAGTAAAAGTAAAATTAGCCTGTATGAATTGTGTGTGTGGTTTCTATTAATTATCAGTTGACTAATTAGATGAGTTAACCACTGCATTAGATGCTGTCTGGCTTGTCTGGAGCGGTGTGATCTCTGAATCCCGAGTCCCTTGTTCAAATCAGGATTACCCAGCATCTTTATTTTTGTGGTGATGGGCTGGTCTATCAGAGTGAGAACTGAGCGATCTCTGCCATACCCATAGCTTACTCTGACTGTTCCTTTTACTTATATATTTTCTAGATCTCAAGTGACGGCGTCTCTTCCGTGGATTGACCTCCCAATCTACCAGATTGGAAGCCAAAGCGTCACATTTTTCCTTTGCCCCTCAACTTTCTCTTCATAATTGCTGAGGGGCACAGGGCCCTGGGTGGGGATTTGGTTTCCCGGGCGTTTCCGCACCCTCCTCAGCTCCCCGCCATGGAGTGGCTTCGGTCACCCAGGCTTTATTGTGGTCGGCAGGGAGGGTTCTGTGGGGGCGCTCGGTTATGGCCTTGGCCTTGCTCGGGGACTTGGGGCTGTTCGGCCAGGCAGCTTGGGGAACAACAACAACCACTGCATATGAAACTACCAGGCAGCCTAGGGAACGAATACTGCTACTACTACTACACTCATAATTCAATCAACGCGCATTGCCGTATATTTCCACGTACAGTCGCACTAATAAGTGATGTCTCGGCACCATGTATGTTTTGATCAATAAGTGGTATCAGCAATATCTAAGCTTCATTTCTTCATATCGAGTGAAATATACAAACATGTTCCTAAACTTACCCACCCTATTCAACATCTGACAGACATTAATACAGCACAGAGCAAACCAAACGTAATGACAGCTGGGACATGACTTATTAGCGCGACCGTACAAGATCACAGAGAGAAACAGAACTTATGTGGCCAACCGTACAACATCTTCAACCCACCTTGTATGTAGATATGAGGGAGGGAGGGAGGTGGAGTGAATAAATGGAGGTTGTACAGATAGCACTCCACAAGATACAGATGCTTCAACTCCGGCAAGCTCTCCAGCATCTGTAACGCAAGAAGAAGAAGATGAAGCCTTTGTTTGGGGGTTTGTTTATATTTATTTCATGGTATTGTTATGCAGCTAAAACAAAACAAATAATAATAAAAAATAAAAATTATAAAAAATAAAAATAATAAATAAATAAAATGGGGTATGTGTTTGAGTAGATAGATAGATAGATTGTTATGCAAAATCTTCATACAGTTTAGAAAGGATCTGTGGGAATTATAAGGGTAAAGACTATCTCAATTAAACCTCTGACTCCCATATGCTAAATCTTCATATAGTTTATACAGTTTAGAAAGGATCTGTGGGAATTATAAGGGTAAAGACTATCTCAATTATACTTGACTCCCATATGCAAAATCTTCATGCAGTTTAGGAAGGATCTGTGGGAATTATAAGGGTAAAGACCATCTCAATTAAACCTCTGGCTCCCATATGCTAAATCTTCACCCAGTTTAGGAAGGATCTGTGGGAATTATAAGGGTAAAGACCATCTCAATTAAACCTCTGGCTCCCATATGCTAAATCTTCAACCAGTTTAGGAAGGATCTGTGGGAATTATAAGGGTAAAGACTATCTCAAACATACTTCTGACTAAAATATGCTAAATCTTCATACAGTTTACATAGTTTAGGAAGGATCTGTGGGAAATTATAAGGGTAAAGACTATCTCAATTAAACCTCTGACTCCCATATTCTACATCTTCAAATAATGTATACAGTTTAGAAAGGATCTGTGGGAATTATAAGGTTAAAGACTATCTTGATTAAACCTCTGGCTCCCATATGCTAAATCTTCAAACAGTTTATACAGTTTAGGAAGGATCTGTGGGAATTATAAGGGTAAAGACTATCTCAATTATACTTATGACTCCTATATACCCTTCGTAATCTGAAATATAATGGTCTAATAATAGCCAGAAAACAGAAAAGAAATGCATAGTTGGATCTTGAAAGGGTTAAAAAAAAATATATATATATTGTTTTGGTAAATCTTCAATGCCTTATTTCCACATAGTTGTTGTTGTTCCCCAGGCTGTCTGACCGAACAGCCCCAAAACCCTGAGCAAGGCCAAGGCCATTACCGAGCGCCCCCACAGAACCCTCCCTGCCAACCATAAAAAAGCCTGGGTGACCAAAGCCGCTCCCAGGCGAGGAGCTGAAGAGGGTGCGGAAACGCCATATAGCGATTTTGATTAGTTCCTTTGCGTTTATCTTGTGTCGTCCCAGTTTTGGTTTGTTTATTTTGCAAGTTTTACATTATAATAAAGAAGCCTCACCCAAGGCCCTGTGCCCCTCAGCAATTATGAAGGGAAAGCTGATGGGCAATTAGGATTTTGATAAGTTTGTTTTTGTCTTTATATTGTGCAGTTTCTGTTTTGGTTTGTTTATTTTGCAAGTTTTACATTTTAATACTTAAAGTTGGTCTCGCGCAAACACATTCTTCATCAGCAACTATGGTTATGAGAGAGAGAGAGAGAGAGAGAGAGAGAGAGAGAGAGAGAGAGAGAGAGAGAGAGAGAGAGAGAGAGAGAGAGAGAGAGAGAGAGAGAGAGAGAGAGAGAGAGAGAGAGAGAGAGAGAGAGAAAAACGTACCTGTATTGTGAGAGAGAGAGAGAGAGAGAAAAACGTACCTGTATTGTGAGAGAGAAAGCTGGTAGAGGCTGAGGCTGCTTCACGCTCATACCAAAGTTATCCCAGCACTGGTTCAACACGAGGCGAGTCACCTTGGGCACCTGGGCTTCTCGCGGACTCTCCCATCCCGACATCAAGCTGTACAAATTGAAAGGGGTGTTAAGGGCATATTTTTAATTTGCTCCCTAGACCTCCATCTAGCTTAAAAAAATACCCTCAAGACTCCCCTTCAAAATAAATTTGTACATATAAATATCCAAAAGACCCCCCCCCCCCCCCCCATCAGGCTGTAAAAGAAAACAAATCTCCACCACTAACCTCTACAGTATACCACAAAGATGACTTATAGAGTATTTAAGCTAATATTTCTAACATTTGGGAAGTGTCAGCCAGGGAATATGTGTGGAAATTTACAGCCCATTTGTCCCTTTCGTGTTATAGAGCCTTAGGGTCATGATTTCAGACCTCAAGCCAGAGTCACACAAGCGATTGTTCTGTCAATTTTAAAGGCAATTGTTGTCTGGCATCTTCAAAATGTAAATTTTGTATGAATTATACTATATGTATGTACAGTATGTATATAGTGTACTCAGGCACATACCCCATAGCTGGGAGTGGCCGACTCGAGACAGAGCCCGAACAGGGACAACACAACATACATGTCTCCCTCGATTTACGATTGGGTTACGTTCCTCAAAACCCAATCTTAAATAGAAAAATTGTATACCAAACCCTAAAACTAATGGGGTAAATGGGGATGCGTTCTGGGACCAGCCAAAACCCAAACACCTAAAAACCTTTAATAATAAAATAAATTGGGGCATCGGATAGTGAGGGAGACCTGTAACATAAAAATAAAATAAAAACAAATATAAATTCACACACCTCCTGGAGAAGTTCCGGTCTCAGCAGGCAGACACGCAGCAGAGCACACCAAAATGCCAGTAAATAGATATGTCAAACTACAGTATGCTTTCTATAATAATAATAATAATAATAATAATAATAATAATAATAATAATAATAATAATAATATTTATTCAGTTAGCAATTTACAGAGTTGGTACCACATAGTATGTTACAAATATGACATGTACCAGCCTTGCATAATTCCAACTAAGGATAGCCCAATAAGGCCGTTACGCGTATTTCCATTGGGGTCATTGTGGGATTAGGTTAGCTGGGGAAATGGGGAGGATAAAGAAATAGATACTTTAGAGAAAGTATTTCTAGGGGGTTATTTTAAGATACCTTACATCCTATAGTAAATATCAGTAATCATTTCAGTTTGGTTTGTCTATCTCTTATGTCGTATTTAGTAGTAGACATAAGTTTGGTGCTCCCTTCTCGCAGCTGTCCGGTTCAGGTGTTCCTTCAGGCTACGTCTGAAGGAATACAGTGTTCTCTTTCACGGACTGACTGGGGTAGGTCGTTCCAGTCTTTGATGGCAGTGAAGAAGAATGTTTGCTTACCCTGTCCTTGGATTCTCGGGACCTTAAAATTAAACATCCTGTTTCTTGTATTATGTCCACTCCTCTCATTTGCTGTAACAAAATCATTCTTTAGATACTCTGGAGCTCTGTCATAGAAAATTTTGAAGGCATTAGTGAGCCTGATTTGTTTGGCCCTGTCAGAGACATTGAGCATACCTAGTGACTGAAGTTGTTCCTGGCCAACATGTGATCTGGGTCCTAGGTTCAGCATGAACCTAACCATTTTATTTTGAGTGACCTGAAGTTTGTGCTGTGCTGATTTAGATGATGCAGAGTACCAGGATGACACAGAATAGTCAAAATGACATTGAACAAGCGCTTGGCAGAGGGTCTTTTTGGTCTCCGCGGGCAAGCATCCCACCTGTCTATGCAGGTATTTTATACGTGCTCTACACTTACTCAGGATAGATTCCAAAATTGTTTCACCTGACAAACTCGCGTCCAGTTTTAGTCCGAGATATTTAACTTGTGACACTGTTGTTATAGGAATATCATTACAGTTGACCGAGAAGCCCACAATGTCTTTCAGTTTGCGTTTTGTTCCACATAAGATGGCTTCCGTCTTGCCCAGGTGAAGAGATAGTCTATTGTCCACTAGCCATTCACTACATGATTCTAGTTCTTTGGAAAGTGAAGCGGCAATACTTATTGGGTCTTTTCCTGAAACCAGAAGCACGCTGTCGTCTGCATACAGTAATAATTTACATGAGACGCTCAGTTCCATGTCGTTCACATAACAGAGAAAGAGTAAGGGACCAAGGATGCTTCCCTGCGGGACCCCACAGTTAATTGGCATAGGATCAGATATATCATCATCAACTTTGACTCTTTAGTGGTTCTACCACTAAGATAAGATTTAAACCAGTTCACAGACCCTATGCCCATTGCTTGTAGTTTATTACATAGGATATCATGGTCTACTGTGTCAAACGCTTTTTGTAGATCAAGAAGAACCATACCGGTGTAGTTACCTTTAGACATTTCTTTACGAATGTGATCCGTTAAGTGGATGAGACAGGAGTCTGTCGAGTACATGCATCTGAAACCTGATTGAAACTTATAGAATACAGTAGATCATTTTGTTTGAGGTAGTGTTCAATTTGGGTGTATACCGCTCTTTCAAGGATTTTAGATACAATACATAATATGCTAACTGGTCTGTAGTTGCCAACTTCTAGTTTATTTCCTTTCTTGAATAGAGGGGTTACAATAGCTTCCTTCAGTTCAGCAGGTACAGTGTTGGTGTTAATTGACAAGTTGATGATGTGGGTTAGGGGGCCTGCTATACCAATGGCTCCATCTCGTAGAAATTTGGCAGGAATTTTGTCTGGTCCTGTGCTTTATGTACATTTAGGTTAGACAGCTCGTCAAAAGTGTATTTTGGTGTAACATTTTGCAATCCAAATGTGTTCGGGTGTATGTCTTTATCTCTGTAGAAATTACGAAAGGTGGCCGTTGTTGTTGTGCATTTATTGAGAGGTTGAGGTAGGTTCTGTGCAAGTGTGTTTGCTATGGAAGTGAAGAAGGAGTTGAAGTAGGTTGAAATTTGTCGTTTATCGTGGCAAACCTGATCATTAATGGTGAGAGCAATATTAGTGTTAGACAAATCCCTTGTCTTGTTGCTGTAGCCTGTTGTTTTTAGGTGCCTCCATAGTTTCTTTGGGTTATTCTGATATTCCTCTGCCTTATTGTGAAAATAATTAGTTTTCGCTTATTTCATTTTCCTACTTAGTTTATTCCTGGCCCTGTTGAACTCATGTTTCAGACTTTGATCCTGTCTATGTTTTGCTAGCCTTTTTAACAGATTGTCTCTGTGTTCCAGATGGTGTAGTATGTCATTGTTGATCCATGGGTCTGACCTTGCTTTAATTCGTATGTCTTTCAGAGGCGCTATTTCGTCTAGGATGTTTGTGATGATGGTTCAGAAGCCAACCCATGCGTCATTAACATTTGTACTTCCAAACACTGGAGACCAGTCTGTATTCCATAAAATGTCCAGAAATGTTTCCTTATTGTAGTTTCTGAGTGACCTTGTTTTGATAACCTTGTGATTCTCTAGGGTAATTTTTGTGGTTTTCCGTGTGCAATATGTGACGAAGTGATCACTTATCCCAGTCTGTATAACCCCTGATTGGGATATTTTGTCCTCTCTGTTACAGTTTATGTGGTCTAATATTGTGGCAGTGTTCTCAGAGATATGTGTGGGGGTTGTGATGAGTTGTTTGTGATTGTGGATTGTCAGTATATGCCTATATTCTCGTACAAGCCTATCATTTCGTTGTTTGTAACACAGGTTAAAATCCCCTAGTATGATGGATTCATTCCGAGGGTCTAGCGATGACAAAGTTCGTTCAAATTTGGTCAAGAATTGTGTGTCGCCTGGTGGCCTATAGCATACCCCAATTGTGATGGGTCTTGTCCTCGGCAGGTGTAGATCGATCCACAGAGCTTCGTGATTTTCTACATGGAGGTCGGTCCTAGTTGTGTGTGAGAGGTTGTTTTTTACATACAGACATACTCCTCCCCCATGCCTATTGCGATCATTCCTAACCATATTGAAACCTTGAATGTTTATTTCACCATCGTTTATACTTGAATCCAGCCAGGTTTCTGTGATTGCAATTATTGAAGCTTTGGCCTTATTAGCTAACAAGTTTATTTCTGACAATTTATGGTACTGTACATTGATCTGGCGTTAATGTGGATAAGATGGAGCCCTTTGTTGGTGAACACTCTGTATTCATCTTTGATTTTGAATGTGTCCTGGCTGGATTCTGAGTTGTTAATACTTGGATCATTTACATTAATATTCGGTAATGAATGCAAGGCACACTTATTGCAAAGGAATTCCCGTTCTTCACTGTTGGTCTTCTTAGAGATGCACTTCATGTGAGCTACATGTTTACACTTTACACAGTTTTGGATCTTCTGACGTCGTGTTATGAGTGATTCACAAATAAAACAAATGGTTTCGCGATGTTGTACAGCTGAGTTCCTACATTTAACACATTCAACTTTGTTTCTACTGTTCATTAAACACATTCAACTTTGTTTCTACTGTTAACGTAAGTACATCGGTTATGAACAATTTCATTACAACTGTTGCATTGTAAAAGTGAACTCCTATTGTTGAAACCAATATTACAGACTATACATTTTTTTCTTACTGTTTATCATACGACTGGAGGTGTGGTTTGGTCCGCGTCGATCAGCTGTTTGTGCGGGAGAGGGTAGGGGATACTCGCGGTCGGGCTGTGGTTGTTGTTGTTGCTGTTCCTCAGGCTGTCTGGCCGAGCAGCCCCAAGGTCCCGAGCAAGGCCAATGCCATAACCGAGCGCCCCCACAGAACCCTCCCAGCTTACCACTAATAATGCCCAGGTGACCGAAGCCACTCAAAGGCAGGGAGCTGAGGAGGGTGCGGAAACGCCCGGGAAACAAAAGCCCCACCCAAGGCCCTGTGCCCCTCAGCAATTATAAAGGGAAAGTTGAGGGGCAAAGAAAAAATGTGACGCTTTGGCTCCCAATCTGCCAGGGTTGGCAGTAGGGAGGTCAATCCACGGAAAAGACGCCGTCACTTGAGATCTAGAAAATATATAAGTAAAAGGAACAGTCAGAGTAAGCTATGGGTATGGCAGAGAACGCTCAACTCTCATTCTGATAGACCAGCCCATCACCACGGCTGTGGTTGTTTGCTGTTGTTGTTGTTGTTTTCATTGTCCGTTGATGCTGCTTCCCTGTTGATGTATTTGCGAGTGCTACCTGTTTTTATTGTTGTTCTTGTTGCATGTTGTGCTACTTGGGTCACCGATATCTGTGGTATTAATGGTAATGCTGTGGGTAATGTAGTGTTGGTGGAGTGGGTAATTGCTAATTCCCTGCATTTATCGCATTCCATTTCTTTTCTGCTGGTAACATAAGTATATCGATCGTGTACTGTTTCATTACAAATACTACATTGTGATGTTGGACTCCTTTTGTTGAATCTAATATCGCACACTGTACATAGCTATAGCTGTTTCTGAGATATAAAAAAGCTATGGATCAGAATTATTGCAAAGCTAGCTATAGTATATTCGCTGTAAGTAAGCAAGAAATCATGAACTCTATCCTCTGTAACTCAAAAACGACTAGAGTAATCGAGCTAATATTTCTAACATTTGGGAAGAATCAGTCAAAGAATAGATGTGGAAATTTACAGCCAATTTGCTCTAGCCCTTTATGAGTTACAGAGTATAGAGGTCATGATATTTCGCCTACTTACAGCGAATAGACTATAACACCGGGTATAGTTGTGTTTACCTGTTGTTGAGAGCCAGCGAGGTGAGCGCCGGGAAGTCCTGGAGGTCGTCCAAGGTGATGCGGGTCAGGTTGGACGTAGACACAGTTAGGGATGTAACTCGGGACCGCTGGTCACTGGTCACGTACAAGCTCACATCTTTCAGTGTGCTCAGACCCTCACACTCAACCTGCAGACGTAAATATACAAATGGAAAACGTCGTCGGTATGGAAGGGATTAACCCTCATCTAGCGGGGGGTTTTGGGCTATTTTGGGCATATTCAGGCCCTCCTGAATGATCAATCAAGTATCTGCATGAAAAGAAATGTATTCAGCAAAAAACTAGGCGCTACAAGCTTCAAAATGAGACCAGAACGAGCTACGTAGCACTCGTCGGTTTGATGCAGTGGTACCACCAACATGGGAGTTTAGCGTATAGCGGCATATTTTTTCCAGCTACGATCACTACTGGCTACACTGCCGGCCTCTCGAGAACAGAGGGAGCGTGAGTCAGTGGGTGGCGGTAAGCCCTGGGTGTCGGCCGTGTGGCCTGCTGCGCTCCCGGCCATTTGCACTCGATTTTAACCCTTTAAAAGCCTTAATAATGCTCCTAACTTGCTGCTTTTTAGATACGGACTTAAGTCGGGCCCCGCTCTTTAAGTGTTAAGGGGGGATGGTTCACTTTTTGGTTGATAATTTAATTTATTCATTATTTTTTCTAGTTTCCTCCCTAGACTTCCATTAAACTTTAAAAAAACATCCATTAGATCCCCTTTGTAGAAATGGTAAACTAACTTGCAAAATAAACCAAAATAGGAAACGCACCAATATAAAGTCAAGAAACATATACAAAAAACATATTCAAGTGGAAAACTTGCAAAGATACTAAAATAGAAAACGCACAATATAAAGTCAAAATAACTTATCAAAATCACAAGTAAATTCAAATGTAAAACTTGCAAAACAAACAAACCATACCAGTAACCGCACAATATGACAAAAGAACTTATAAAAATTTCAAATAAAATAATATATAAAACTTCCCATAAAAAAAAGAGGAACCGCACAATATAAAGACAAAAGAACTTATCAAAATCACTATGTGGAAATAACGCATAGCCGATCTAGCAAAACAATATAGTCTATTCACTTTAAGTAGGTGAGACATCATGGCTTCTAACCTCTGTAACTCAAAAATGACTAGATTAATCAAGCTAATATTTCTACCATTTGGGAAGAGTTAGTTAAGGAATAGATGTGGAAATTTACAGCCAATTTGCTCTAGCCCTTTTTGAGTTACAGAGGATAGAGTTCGTGATTTCTCGCCTACTTACAGCGAATAGACTAGAGGAAATATTTATCTATCTATATACTCTGGCACATACCCCCCTTTATTTCTTTTCTTTGTTTATTGGGGGTGGCCGACTCGAGACAGAGCCCGAACAGGGACAACATAACACTAGGAAATATAAAAACACATGACAAAGGAATGGAAAATAAATCCACATGGAAGCGCAACTGCAAAAGTCATTGCTGCCGAAAGTAAAAGATAAACAATAACCCAACAAAACGGAGATAAAATACAAAACAGAAGATAACAAAATATAAATAAATTTAAGAAAATACAAAATACAAAAGTCTCCCCAAAGATATAGAGCAAACTATAAATAGAAGACAAACTACAGTACTAAAAAGAAAAAGACAATACACAATTAATTAAACCCTAGGAAGAGAGAGTACTGCCCAAAGAAAATAAATAAAACACAAAACATGATAAACTACAGTACTAAAAAGAAAATAAACAAAACACAAAATGAAATCAAACCTAGACAGGAGGAAATCGGTGTGCAAGCCGCTTTGACGAACAGTGGCTAGAGAATCCAGAAAGGTGACAGGCATGCAAGAGAAAGAATGAGTTGCGGCGGAGTGGTATCAGGCTGTCAAACAAAAGCTGAATCCAGTCTTTTTAGTCTTTATTATTGTACATGCAAAGATAAAATTGTCGTTTATAGTTCAAAGCATGTATTTGGAAAGTATAAAATGACCAAAATAATGATATTTCATATAGGGCCCTTTAAACCTTCCCACCAACCCTGAACCGGGCTATTTCTTTGAATTCTCTAGTGCAGTTTTAAGTGGTTTTAAGCATTAGATTAAGCCGTAGGCGCTTCAGAGGCCATCCGGGTCTCACAGTGGCAATAGCTACTGGCCTCCTGAGAGCTTTCAGTTTTCAACATTACAATACTCCTAAATTCTAATACTGTATAAAAAAAAAATCCAATATAGGCATACAAATATTTACAGACATTAGCCCTTTCAGTATGGGTGAAGTTTTTTTTCTTTTTATTCTGGCTATCATTAGGCAGTTTTACTGTTTTGGAAGGATTTATGATAGTCTACGAATTAATTAAGATATAATACACCTGTGTGATTAGACGTCCTTCCTAAGCTGCACAATATCATCTAATAATAACCAGAATATAAGGAATAATGGTGTGACCCGTACTGAAGTGGTTAAGACACTCAAGCTATCAAAACAAACAACAACAACAACTTCTACCGACCTCCAAGGGATCATCTGCTCCACCACTCGGCACCACACGGCAGGTTCGGATCTTTTTAGGACTCCAATGTCCTTCCTCCTCCTTCTTTCCAATATTCTATAAAATATAAGAGTTCACATTATATACTGTACGGGTCTCCCTCGATTTACGATTGGGTTACGTTCCTGAAAACCCGATCTTTAATAGAAAAATTGTATAGCGAATCCTTATATTACAGTAATGGGGTAAATGGGGATGTGTTCTGGGACCAGCCAAAACCCAAACCCAATCACCTAAAAGCCTATAATTGCAGTAGGTTGCAGGATGAAGAGGAAAAACCTGATGTCATAGCCCTACAGGAAGTAAGACCAAAAAATGCTAGAATTGAAAGGGAACTGGTGGAATATAGTTTGGAGGGTTTGGAGTTATATGAGAGAAGTGCTATTAGAGCAGAGGTCGGAAGAGGACTGTTTATTTATGTAAGAAAAGAGCTCAAGGTTAATGAGGTGGATATGAGACAGCAGTATTGTGAGTATTTGTGTATTGAAGTAAAATGTGCAAGAGGATCAATTCTAATTGCCTCTATATATAGAAGCCCAAATAATAGCAGGGGAGAGGATGATAACCTACTGAAAGCAATGGAGGAAATAGATAATAGAGAGAACAAATATAACATTTTGATTGGAGATTTCAATTTGCCAAGGATCAACTGGGCAAATTGTACTACTCCAGCGGGACAGGGTAGCCTGGAAAATAAGTTTATAGAGAAAGTGAGAGATTGTTTTTTAACGCAACATATTATAGAGATGACAAGATATAGAGATGGGACGCAGGGGAGTGTACTTGATTTGATTTTTAGCAATGAAGAGGATATAGTGGAACATGTTAATGTGGATAGCCCTATAGGTCGTAGTGACCATGCCTGTATAAGCTTTAGTTGTAACATTAAATCAGAGAGGGATAATAGAAGCAATAGAAAAATATACATGTATGATAGAGCAGATTATGAGCTGCTGAGACGGTGTTTGGACATTGACGGGGGGGAATACTTGAACGGTAAAGACGCTGAAGGAATGTGGAGGAAAATTAGAGTCAAACTGGAGAATGCTGTATCCAAAAGTGTACCAGTAAGGGAATATAAGGATAAAACAAAATTGAGAAAAAGAACGAACCAAGAATTGCCAATGAAAAGAAAGCTTTGGATATTGATTAGAAGAAAGAAACGATTGTGGGAAAGATTAAATATTTTAAAAAAGAACAGGGGGTCTAGTATAGAAGCTAAAGAAGTGGATCTGGAATGCAGACAAATAAATAATAAAATAAGGTGGGAAACAAGGAGAGGGAGAGAGAGATAGCTAGAAATGTGAAGGATAATCCAAAAATATTCTGGAAGTACATTCAGGAAAAGTTAACAAGAAGAGTAGGGATCCCAGAGCTGGTAGGGGGGTTGAATGATGGGAGTAGAGCGGAGACTGATAAGGAAAAAGCAGAGGTGCTGGGGAAATACTTTGGGGGAGTACTAACAGTGGAGTCGGATGATGCAGTGCCTACTATTCCCATCAAACAGGCACCGGCACTAGAACTAATAGAGTTTTCCCATGCTAGAATAAGAAGGGCTATAGAAAAAATGAACAGAAGTAAGTCACCGGGACTGGATGGGATACACCCAAGAATCATAAAGGAAGGAGGTGAGATGTTAGTAGAGCCATTGAAAATGTTATTTGAGGTATCGTTTAATACAGGACAAATCCCAATGGACTGGAGAGAGGCGAACATAACAGCTATATTTAAGAAGGGAAAGAGAAATGACCCAGGGAATTATAGACCAGTCAGTTTGACAAGTGTTGTGTGTAAACTAATGGAAACGGTAATTAGAGAAGGAATAATGGATCATATGAAGTCAAACCAACTTTTCAGTGGGAGACAGTTCGGATTCTTGCCGGGGAGGTCGACGGTACTACAGCTAATTAAGGTGGTAGATGATTGGATGCAAATTCTAGAAGATGGTGATGTAATAGACATGGTATATTGCGATTTTATGAAGGCCTTCTATAAGGTCCCACATAAAAGGTTAATAGAGAAAGTTAGAAGCTATAATATAGGGGAGAAATGTGTGAAATGGATAGAAGCCTTCCTGAAAGATCGGAGACAGAGGGTACTGGTGAATGGAATAGGCTCGGGGTGGAGGGAAATTACAAGTGGGGTACCTCAGGGATCTGTGTTGGGACCACTGCTGTTCGTTATATTTATCAACGACTTACCTGAAGTTATAACTAATGGAAGTGAGGTATACCTGTATGCGGATGACACTAAGCTGTATAGAAGAGTGAGGAGTAAGGAAGATATGGGTTTGCTTCAAGGAGATGTGGAGGGCATGAAGGGATGGTCTGAGCATTGGTTAATGCCTTTTCATCCAATAAAATGCAAGTACATGCGGATTGGGACCAGCAAGATAGACAAGGTAGGATACAGCATGTATGAAGCGATGGAGGAAGTGAATGTAGAAAAGGATATAGGAGTAGTGATAGACAATAAGTTAAATTTCTCAGAACATTTAGCAGAAAAGATAAACAAAGCCAATAGAATTGTAGGGCTGATAAGGAGGACATTTGTGTCACTTGACGAAGAAATCTTCAGGAAGCTCTATACAGCGCTGGTTAGGCCGCACCTGGAATATGCGAACCAGGTGTGGGCTCCATATATGGTAAAGGATATAGAAGCAGTGGAGAAAGTGCAGAGGAGAGCTAGCAAGCTGGTACCAACGTTGAAGAACGCGGGCTATGAGCAGAGGTTGAGGACACTGGGGCTTCCGACACTGGCATATAGGAGAAAGAGAGGGGATATGATAGAGACTTTTAAGATAGTGTCAGGAAAGTACGATGAGGATGTGTGTGAAGGTATCTTCTTGATGCGGGAGGGAACAAGAACGAGAGGACACTCTAAGAAAATTTACAAAGAAAGAAATAGGCTTGAGAAGGCAAAGAACTCATTTTGTGATAGAGTGGTAAATGAGTGGAACGCACTGCCACAGAATGTAGTCGATTCCGAATCAATAAGGGAGTTTGAAAGTAATCTTGATAAAGCATGGGGAAGACAAGATTTGAAGTTTGATTATAAAACAAAAATACAGAATAGTAAAAATGTTGCGTCTGCTACCGCCGCCGCCAACACCGTGAACGACCGCAGCAGTGCAAGTACTGGTACTGAGCTGGATACACAGGCATAGTTTGCCTTTTTCCAGAGGATCTACTGTAAGAAACTGTAAGAAACTGTAAGAATAATATCGTAAACTGACCACTTGCGAGTTTTGTTCTATAAGGAAGTTGGAGATGTAGACATCGATATTTAGCAGAATTACCAGGTAAAATATGGTCATAGTACATTCATATATACATAAAACCCAATTCATCGTACCTAGTATTCATCAAATCCTACATTATTAATTATTATTATATTTATATGTTATATTAATGTTTATAGCTCCAACTTCCTGATAGCCTGAAACTCGCAAGTGGTCAATTGGGGCATCGGACAATGAGGGAGACCAGTACTTCTTTTCATATTCTTTCTAGTCTTAAAACAAAGTTGTCCCGGTTTGACATCCTGAGGTAGTATTACAGTACGGTCGCGCTAATAAGTCCTGTCTCAGTTGTCCTTACGTTTGGCTCGCTCTGTGCTGTAATGTCTGCCAGTTGTTGAATAGGGTGGGTGGTAAGATCCTGTGTAGCGGGTAGAACTGTTTTTTCAGATGCCTATTTACTAAGAAACATTGAACAATATCTTTAACCTAACCTAACCAAAACTTAGCCTAACCTAACCTAACCTAGTATATTAGTGGACTATTTATGAATGTAAAATGTAAAAATATATTGTAACTTTACCAAATTATTGAGATATATGTACAGGTCTACCCGCTACGCAGGATTATACCGGGTGGGTAAGTTTAGGAATAGGTTTGTATATCCCCCTCGAAATGAATAAATTTAGTTTAAATATTGCTAAAAAACAATTATGGATCAAAATATACTTGGTGCCGTGACGTCACTTATTAGGCCAATTGTACATGAATATAGTTTCTTACAGTAGATCCTTTGAAAAAAGGCAAACTAGGCCTGTGTATCCAGCTCAGTGCCAGTACTTACACTGCTGCGGTCGTTCACGGTGTTGGCGGCGGCGGTAGCAGACGCAATATTTTTACTATTCTGTATTTTTGCTTTATAATCAAGCTTCAAATCTTGTCTTCCCCATGCTTTATCAAGATTACTTTCAAACTTCCTTATTGATTCGGAATCGACTACATACTGGGGCAGTGCGTTCCACTCATTTACCACTCTATCACAAAATGAGTTCTTTGCCTTTTCAAGCCTATTTCTTTCTTTGTAAATTTTCTTAGAGTGTCCTCTCATTCTTGTTCCCTCCCACATCAAGAAGATACCTTCACACACATCCTCATCATACATCGCCGTCAGAAGCCCCAGTGTATATAGTACAGTACAGTACTGCAGTATGTTTTTTTCAGCTGACTGTAAACTACAGTACAATGTTCTCATTTTATTTACTCCGCTACAGTATTACGAAGATATTGTGGTGAAATATACTGCCAATCAAATGAAAACTATACTCTGTTTCTTTTCAACTGATGGTAAAGCTCCCATCACGATTTCTCAGTTATTTTTAAGATTTTGCTTAAGCGTTGCTTCCACATAGCGATTTTGATAAGTTGTTTTGTCTTTTTACTGTGTTCGTCCAAGTTTTGGTTTGTTTATTTTGCAAGTTTTACATTATAATATGGTGCTAATTGTATAAACTTGGTCCTAATATGATGCAGATATAGTAGTTTCATATTTTTCCATTAAGTATTGAGAAATTAGCTGAAAAGGGATTCAATTTATCGTCAGTTGAAATGAAACCAACTACTGTATATTTATGTATAGGATACAGAGACGTATTAGTAATAAGTAGTTTCATATGTTAAGATGTTACTTACTGTACTTGCTGTAGCTGTGTTGAGGAGGACCACAGCCGCAGCTGCCCACAACAGGCAGGTTCTGCAGTGCCACATCATCAAAGAGCATGCTGCAAAAGAATATACCTAAAGAAACTAGAAATTCGAGGAAACAAGAATACAGTATAAGAACTTGAAACAAAGAGTGAAGAGGACAATACAAGATGCTAAAAGGAAGGCAAAGAGGAATATGGGAAGAAGATTACCAAATAGTTTCTGAGTGACAAGAAAGCATACTATAGAGCTGTAAAATAAGCCAGAGGGAAGAAGACTGAGAGTGTTAGAATGAGGGAGATGAATGGGGAGGTGGTGGAAGGTGAGTAGCTGAGCCTGACGGTGTGGTGGATGTGTGGAAAGATAATTTTAGTAGTTTAGCTGTAAAGAGTAGGGGGAAGGCAAAGATCTCATCCATGGGAATGGAGAGAGAATAAACAGAGTAGATGAAAGACAGATAAACAGAGACAAAGTAAATGAAGCAATCAATAGACTTAAAAAGTTAAAAGGGGCAAAGCTGCTGGAGTAGATAACACCCCAGGTGAAATGCTGAGATATGGGGGAGAAGAAGCTGTAGACAAAATGCATAGCTTATGTAAATTAGCATGGGAAAAGGAAAGTGTACCAGGAGATATAGGGGAGAAGAAGCTGTAGACATAATCCATAGGTTATGTAAATTAGCATGGGAAAAGGAAAGTGTACCAGGAGATATAGGGGAGAAGAAGCTGTAGACATAATGCATAGGTTATGTAAATTAGCATGGGAAAAGGAAAGTGTACCAGTAGATATAGGGGAGAAGAAGCTGTAGACATAATGCATAGCTTATGTAAATTAGCATGGGAAAAGGAAAGTGTACCAGGAGATATAGGGGAGAAGAAGCTGTAGATAATGCATAGGTTATGTAAATTAGCATGGGAAAAGGAAAGTGTACCAGGAGATATAGGGGAGAAGAAGCTGTAGACATAATGCATAGGTTATGTAAATTAGCATGGGAATTTGGGAAAAGGAAAGTGTACCATAGGACTGAAGGAAAGCAGTGATAGTACTGTACCCTTGTACAAAGGGAAGGGTAGTAAAGAGGAATTTAAGTTATAGGGGAATTAGCTTGCTTAACATACCTGGAAAGGTATATTGTACACAAAGAGTAGTAACAGAGAGACTGCAGAAGATAACGGAGCAGGGAGGCTTCAGAAAGGGTAGGGGCTGCGTTGACCAGATAGCCTCAATGCGTTTTTGTTGGTAGAGAAGTATTTGGCCAAGAACAGAAAACTCTATGCACCATTCATAGCAAAGAGATTTAGCATTTACAGTACTTAAATATGTTTTATTTTTCATTTTATATTTGATATTACCTGTAGTAGCCTACCTGTACAGTGTTATTTTACAGCAAGGACTAGGCTACAGAAAATTAGTAGCCTATTTACTATATTTAGGCTACCCGTAACCCATTATTCAACAAACTGTAGGCTAAACACGGGTCTCCCTCCCGGGGCCCCCCTCGGCCCCTCCCCTCCCCCCTTAGGCCTTAGTGGGAAAGGCTATGAAAATGGAGGGTTAGAGAAGAGAAAAAGGGAAAAATACGATCTATTTGGCATTAACCATTTGCCGTGGGATGCAGAATTACTTGAGGGCTCACCCCCCAGGACTTACTGACATTCTTGTACAGTATAGGCCTAGGACTATTATATTTTAACAGTAGGGGTAAAAAACTCCAATAGTAGCCTAGGCCTATAAAGTATATAGGCTCTTCTTCTTCTTCTTTAGAACCCACCCGCAGACCGTGCAGATCCACAGGGCTGACCTTTGAATCGGTACTGGCTCAGAAACGTTAGTAGGAGGGAAAGTTTAGATTAGAAGGATAGTTTAAGGGACATTTTTTTTTTTTGTATAGACCTATCCCTCACTTCCTCCCCCCCCCCCCCCCCCTTACCCATTTCTCTTCCTCCACACCTTTTCTAGTATCTTCTTCATCATCTCCATGTCTTGCGTTTCCATCTCTTGTGTTAACCCCAACAGTGCCGCTACCCCTCTATCGTCTCTCTGCTACCTATGTGATATGACAAATCCGTAGGCCACACAAAAAATTGATGCGTCTGACGGGAATGCTAGACTACTCGGCCCACGGGACAGCTCGGCCCCGTGTTAATTACGAGACAACTCTTAATTTAATTAACCTAACCTAACCTAACCTAGGCTACACATTATGAATCGAGAGAACTAGCCTAGGATATGACATAATTATACAATAAACGAACATTTCGCCCACATTACACACACGCCATAAACGGGAGGCCATGTATGCAGCACCAAATCCTGCAAATCCTGTCCTCTGCGCATGCGTGAGAATCTTAGGCCCCTTGGCACGATTTTGTTTTCCTTTATACTATTAACCTAACCTAACCTAACCTAACCTAACAGTTGAGCCTAAATAACATAGCCTAATAAAAATATTAGGGAAAAGGCAGCGCATGTGCAGAGGACAGGATTTGGTGCTGCATACATGGCCTCACCCATAAACCCTCCACTTAGCTCTCCCCATCCTAATCCTGACTGGTCTTGTCAAATTGCCCAATAGCAAAACATGGGGCCGAGCTGTCTAAAATAATGGGCCGAGTCGTCCAGTCTCACGGCTGTCACACCGTAAAATCTTACTGACATCTTTAGCCTAGGCTAATTATATCAAAAGTAACCTTGGTCTTAGGCTACTACTTACTTGATGTGGATGGCCTAAACTGCAAATTAACATAAAATTACCCAAATAGCATTTGTTAATGCAATCACACACACAAAGCTAGTTAGGCCCCTACATTGTTTTTATTTTTGCAAAATTAGGCCACCGATTAGGGATAGGCTAATGGGAAAACAGCATATCAAATAGGCCCTAGCCTAGGTTAATCCAGAAGTTATTCATATGACGTAGGATACATCACTAATTTACATATGCTACTAAAGATAACGAAATGCATTATATTTTGAATAAGTAACATGAGCATACAAGTGGGATTTGAGCAACTGACAGACAAAAACAAATAATACAATAATAAAAACAGCTCACCCCGTCCTTCTTCTTCTTCTTCTTTTTGTGGAGTTGCTGTCCCTCACCAAAGTCAACAGTTGAGTCAGTGTTGCCAGAACATCGTGCCGAACTTGTTCTTGTTCTTGTTTGTTGATTATAGGGCTGTGTGGGCAGGCCCAATTAACCCTGCCGGAGACCATCACAGGTACGCAATCACAGGCGGCCGAGACGACCCGAACGCCGCAGGAAGACTTTGGTGTGCTGGAGCACCTGGACACGGAGGGCCGGGTCCACTCCACTGCCCCCCAACAGGACGGGGAGGGTAAAGGTGGAGACCCCCAGGGAGCGGAGGCTGCAGCGGAGGAGGGTCCTATGGGAATAGAAGCGAGGGAAGTGAAGTAGGAAGTGCTCTACCGTTTCATCCACCGTCCGGCACCACGGGCAGAAAGGGTCAGGCAGACGGAATAGGTGAGAGGCCAGTCCAACATGGCCTATGCGGAGACGGACCAGGGCAGTGTCAAGGGGGCGGAGGGGGGAGCGGGACCATGGGTGAGGGGATGAATCTAGCCTGTACTGATCAAGGGCGGTGCGGGAGAGCTCACCTCTGAGGGAGGCATCCCAGAGCGTCCGGCATTGGGCAAAAGCTAGCCTGGCAACTGAGGAGGGAGGGGTTCAAGGGCAGGGGAGGAGTGGGCAAGGGAAGCCGCAGCATCAACAATGACGTTACCCCGAATACCAATTAACATGGGAGGGAACCCACTGAAAATTGAGGGAAAACCCGGACTGCCCAAGGGAGCAAAGGAGAGAATGGGCCTGAAAGACAAGGTAGCGATGAGACACCGGGTGCTGGGAGCTGAGGAGGGCAAGGGAGGATAGTGAATCTGAGAAAACTACTATTGACTGTGGGGGGAGGAAATCACGAATGAAGAGTAAAGCTTGAAGGATGGCATACAATTCTGAAGCAAGAACTGAGTGGAAACCGGACAGCCGCCAAGCCCAACAAAGGGAAAGGTTCTCAACATAAATGACGGCAGTAGAGGACAGGGGGGAGGAGGTGTGGGAGCCATATATCCGTGTAAATAGGGAAGTGAGTACTATAGCGGAGGGAAACAAGGGAGGGGGCACGGGAGCTATCCTGAATTTTGACGAAGGGAACATGAAGAGCAAGGTGGAACATAGAGGAGAGGTCGGACCAGGGTGGGAAAGGGGAGACGGAGGGGGTAGGGGAAGGGGCAAGGAGAGGGAGGATGAGGACAGGAGGGCACGGACGAGGAAAGGGGAACGGGAGCGGAGAGGCCAGGAGGGAGCATGACGCAAGACGGGGGCATGAGAGATGAGGAGGGTATAAGGATGAGCAGGTGAGATTGACGGGGCACGATAGAGGGCGATGACGTTCCATAGCAAGGGGAAGAAGACCCGCCTCCGCGTGGAGAGAGACCACCGGCGACGAACGGAAGGCCCCCAATGCGATGCGGAGCGCCGTGTGCTGCACCACATCCAGCCGTTTGAGTACCGTGGGGGAAGCTGAGCCGTAGACGGAGCTACCGTACCGAATTTTACTGAGCACGTACGCCAAATAAAACCGTAGGAGGACTTCCCGATCCGCGCCCCAACGAACGCCCGGCAAGCTCTTCATGATATCGAGCCGCTTCATACATGACGACCGCAAATACTCGATATGATGCTTCCAGGTTAAGACGGGGCCATCGAGTCAGAGTCCAAAGAAAGTATGCTGCGTACGGAACGGGGCCAGCGTACCCGCGAGGAGGATGGAAGGGAGGGAGAGAAGCTTCCGCTGGAGGGTGAAGCACATCAAGGCGCACTTCTGCGCATTGACGGCAAAACCCCAGTCCGCAAACCACCGGAGCAGTTCATCCACCCTGGTCTGCAGGCCCACCTGCGCCTCTAACTGCGTAGGAGCCGTGCAGACCAAGGAGAGATCATCCGCATACGCCAAAAGAGACGTACCAGGGGGACGGGGGAGGTTAGACAGGAGTCGATTTTTAAAAAATGGACTAAGGCCCGAGCCCTGGGGGGCCCCACGACAGACGGGACGCGGCGAGGACAGCAGCCCTCCTACCGAGACCGAGAAGGAGCGACCCGACAGAAAACTGCGCACCCAAGACAATGGAACACCCGAGACACCCATACCAGAGAGTTTGTATAAGATTCCATCGTGCCAAACGTGGCAGAAAAAAAAACACACAAATAATAGGAGTCACTGGCAATATACCAAAAACACAATTTAAAGGTGAATTACACAAAGATTAAAAAAAAGTGAGATAAGTTATTCAGGCTCTAGTAATGCACCATTATTGGGAATATCCTTAAATTTGCCCCTAACATATAAAACAAATTAGGTTAAGTTAGAGGTAAATTTCTGTTGCCTGACAACTATCAGAATCTATGACGTCATCACAATACTGGAAGGCGCGAAATTTGCAAGACAGTTAACTATCAGACGCCGCCAGATATAAAAAAAATTGAATATTTGTTTTCTTTACTGACTTAAATTTGTTATTATACACAAACCTGAGCATCCTTAACCCGGGAACTGACGGAAGACTCTTAAGAGTTCCCCCGGCGGACTGCGGGAAGACTCTTAAGAGTCAGGGAAAAAAAAAAAAATTTTTAACACCGGAAAAAAAAAAAAAAAAAAAATTTTTTTTTTTTTTTTTTTGCCCCTGGGCCATGCCAAATATCACTCCTCCACCTCCCCTCCTTCCCCAGTTTTCTCCCCTCCTTCAGTTATCACCTATTTTCCCTGTTATTCCCTTTTCCTGTGGTCTATTTTCGTGCTAACATTAGCGAGTTGGTAGCAGGGCGTTGTCATCACTGTTAGCAAGCGAGTGCAAGAGAGAGAGAGAGAGTATCGATCGACAGTCTCTCTCCAGAGGTGGAGGAAAATGGTGGGCTGGGAGGTTGCCTCAGCCATACATTGTGTAACTCCCGGCCTGTATCGCCGATTTTGACCATCCAAACGCTGTTTCCACTTGTTTTATTGTTGTAACAGGTTAATACCTTTATAATCAACCTATAATAGGTGCATATGGATAAGTATTAATGCTATTTATGGTAAAATAAATATTTTAGTGATGGGAACAGCTCAAATACGTCAGCACAGGAGTGTGGTGTCTCATACCCCCCATGCGCACTTCAGAGGTTAATATGTTTTGATGCATACAAAATATAGGCTACATCTTCGATGGTATACAGCTTATGTAATTCACCTTTAAGAGTCGAATAAGTCCCACGTACATATATCAAATTTATGGGGAAATTATCCTAATGAAAGATAAAATCTTAGCCAGAGGGTCGATCAACAACTAAACTGTCATAACATGTATGGGTCATAAAAAAACACCGCCGAGAAGTTACCATTACATTCACATTTCACATTCGGTGAGATTCACTTTCACATTCAGTTGTCCCATCTCAGTCCCTGTACGTTCACATATCCGTATTTTCCAATCCCATTCGGTTTTCTACTGAGATAGGAAAGAAAATCAGCAACGAGGAGAACCAAGGAGATGAGGCCCCGCACACACCAGCAACCACTGCCACCAAGACAAGAGAGCACAAGCGACTCCTCACCACGCTTCGCTCGGGTTGCCTGCATCACCCAGGGCACTTCCCTTCACACACCACGCGCACTTCTTGCCCAGAGACGTACCACCGCCTTGGCGCTGATTCCCAGAAGGGCTACTGCAGCCGACCCAGACCCTCCTCCATGCACAACCGCCCCTCTAGCCGTGAAATGCCCCACCGAGGGGAACGACGAAAGTGGTAAGACCGTAAGATCACCATCTCAGCCCACCTCAACATCAACAGAGTTGGATAGATAGTAATACCACACTGCATGGGTTGATATCAGGAAGATTTGAGACTATTTACCGATAAATTGCCTTGAGGGAGTAAGGCACTGGTGTAGGCTAACTAATTAAAAAAATGTGTGTAAGATGGGGCAACATCCTGTCAGGCTCTTTCGCCATAACCAATGGTGTTAGGCAGGGGGGGATATTGTCTCCGTATCTTTTCAACATCTACATGGATGATCTTAGTCTGGAGCTGAATAAGACTCAAACTGGGTGCTGCATTGGCAGCACCATTGTAAATCATCTCATGTATGCTGATGACCTAGCCTTAATCGTGCCCTCTGGAGCAGGACTGGATAAATTATTAAGAGTATGGAAAATTTGGAATCAAATTTAATCCTATAAAGAGCAATATCATAATATTTAAATCTAACCTTCTATTGAAATCAAAGCTACCTAAATTCCATTTGTATGAAGAAATTATAGAAGAAGTAAGTAAAGTAAAGTATCTAGGATACTATATTTCAAGTGATCGCTCAGATGATGAGGATATGGGTCGTCAGCGAAGGCAACTTTACATGCAGGGAAATTCAATATTAAGAAAATTTCATATGTGCACATGGGATACAAAAATAACATTGTTCAACTCCTACTGCTCACCAATGTATACAGCACAACTATGGTGGAACTATAAGAAAATGACAGTGAATAGACTAAGTATCTCATATCACAATATCATGAAAATATTTCTGGGGCTCTCAAAATATGAGAGTACAAGTACGCTATGTGCCTATATGAACTTACACTGTTACCAATCACTCATTAGAAAGCTAACATATAAATTCATTCAGTGCCTTAACACTTCTGAGAACAGTATCATTAAAATGCTACAAACTCCAAGCATAGTGTACACCTCTAGGATCCAGGCACACTGGAGGAAGTTGCTCTATATTTAACCTTAAGTAATGATTTCAGGTCTGCTACTCTACAGAATTAGCATACCGGTACTGAACCTCATAGTGCAGTACAGACGTACTGATATTCCTATACTGTACTGTAGCAACATACTGTACCGGAAGCTAAATGATGTGAGGCATGGTACTGTACACAATTAGGACAGTGGTTTTGGTAACACAGTAGTTTGATGACCACTGTTTTTGGTTGAGGCAGTGCTGTGAACTACATGATAGCAAGCTGGGTATTATTTAATTTATTTTTATTTTATGTAGCCTATGTACAGTAGCTTATATATATATTTATGTTACTGTAAGCTATATATGGACCCCAGTATGGTCCCCTCTGTACTGTGTGAGTCTGAAATAAAGTATTATTATTATTATTATTATTATTATTATTATTATTATTATTATAACTACTCGACGCATTTCTCGAAGGTATCTTGGATTTGTTCGTATCCTTGTTGGACCACACTGGTGACCACCTAACATCTTATTACATTGCCTAGATACAGCAGGATTTACTATAATTAGAGTATGCAGTACTCACAAGTGCTCTAGTTTTAGTAAACCTACACAAATATATAGTAAGACTGATTGGAATTAGAGCGTAAGACACTGGTGAAACGGCTTCCCTCTCAACACGTAGTGGAGGGTGTAAGAACACTGGTGAAACAACTCGATCCCTACTTAAGTCCTACGATACGAGAGCGTAAGACACTGGTGAAACGGCTCGTACTCGTATAAACCCAAGATCCAACATCAATTAGATCTTCCAGAGACTCCTGTAGGAAGTCTAGGTCAAGAACTCTTAGTGGAGGCCGTAAGACGTACACTGGTGAAATGACTGATCCCTACTTAAGTCCTACGATACAAGAGCATAAGACACTGGTGAAACGGCTCGTATTCGTATAAGACCTCAACCTCGAAGTTCTTCAGAAGACCCTCATGGAAGTCTTCACTAACTCTGCAACCATCACACGGCAGGATCACCACCACGGACCAGGACGTTATCGGGAATACAACGCAGCCGCATCTTCAAAAACCGTTGATCGGAACCTGGATGCCCATGCAACATCTTCCCCTTGAGGCGCGGATCCTTGATCGTGCTGTTACATAATTACCTATCCATGTCTGATGTAACATTGTAGCCTACCTCTAATCATATATGTAATTACTGCCAAATAAGAATAATCTATGCATATACTCTGTTATTGTTATCCTCTATTGCCTTCGTACTTGGTTTGTGTTGCTCTCATTTTCCCCAGTCAAGTAAGAGCCTATAGCCTACCTAATTAGTCAATACAACACCAGTAAAAACCTGGTATAGCATCTACATTCACCATCGGTCTTTACATTAATTCACATTCGATTATCTACATTCCCATTCACAATCACTTTTATTCCTATACATATAGGCTACACCCTGAACTAAACTAACGTAGGCCTATTATTCGTTCTCTATATTCACATTCGTTTCTCTACATTCACATTCACATTCGTTTCTATACATTTACATAGTTTATCTACATTCACATTCACGTCTATACATTCACATTCGTGCAACCACAGCCAGTCACTTCAACAGTGTATAGGCTATACTGTAACATTCAACATGTATTCCATACAGTAGACTTGTAGCCTACACATAGCAAACGAATATAGAGTTTAGAGGCGTAATGTCTGAGTATTAACCTCTGATCATAATAGCAATATCAGATTGAATGATAAGCCCCTCCACGATATTTGAAAAGCGCGGTATCTATGATATAAATTTCCGGGTTTTCAATTTCAGCAATCAAACCAGCAATAGAGCATAAGCTTGAAATAATTATTCAAGTCATCTGAATTAACTTCTGAAGAATAAATTGTAATAAATACGTTATACAGTACAAATGTCAGCCGTACGATACCGTCTATATTTTCTTTCATTGGATAATATAGATATTTATTTTCTTCGTAAGCATTATCATTACCACAGGCTATCAATTTTAGAACTAATGTGTATAATTATCGAATAGTATACTTCATCATTATAATTAAGCGTACTGTACGATATTTGGAAACAGATGGGCAACAACGGCGTTGTCTGAGTGTCTGTGTGTGTGTGTGAAGCTGCCATTCTGATCCTGACGTTAAAGTGCGTTGAAGTGGGCGTGTTGGATTTTGAGAGCGGTTCATTAAACAAACATTATGCCGGTCAAGAAGCCAGAGATCAAGTACACTAAGGTAAGGAAGCGATGGTGTGATGACTTGTGTGTAGTATTGATATTATAACTAACTGTCATGTGTGTATATACTATAATAGGCCTACTTTGGTTAGGCCTTATTGGTTACTATTAGTTTAAGATAGCCTAGGCCCCTAGTTCTTAACTTCTTCCTAAACTTTTATCGGCATAATTCACGCTGGGGTCATTATCTTAAAGTGCAAGTGTTTATGCTATCATAAGGCTCATCATGCTGGCATGACATTAGTTCTAGCCTACATGTTTTATTATGCCAATCCTAGTTGGCTAATTACATTAATTTTACTTTGAAGGCTATAGGCCTAGGGGTAAATTTCTATAATTGCACCTATACGAGCTAAACAAATTATTATTGTATTAACAGGAAGGTACAACGAGGTAAGTGATGTGGTATAGGTGGCAATATGCGGAAATGGATTATAAGGGCATTCCGCCCCCCACTGACAAAAGTCTATCAATCTAGATGTGACACGGATTTACAATGTTTCAGAGAGACCTTAGCCTAACCTATCCTAGTATTATGGGTGGGGGCTGCTGCCCCCACACCCCCGCTGGTTGGATAAAACGGTAGAAATCCAGTTGGGGTGGAGTGAATAACCGTAGATTTCGTAAGGGGGTAAGAAGGGGGGCAGAATGCCCTTATAATCCATTTTCGCATATTGCCACTATACCACATCACTTAACTCGTCGTACCTTCCTGTTAAATAGAATAATAATTTGTTTAGCTCGTATAGGTGCAATTATAGAATAATACCGGCCTAGGCATATATATATATATATATATATATATATATATATATATATATATATATATATACACGTATAATACGGTAGGCCTATATGGGCTATACAGTATATAGGCCTAGGCCTAAATCAAATTTTCAGATTTTCTTTTCTAGGCCTAGTGCCTTTGGGCTTTTTGGCTAACTAGCCTAGACCTAAACCGAAACCAGTGTTTTATGTGGGGGTTGCCAATGCAATTAAATTCAAGCAACCTTTTGTGATGATATTCGCAATCTCGACCGTTAGCCTACGCATCTAATTTGACTTTTTTTCGGTAAGGATGTAGCATTCGGGAGTACCTCCCACCATGTTTACGCTACTCACACGCTCGTGAGTATTTTCGTCTATTTTGACTGCCGTGGATACAGTGGAATACAATAATAATAATAATAATCTGACTGAATTCTGGTTAATTGTGGGGTGAAGGACACTCGAGGACAATATGCATAAATTTCAAGATCTAGGCCTAAGAGAAATTTACGATAATTATAAGGAATAGGCTCGCAGCCTTATTATACATAATTTATTAGGGACAATGAAGGTCTATGGAATCCTTATGCTGTACTCATGTGGGAGAATAATTTTGATCACATTTATAAAACCCGATATTATTAGATAAAAACGCCCATTCTAATTAATCTCTGACCTCTTTCGGACATCCTCACTGTTTACAAACGTCTTCTTTATGCAGTATAATCGATATTTACCCCCTGCTGGCAACATAGATGACAATTTCAATAAGCCCCCCCTCAACCCATCGTGTATCCCACATTGGAATTATAACTAAGACCATGAAAACACTAATTTATCATAATCTGGAGGAAAAAACGGGAAGGATGTAGTTACCGGGTGTACCACTACCGACATTCTTACAGTAGATCCTCTGGAAAAAGGCAAACTAGGCCTATGTATCCAGCTCAGTACCAGTACTTACTGTATATGCAGCACCGCAGCAGTGCAAGTACTGGTACTGAGCTGGATACACAGGCCTAGTTTGCCTTTTTTCCAGAGGATCTACTGTAAGATACTGTCTGTAAGTACTTGCACTGCTGCGGTCGTTCACGGTGTTGGCGGCGGCGGTAGCAGACGTAACATTTTTACTATTCTGTATTTTTGCTTTATAATCAAACTTCAAATCTTGTCTTCCCCATGCTCTATCAAGATTACTTTCAAACAACCTTATTGATTCGGAATCGACTACATACTGGGGCAGTGCGTTCCACTCATTTACCACTCTTATCACAAAATGAGTTCTTTGCCTTTTCAAGCCTATTTCTTTCTTTGTAAATTTTCTTAGAGTGTCCTCTCGTTCTTGTTCCCTCCCGCATCAAGAAGATACCTTCACACACATCCTCATCATACTTTCCTGACACTATCTTAAAAGTCTCTATCATATCCCCTCTCTTTCTCCTATATGCCAGTGTCGGAAGCCCCAGTGTCCTCAACCTCTGCTCATAGCCCGCGTTCTTCAACGTTGGTACTAGCTTACTAGCTCTCCTCTGCACCTTCTCCACTGCTTCTATATCCTTTACCATATATGGAACCCACACCTGGTTCGCATATTCCAGGTGCGGCCTAACCAGCGCTGTATAGAGATTCCTGAAGATTTCTTCGTCAAGTGACACAAATGTCCTCCTTATCAGCCCTACAATTCTAGACACCCAGAATTATCAGCCCTACACACCCAGGTTAAAAAAACCTGGGTGTGTAAGTAAAATACTGTCTCCATATGGAGCAGGTACTTCATGTGACAAACCAGGGTCAATATACAGGAGGCGCTACAATATTGGTAAAAAATTAAGCTCAATAGCATGTGATTAAGCGATCTTTCTCCAATTTTTTGATGTAGGTGTCATTCCCAGGAAACTAACATAATACATATTATATGGATATTTACGTTTTAAGGGTTTGTTTACACTTCTTCTTTTTCGTCTTCTTCTGGGAGACCTCTTTTGCGTGACTGTCAGTCAACAACTGAGACATCTGGTGGCGAATGCAATGAACTATACTGGTGGCGTCGTGGCCAAAGTAATCACCCTACCTAATTCATGCCAAGAGTACTCGAGTTCACTGACACGTGATGTCTATCGACCAATCAGGTGATGCCATGATTTGGAAAACAGGTGGCCCGGGATATAAGCTGTCAGTTTGACTCTGGCCAGCTTATGTAGAGGGTGTGAGCCGATCAAAGCTTTTTCCACCGTCTTTAAAAACACTGAGGCTGCTTAAGACCTTTTCGCCTTCCAATAAGTGTAAACTGTCCAAAGTGCAATAACCAGTGTTCCAAATACAGCTGACGAGGACAGCTGGTTTTGAAATGCACATACACTTGTTTTACATGGAAAAATTCGAAACAAAAATCCACCAGCTGTTGACCAAGATGAGTGGTCATCGAGCCTCCAGCGGCCAGCCAGGCAGCCCAGTACCTCCTCTGTTCATTAAGGTTAGTTGGTTGGTTGGGACAACATAAAGGAGCCGGACCACAGCTAGCTCGGGAATCTTAATGGGTGATCGCAAAGTACCGTAACATAAAGCAAAAGATTTTTTCGCATAGGATTAAACTGGCATGCAAGGGCTAGTTGGTTATACTGATGTTTTGGACCGACAGTTAGCCCATCGATCTTTTTAGGCCTAATAGGTCCGGTAGAGCATAGGCTATACATCATTGCTATATATGTCATTAAGAGCTGAAATGTATTATAACGGAGAACAAAAATAAACTAAAATACATAGGCCTACTGTAAAACAATAAGTTTTTCAGCCAGTACCCAACCAGCGAGGGTGTGGGGGCAGCAACCCCCACCAATAATACTAGGTTAGGTTAGGTAAGGTTGTTAGGTTAGGCTAATGTTAACCCCATTCTTACTAGGTTAGGTTAGGTAAGGTTGTTAGGTTAGGCTAATGTTAACCCCATTCTTACTAGGTTAGGTTAGGTAAGGTTGTTAGGTTAGGCTAATGTTAACCCCATTCTTACTAGGTTAGGTTAGGTTAGGCTAATGTTAACCCCATTCTTACTAGGTTAGGTTAGGCTAATGTTAACCCCATTCTTACTAGGTTAGGTTAGGTAAGGTTGTTAGGTTAGGCTAATGTTAACCCCATTCTTACTGCGTTAGGTTTGGCTAATGTTAACCCTATGAAAACCCAAACAAATATTTTATTAGGGTTACTGTGTAATTTTAACATGAACATTAATAAAATCCGAGCCAAGTTTCGTCAAAACTTGGCTCGTGTTTTCGAAATGTCGGGTTATATGGGTATGGAAATTTACAAAACCCGAGCCAACATGTTAATAAGGTTACTGTGTTATTTTCATTTTTAAATTAGTTAAATCCGAGCCAAGTTTCGTCAAAACTTGGCTCTGGTTTTCAAAAAGTCGGGTTTTATGGGTCTGGAAATTGACAAAACCCGAGCCAAATTTTGGTTACAAATGTGTATTATCGTGTTCTATACGCTTTTTACCCCTCAATTTCCCTGATCTTCATAGCCCTCCCCACTATCGGGGGGCGTGTCTTTAGATTGATGGATAATGGGTAAATGCTTAATTCCCATTCAATTTCATCACTAGATTCCACTAAAACACCAAAAACAAAATCAAAATACCCCAAAAAATACATGAAAAACACGTTGCGTCTCCTGTATATTAACCCAAACCAGTGAGTAAAATAGAAATAATCAGTCAAGATAGTGCGGATATAGTGATGTGTAATAGTAGTATTGATAACACTACACATGTAGCCTAACTGATAGTAAAGATGAGAATACTGATAGAGTAGAATTTCCGTCTAGAGCTAGTAGTTCAACAGGAAATAATAAGTTAGCTAAACACAATAGAAAATTAGTTGCAAATAAAAGTAATAGGTTGAGGGTATATTATACAAATTGTAGGAGTTTATGTAACAAAATGAACGAACTTAGAGCACTCGTTAGCACAGAAAATATAGACATAATAGCGCTAACTGAAACGTGGATTAATACAGAATCTACAGTAGGCATATTTTAGCAGAATTTGATATTCCAGGATATAGTTTGTTTAAATATGACCGAACAAGTAGGAGGGGCGGGGGTATAGCCGTGTTTGTCAGGAGTACATTAAAAAGCTGTATTAAATCAGGTATTGGACTAAATAATGATAATGAAAGTGTTTGGGTAGAGGTTAACGAAGGTAGTGAGACCATAGTTATTGGAGTTATATATAGACCGCCTAATATGAGTAGAAATGGCGGAACATCGTTATGGGAGGAAATTAAAATAGCATCAAGGTTTAGCAATGTGTGCATTATGGGGGATTTTAATTTTCCGAACATTGATTGGCAGCACCAAATAGGCGACTCCGATTCAGTAGAGTTTATTGAGGTAGTACAAGATAGTTTTTTTATTTCAATTCATAGATATGCCGACTAGAGGTATTAATATTCTTGATTTAGTTTTCAGTAACAATGAAAATATGATAAATAATGTAGAGATTGGTGACCACCTAGGAAATAGCGATCATAAATCTATTTATTTTAATATACAATGGACAGGGAATGCTAAAGAGAATACGACACTTATCCCAGATTTCAGAAAAGCCGATTATGGTGGGCTAAGAAGAGACTTAAGGGTGGACCCTATTGTTAAGCAATTAAGTCAGGATATGCCAGAGTTAAACTTGCCACCTACATATAACCAGTTTATTGCTTCACTCCTCAATGCTCAAAATAAATATATCCCTAAAAGAAGATTTAGATCGACGCAGAACCAACCAAAATGAATGACTAATAAGCTAATAGATCAAAAGAAGATTTAGATCGACGCAGAACCAACCAAAATGGATGACTAATAAGCTAATAGATCTTATAGGGGAAAAAAAAAGGAATATGTAGAAAAATAAAGAAAGGCGAAAATCATTTACATATACAGTAGGCTATACTATCAGACTCTATCAAGACAGGTCAAAAAGGAAATCAGGAAAGCAAAAAGAAATTATGAAATAGGGATAGCCAGTGACTCAAAAATTAACCCTAAAGCTTTTTACCAACTATGTAAATCTAAAGTTAGAGATGTAATAGGCCCCCTAAAAACTTCAATAGGAGAAATAACAGAAAATTATTTAGAAATGTGCAGTACATTAAATAGTCAGTTCGTTCCGTTTTCACTAATGAAAATTTGGCACAGATTCCAGAAGTCAATATGGTATATAGTGATAGTATAGAAAATATGTTAAGTACAGTTAGTATAAGTAGAAATGATGTGCTTAAGGAAATTGACAGACTGAAACCTCAAAAATCGCCTGGTCCTGACGAGGTATATGCTAGAGTATTAAAAGAATATAGATGAGTTAAGTAGCCCATTAGCATTTTTATTTAACAAGTCATTAGAAACAGGTTTAGTTCCAGAAGCTTGCAAATGTAGTTCCGATCTTCAAAAAAGGTGATAAATCGATAGCATCCAATTACAAAGGTGATAAATCGATAGCATCCAATTACCGTCCCATTAGTCTCACATCAATCATAGGAAAGTTGCTAGAGTCTATTATTGCTAGTAAAATTTAACTTAATAAATTCTTCTCAGCATGGATTCACTCAGGGACATTCTTGCCTTACTAATTTGCTTAGCTTTTTCTCAGAGGTATATGAAGCAGTAGATAGTGACAAGTCATATGATGTTATATATTTAGATTTCAGTAAAGCTTTCGACAGAGTCCCTCATGAGAGATTGATGAGGAAGGTTGAGGCACATGGAATAGGAGGGTCGTTGTTGGGATGGATTAGGTCATGGCTAATTGGTAGGAAATAGAGAGTCGGCATAAATGGTACCAAGTCAGAGTGGGGAGCAGTCAAAAGTGGTGTCCCCCAGGGATCGGTATTAGGTCCCCTGTTGTTTCTTATATACATAAATTACCTAGATTTAGGTATAACTAGTAGGATAAGTAAATTCGCAGACGATACTAAAATGGGGAGATCAATTGATTCAGATAGCAATATAGAGTGCCCCCAAAGGGATCTAGATACCTTACATTAATGGTCAGTAAATTGGCAGATGAAGTTTAACCTTGACAAATGCAAGGTATTAAAGATAGGAAAGATGCAAACAAATGTTAAATATAAACTAGCTAAGTTAGAATTAGAAAATTCAGACTGCGAGAAAGATCTAGGTGTGTTTGTTAGCAATGATTTCAAGCCTAGAAAACAGTGTATAAGCGTTCGTAATAAGGCAAACAGGATTCTCGGGTTCATCTCTAGGAGTGAGTAACAGAACTGCTGATGTTATCTTAAAACTTTACTTGTCATTAGTGAGACCCCATATGGATTTTGGTGTCCTTATTACAGAATGGACATAGATTCATTGGAGAGAGTACAGCGTAGAATGACAAAAATTATCCATAATATTAGAAATCTTTCGTATGAAGAAAGGTTGAAGAAATTAGGCTTACATTCGTTAGAGAGACGCAGAGTTAGAGGGGATATGATATTTTTTTTTTTTTTTTTTTTTTTTTTTTCTATGTGATTGAGGGAGGCAAAAGGCATAACTGCCTATAGCGAGTGCCTCCCCCATAGTTGAAAGAGTGACAGGGCCAAAATCAAGGGACGTTCGAGCCAAAATGCCTGGACACACGGAGTTTGAAGCAATTTAAGTCATAGGAAGAGGGAAAGACTGATTCTGGGAGAGAGTTCCAGAGCTCAGATGTTGAGTAGAAGAAAGTTTGAGAGTAACGTTTCACTCTTGGGTTGGAGAGTTGCACAGAGTAGGGGTGGAATTGAGTTGCAAGACGGGTACCACGTGCCCTACGTAAGGAGGTGGTATGCACTGGGATAGCTCTGAGGAACACTGATTATTATAGTAGCGATAGAATAGCGAGAGAGATGCAACATTGCGGCGGAGAGAGAGAGATTGCAGAGAGTTGGTGAGTGGACGGGAGTTAATGATACGAAAGGCCTTCCTTTCAACTTTGTCTAGGAGAGCGGTGTGAGAGGAACCTCCCCATACATGTGAACAATACTCAATACAAGGCCGCACTATGCCCCTGTGCAGGGGAAAAGAACCCCCTAAGGCGGTTGAGCACACCCAGCTTCTGGGAGGCTGCCTTAGCAAGACTGGTAATATGGTCCTTCCAAATGAGAGCAGAAGAAAAAGAGACACCAAGATATTGAGAGAAGATGAAGGGTTGATTTTTGTATTGTTGAAGAATAAGGGATAGTCCGCTGGGAGATCCTGACGGGTAGATAGATGGAGAAATTGGGTTTTGGAAGCATTAAAGTTAACAAGGTTTTCTCTGCCCCAATTGGAAATAGTATTTAGATCAGAATTTAAGAGTTCTATGGCTTCATTACGTTTGTCGTTGAGGGATTGCTGGCTGGGGCATTCTGAAAAACTAATGGAGTAGTGTAAGGTTGAGTCGTCTGCGTATGAATGGATGGGAATTAAGGTACAGTTAACCTAACAAGTGCGCATGGGGGTAATTGGAAACGTCCCCCTGTGCTGACGTATTTGAGGTGTTTCCGTCACTAAAATATTCATTGTACCATTAATAGCATTAATACTTATCCATATGCGCCTATTATGGGTTGATTATAAAGGTATTAACCTGAAACAACAATAAAACGAGTGAAAACAGCGTTTGGATGGTCAAAATCGGAGATATAGCCCGCGAGTTGTATAATGTATGGGTGAGGCTAGCTGCTTTCCCGCCAATTTCCCCCAAGGCCACTGAGACACAGTCGATCGATACTCTCTCTCTCTCTCTTGCACTCGCTTGTCATCAGTGATGACAACACCCTGCTTGCAACTCGCTAATGTTAGCACGAAAATATACCTCAGAATAAGGGAATAACAGGGAAAATAGGTGATAACTGAAGGAGAGGAGGAAAGTGGGGAAGGAGGGGAGGTAGAGGACTGAGATTTTGCATGGCCCAGGGGCCAAAACAAAATAAAAAAATAAAAAAATAAAAATAAACAAAATATTTTTTTTTCGATGTCAAAAGTTGATTTTTTTTTTCACTCACTCTTAAGAGTCTCCCAGCAGTCCGCCAGGGGAACTCTTAAGAGTCTCCCAGCAGTTCCCGGGTTAAGGAGATCATTTATAAAAATTAGAAAGAGAATAGGAGATAGGACAGAGCCCTGAGGAACACCGGAGTTTATAGGGTGAGGAAGTGAACAATGGCCGTCCACAACCGCAGCTATGGAACGGCCGGAAAGGAAATTAGAGACAAAGGCACAGATGGAGGGATAGAAACCGAAGGAGGGTAGTTTAGAAATTAAAGATTTATGCCAGACTCTATCGAAGGCTTTCGATATGTCTAGTGCAATAGAAAAAGTCTCACCGAAGTCCCGAAAGGAGGATGACCAAGAGTTAGTAAGATATAGGTGATATAGGTGTTCAAGTGGGTTAGTGGGATTAACAAAGGGGACATGACAAATGTACTAAAGCTCAGTGATAGCGAAAGAACTCGTACCAATGGTTTCAAATTAGATAAATTTAGTTTCAGAAAAGATATAGGCAAATATTGGTTTGGTAAAAAGTTGTAGATGGGTGGAATGGACTACCAAGTGCTATAGTGGGATTAAAAACGGTAGGGAGATTTAAGATAAAATTGGATAAGCATATGGATGAGAAGGGTTGGGTGTGAAGGGGGATCAGCCGGGTTGGGCCAATCAGCGCTCTGCAGACCCCTGTAATCCTGCGTTAATCTCTAACCGTTTTGGTAAGATGATCCTCAGGGTATTAGAGTGTTGAGCCTGTAATTGGGGTTGTGTGGGACAGGGATCTGCCTTGCTTAGGCCAATTGGCTTTCTGCAGACTCCCATTTTCTTATGTTCTTATTGGCTTTGTTTATCTTTTCCGCTAAATGTTCTGAGAAATTTAACTTATTGTCTATCACTACTCCTATATCCTTTTCTGCATTCACTTCCTCCATCGCTTCATACATACTGTATCCTACCTTGTCTATCTTACAACATAAATCATCTATAAATACTTATACTGTAATAAAATAAATACTTATAAATCTATAATACTAGGTTTGGTTAGGGTAATGTATTTTTGTATCCAAAGGCAGTCAAAATAGACGGGAACATGATGGTGAGCGACCGCGTAGTGTAAACAAGATGGGCGGTACACCCGGTAACTACATTCTTGCCGAAAAAACATGAAAAAAAGGGTGCGAGCCTATTCCCTATAATTACTAAATTTACTTTTCTAAAATACTGTACCAGTAAAGTCCCTGTAACAAGGGCATGCCTTAGCCCTGTCAATCAAGGGAGTGTACGGCATACTGTATATCTAAGATACCCAAACATTACCTAACCAACCAACTGTATGCTTCCTCCCTTCTTCCCCCCTTACCTCTCTCCACATTCTCAACCATCCCCCCTTTCCCTCTCTCCACTATTTCATATCATCCTTCCTCCTTATATATTTTTAATCTATTTCTAATTTCTAATCTATTTTATATATGTTTAACGTATTTCTGGTAGCAGTCATTTATCTGTATACTCTTAACTCTCTCTCTCTCTCTCTCTCTCTTCCCTCTTCTCTCTCCTCTCTCCCCTCTCTCTCTCTCCCCTCCCCCCCCCCCCCCTCCCCCTACCCCCCCCCCCCCCCCCCCCCCCCGACTTTAGCTTTCACTCAAAGCCCACCCTTCCCCAGTCGTCAAACCCCTTTACCTCCCCGACCAAATACTCACTCTCACTCCTACTCTCACCGTAATGGTAGTTTCTAAATACATTCTATAATAATCCTAAGGCTACAGAGTTTTATATCACTAACGCTCTCTCTCTCTCTCTCTCTCTCTCTCTCTCTCTCTCTCTCTCTCTCTCTCTCTCTCTCTCTCTCACACACACACATTTTAGAAGATCATACAGTGTGAGAACTGATCACGTTCTACATATTATTAATCTATTTTATACACGTTTAACGCATTTTTGGCTGGAGTTATTTATCTGTAAACTCTTAACGACACTTAATGTATTATGTAATTTGTTTAAAATTTATTTATTGTATAAACAGCCGTTGTATATTTAACAGAAGAAAATAATCTGAATCTCTAGGAGCACAGGGAATGGTTAGTTTTACAAAGATCCTGCGGTTCATTCCGGGGAGATAGTCTAAGTGTCTATGTATTATGTAAATTGTTTAAGATGATACTATTGTATGAACAGCCATTGTATATTTAATGGAAATAAAATAATCTTAATCTGAATCTGAATCCACATGCTCAACCATCCTCCCTCCCCCCTTTCCTCTCTCCACTATCTCAACCATCCTCCCTCACTTCACTGTTGCTATACTATACCTGTACACATACAGTACTATTATCTAACCCCACCCCCCTTCCTACTATCACTATGCTACTACAGTACGGTGCCCCATCCCCTTCCCCCATTACTACTACCATCGTTATATATACCACTTGCCTTCATTTTATCTCTATCTCCCTCCCCTCCCTCTCTTGTCTCCCTCCCCTCCCTCTCTTGTCTCCCTGCCCTCCCCCTCTTGTCTCTCTCTCTCCCTCCCTCCCCCCCTCTGCTGTCTCTCCCTCCCTCTTCTGTCCCTCCCTCCCCCTCCTCTTTCTCTCTCCCTCCTCCTCTTTCTCTCTCCCTCCTCCTCTTTCTCTCTCCCTCCCCTTCCTCTTCTGTCTCTCCCTCCCCCCCTCTTCTGTCTCTCCCTCTCCCCTCCTCTTCCTCTCTCCCTCCCCCCTCTTCTTTCTCTCCCTCCCCCCTCTTCTGTCTCTCCCTCCCCCCTCTTCTGTCTCTCCCTCCCCCCTCTTCTGTCTCTCCCTCCCCCCTCTTCTGTCTCTCCCTCCCCCCTCTTCTGTCTCTCTCCCTCCCCCCTCTTCTGTCTCTCCCTCCCCCCTCTTCTGTCTCTCCCTCCCCCCCTCTTCTGTCTCTCCCTCCCCCCCTCTTCTGTCTCTCCCTCCCCCCCTCTCTCTGTCTCTCCCTCCCCCCCTCTTCTGTCTCTCCCTCCCCCTCTTCTGTCTATCCCTCCCCCCCTCTTCTCTCATCATGTCATCAATGCCATTCCTATATCTTTACCTCCATTCCTCTTTCATGGGGGCCTCGTTTTATCATTTTGTATGTATTTTTTATATTCTTCTTTATTTACCAGTTAGGGTTATTGATCTATCTTATCTATCTATTGCCTGACGCCGTGATCCCCGAAGGGGTGGCCACGAACGAACCGCCCCCATGCACCTCTGTCCCCAACCAGCACCGCCTTCGTTCATGTACTTCCTCACTCCATCCTTCCACCTCTCATTCGGTATACCTCTCCCTCTCTGTCCCTCCACCTCACTCTCGTACACCCTCTTAGTCATTCTCTCGCTTTCCATACGTTCCATATGGCCGAACCATCTCAAGTTGTTCCTTTTCACACTTTCCAGCACATCTACCTCCACACCACACCTCCTTCTTATTTCCTCATTAGTCTGTCTAGCCCTCCATGTAACTCTGCACGCACTCCTTAAGTAATTCATTTCCACTGCTCTCACTCTTGGTCTGAGTCTCTCAACGAACGTCCATGCTTCGCTTCCGTAAGTCAGTGTCGGGATTACCACACTGTCATGCAAGGACTTCTTCACTTCCATACTGACCACCCTATTTCTTGTTACTGCTTTTAGCGTTCCTACAACCCTCTTCCCCTGTTGTACCCTCTCCCGCACCTCTTCATCCATAGTCCCATCTTTACTCAACACACTGCCCAGATACTTAAAAGAGTTGACGATCTCCATAGCCTGACCGTTCAGCTTCACCTCACACTCTGTGACTTCACCCCTTTCGAAGACCATAACCTTGCTCTTCCCCGCATTTACCTTCAAATTCCGTTTTTCGCACACTGTTCCAAACTCATTTACCAGACCCTGCAACTCCCATTTATTATCACTCATCAAAACTGTATCATCCGCAAACAGCAGTATAGGTAGCTTCCACTCAATTCCCTCCCTTTTCAGCGATACACCAACATCCACTGCTCTTGATAGTATTTCTTTCATGACTCCATCCATATATACAGTAAACAACCACGGGGACATCACACACCCCTGTTTCAAACCAACATTCAGGTCAAAGAACTCGCTCTGCTCACTCTCCACACGTACTGCCGCCTTTGCACCCTCATACATGCTCTTCACTGCTTTCAGCAACTTTGCCCTTTGCCCTTATATAGGGGGACTATTATGCCAGTCTTCCAGTTATTGATGTTGAGTCGTAAACAATGTCTTTGTTTAGTATTGTTGTGGAGTACCGACAAATGTACAAATTTATCTCAGAGGGGGGGTCATGGGGGTATTTTTTAAAGCCTGATAGAGGTCTATGGAGCAAACGAAAACAAATATATAATAATAATAATACAAATAAAATAGTGGGTAAAACTTTTGAGGCTGCCTGTATATCTCTTTCCTTTCTCTGGTGATGTCCTTTCTATGTCCTTGTATCGTTATCACATACCTTATCACCCAGCCGGCCTCTTCAACCCCTCCATCACTGGTTATGTATTCTGGTCAGGATATGTCAAGCATCTAATTACCACACACACACACACACACACACACACACACAGAGCCCGTAGCCTAGTAGGTAGAGCTCTCGTCTCACACACGAGGGGTCGGGGGTTCAATCCCCGGCCAGGCGGAGACAAATTGGGCTTGTCTCCTTTCATGTGTTAGCCTCAGTTTACCTAGCTGTAAATAGGTACCTGGAATAAGTGGGCGACGTTGTGACGTCCCATCTGGGGTTGGCAAAAATGGTACAAGGCGAGATGGGTATCATATGGTTCACCTAAGCTGATGGCTACCTAAGCCTTCGGGCGAGACGGTACCGTCTATAGTGAGAATGGTACCATACAGATCCACCCTAAGCCTTCGTTTCCGATGTCGCCAATTGGCTAAAATACAGACTACACACACAGCCATTCCAACAGTACATAAAACACTTAACATGCATTTCACGCAATACATTCCCAGTTAAGGAGGCGCGATAATAATGAGCTTAGCTCGCATTGCGTGGATTCCCCTTGACGAACAAGTAACTGAGTAACACACACACACACACACACACACACACACACCTTTCTTTTGTTTTGTTTTCTCTCTCGCTCATTCTCACCATATCTTTCTCTCACCTCTACTGTTCTCTCTCCCTATCTCTTCTTCTCTTTTCTTTTCTCTCCTTCTTTTCCCTTCTCTTTTCTTGTCTCTCCTTCTTTTCCCTTCTCTTCTCTCTCACTCTATATCTTTCTCTTTCCCTATCTCTTCTTCTATTTTCTTGTCTCTCTTCTTCTTTTCCCTTCTCTTTTCTTCTCTCTCTACCTCTTACCTTATCACCCTCTCGACTCGCCCCTTCACTGTTTTATATTCTGGTGTGGACATAGCATTAGCAAGCATCTGTCACCCCACACCCTGCTTTAATCTATTACCAGTAGTCTAACCTTATTATTCTCTCTCTCTCTCTCTCTCTCTCTCTCTCTCTCTCTCTCTCTCTCTCTCTCTCTCTCTCTCTCTCTCTCCAAAACAAGTCATTTGGCTAATCCTGATCAACTCTCTCCTCTTTCACTGTTGTATATTCTGGTCTAGACATATCATTATCAATCATCTGTCAACCCCCCCCCCCCACACTGCTTTAATTTATTACCAGTTACTCTAACCTATATTCTTTCTCTCTCTCACACACACACACATCCAAACCTCCCCCTTGAGAGAGGGTGGTGTGTGAGAGGGTTGCAGTAAGTGAAGGCCAAGATGAGATGGATAAACTGCAGTGATAAGCAGAAAGATTATCTCCTTCACTGCTGTGGCTGGATAATACCAGAATGATGTACAGGCGGCCAAATAAGTTATGTCTCGGCACCAAGTATATTTTGATCAATAATTTATATCAGCAACTTCTAAAACTTGATGTATTAGTTTCAAGTGAGTTATACAAACATTTTCCTACACATATTCAACATCTAACAGACAGTACAGCACAGAGCGAGCCAAACGTAATGACAGCTGAGACATGACTTATTAGCGCCACCGTACAAGAGACCTTATAGTAACACAGATTGGTTAACCTCTGTCATATTGGTGCCAGGGTGTCAAACCGGGGCAATTTTGGGCAAGAATATAGTTACCGGGTGTACCGCCCGTCTTGTTTACACTACGCGGACGCTCACCATCATGTTCCCGTCTATTTTGACTGCCTTTGGATACAAAAATACATTACCCTAACCTAACCTAATCTAGTATTATAGATTTATAAGTATTTATAAATGATTTATGTTGTATGTCGGTAGTGGTACACCCGGTAACTACATCCATCCCCAATTTTGTCGGAAGACTTGAATGAATATGAGAAGGAATACGGGAATATTAATGTGACATAGCATTGTTTTGGTAATTTTATCACTTCCAAAGACAGAATTTGAACTATAAACCATAATTTTATCTTTACATATACAATACGGTAATACATACTATAAATGGATTCGGCTTTTGTTTGACATCTTGGTAGTAGTACAGTAGTAGTAGTAGTAGTCGTTCCCTAGGCTGCCTGGCCGAACAGCCCTGAGCTCCTAAGGAAGGCCACGGCCGAGACCAGGTTTTCCAACAAAGTTCTCAAGGAGTGTGTGTTGTGTTGTCTTCCATAATGTGTTTGATAATGTGCGTTGTTGTGTTACAACCCGGACAGCCTGGGACAGATGTCCTGGACGGAGTCATCCAGCCTCTTCTGATAACTCAGAAGGGCTGGATGGTGCCCAGTGCCCACACTCTACCCCACAAAGGGTTAAGGGTATGAATAAGTTAGTTAATAATATGATATGAAAATTAAAAAGTAAGCGTGCTAAATATGACAATGGGCATGAATTATGTCATGAGAGGGAGGGTAGGCCAATTGACAGATACAGTACATACAATAATTTAATTTCAATTATTGATTTTCATATATTTCATTCATATATTTTCTTTTCCAGTTGTTCATCAACAATGAATTTGTTGAGGCAAAGACCGGTCGAACCATTCCTGTCTTGGACCCAGCTACGGAAGAAGTCATCTCTAATGTCAGCGAGGCCGGACCTGTGAGTCTTTATTTTCAATGTAGTTATACAGTATAATTATTTTTTATTTACAGTTATTCCCATTTTTAGAGAAGAAATATACAGTAACTTGTAAAATATGGATTTTATGTATGGTAAAAGAAATGTGAATGACCAACTACCTAGGGCCACTGTACTTCACCTATGACGAAATATTTTCATGTCGATAAGAAACTTGTGACAGGTTCTATGAAGCAAGCCTTACATTACCATAAGTAGATGAGGCACTGGACATTGTTTACTACTACAACTTTCACTTTCGCTGTCAAACTATACATACTGGTACTACAGTACTGTATATGTTTAACATATCCCATATTCTGTACACTAACCTTTACCTCCTTCCTATCAGAACAGGGTATTCCTATTGTCTTCAATATTCAAACTGCAATTATTAGGCTAAACTAATTTACTCTTACAATGACCATCATCTGCTGCCACCAGTCTCTGGTGTTCTCTGGTAAATGACCATGTGAAGGTTCTTACTGGCAGCTTACCGGTCATGCTCAACATTTCACTATACCCTGTTCCAAATAGGTAGGCCAGAAATTGTGACCCCTAACCTCGGTATCTCAAAAAGGGCTAGAGCAAATGGGATGTAAATTTCCACACCTATTTCCTGACTGACCCTTCCCAATTACCGGTACTCTAGTCGTTTGGGAGTTACAGAGATTGTTCAAGAGTTTTGTCATACTGTACTTATTTTGAACAAGATATAGTATAATTTTTTGGTTCCAACATTGGTTACATACATACATTAAATACTATGATCTATATGTGTGAGGTCAGTCTTTTTGTTCACCTTATAGCAGCTTTCCAGGCAGCTCGGTCTTTGGTATCCCTCTTAAGGGGTTATCACACTTGGCTATTTTTTCGTGGTTTCTGGATCTTCGTTCATAGTTTAGACGACAATACCGTGGTTCCCCTATCACACATGCACCTAGATAATCCACTCAGATATAATTATGCGTACGTCTGGCAGTCGTGTAGCCATATTGCACCAAGAGCAAGAAGCCTAATTCTAGTCATTATAAATGTCGCATAGTACAACACTAATGTGAAAAATTGTGTTAAAATGTTTGATCAACTGTAATTTAACCCTTCACGTTTTTATGACGCAGAGGTTGCCAGATTAGCAATAATAAATAGTTCTTTCACTCTTATAATTACCTCTCCAAAATTAATTTTCTGCCCACAGCTAACTCAAAGACAACTGCAGAGGTTGAAGTAACTAAACTAAAGGTTTCTAAATACCCCTGATGGTAACAAAGGCTTTAAAGTATCCCTAATTGGCTCAAAATTGCGTCAAGAACGTGAGAGGGTTAAGAGATAAAACTAAATTTTTCATCTGAAATGCTGTAGGATATGTTACACGGCCGAGGAAAGTTGCGTTGGGCAGCCAGATAAAGGGACGGTTACACAAAGTATATACTTTGGTTACACATGCCCGAATATTTGCCACTTGGGTGACTTTTGTCACCACTACCGACGATTCCTACGATAATACAAAGGTGGTTACACATGTAGGAACATAGTTGCTCGTAGCACATATTTTAATGGCACTATTTCATGTAGCCTACACTCTTTCGTTTTCACTTCGAAATATATTGGTCTTAATTCGGCCGTTTTAGCTTCCTGTCATGCTATTAACACATCACAATCCTTATGACAAAGCTGAGCATATATAAAAACCAATGTAAGTACAGTACAGTATGACTATATTGCTCGCTATTCCCTAAGACAAGCGACGTTAATCCACTTCTGTCGGTAAAAGTGGAAGTCAGTTGAAGCATCAACACTAATATAGCAGCATGTTCATGATTGGCTATTTCATCAGTACCCTGATTATTTATTTATTATCTGTATTTTTCTTTATTTATTCAATAAACTAGATATGTTTAAGTAATTTGAATGTTTACTTAATAAATTACAGTAGAGTGCAACCCGAATCTAAAGAGCTATTAAACATCACAGGAAACATAATAATAACAACGTATATATTTCATTACGGTAATCGATTTTAGGAGTAGAGTTGGTTGTTGGATAGAACATAATAATTGATATTGGTTCAGGAGTAAATTATCGAGAGGACTTCCCTAGTGGTTAAGGCCCCATTAATTGCTCTTTCCATTCACATATGCATAGCCTACGTGAGTTGCAGTTGGGATGTGTGTACATGCTTAGATTGATATGCAGGATTCGAAGTTGCATAATAAATCGTAGGCAGTGTCCACCATTCTTTAACTGTCTTCGTGGCGCAATGCATAAGGTGTTGATTTTCGGTGTGAGCGTCCTGGGTTCGAATCCACGGACTGCCACATGTGTTTGTAATATTTCATTAATCGATTTTAGGAGTAGAGTTGGTTGTTGGATAGAACATAATAATATCATAAAGTAAACACAAGCATGATAAAGAAATAATACACTTAGGAAGTAAGCGAGATCGAAGACTGGCTGACTCGGGCTCACCCGGCTTAGCCAATCACAGGTCTTGTTTTACGTATTACACATTTAAAATAGCAGTGCAGGCATTTCTTCCCTTGAGTGTTTATCTGTATTATATTATTTATTAATTATATGTTCGATTTTATGTATTCCATGTGGTCTTTAATAGCTCTTAAGGTTCGGATATCACCTGTCACATTATCATTAGAAATATTTAAACTTATCTAGTTTAATATACAGTATGTGGACTATATATTTATACATAAGGAATGTATTTTCACGACATAGCCTACTAATTCACACCCAAAATATGTTGTGGTTAGACTAGGATCTCCCAACTCGCTCGGGTAGCGTGGATTGTCGGCAAGACCAAGGAAAATAGACGAGAAACCACAGAAATCGTGGAGACCACGGAAATATTGGCAAGTGTGATAGCCCCTTTAGTCAGTCCTTTGGCTGCGAGGTCAGTTTTACTACCTGATCCCACGTCTTTCTTGGTCTACCTCTCCTTGCGACTCCCTCCACGTTCATAGGTTTACTTTTCTAAACCCAATTATTCTCATCCATCCTTTCCACACATCCTTACCATGTTGTTTACTTGTGTGATGTACATTACGGTATATTTTTATGTTGGTAACAGGAAGATGTGAATGATGCGGTGAAAGCAGCCAGGGCAGCGTTCAGTAGTAAGGCTCCCTGGCGCACAATGGACGCATCAGCACGTGGAGCTCTCATGCATAAGGTAAGTACAGTTGTCATACTAAAGTTCGTAGCTCAAGGGGGGTTTCTGGACTCCTCCTTAATGCTTAGCCCTATTTGTTTTGAGATTTTAAGACATTCTCCCCATCAGTTTGGCGATTATAAGACCTTTCGTGCCATCTAGGTGTCAATTTTTTCCTGACAAGCGATCGCAAGCCTGCATTTTAGGAGGAAGCAGCCTTTGGCTGGAGCATTTTCCTACTGAAAAATGTACCGTACACATTTATCTCGAAGGGGGATCTAATGGGTATTTTTTAAGTTTGATGAAGTTCTAGGGGACAAACTAAAAGTTTCCCCTTAATGAAACTAATCGAAATATAATTGAGTAAATATTTGTAGTGGCCTAGGCTGTGTGACCTGTTAATATTTGTTGTGCCTTCAGCTGTGTGACCTGTTGGAGCGTGACCTGGAGTACCTGGCTGCCCTGGACACCTTGGACAATGGCAAGCCCATGTCGGAGTCTCGGGGGGACATACAGTATAGTGTCGGCACCATCAGGTATTATGCCGGATGGTGCGACAAAATACATGGCAACACTGTACCCTGTGGTGAGCTTATAGTTTATTTTTGTATTTCTTTCTTAGTATTATTTTGTTAAATCTTAAATGTGTTGTTTCCACTTAGTAATTTTGATAAGTTAATTTGTCTTTTGTCTGTTTTGATAAAGTTCTTTTCACTTTTCCTTGTGGTGAGCTTGTCATTTTTCTGTGTTGTGCCCCATAGATGGTGAGTTTATTTGTATGACTCGTAAGGAGCCGGTGGGTGTGGTGGGTCAGATCATCCCGTGGAACTACCCGGCCATGATGTTGGCTTGGAAGTGGGGACCCGCGCTGGCTGCCGGCTGTACCATCGTCCTCAAGCCGGCAGAACTCACCCCTCTCAGCGCCCTCTATGTTGCTGCACTGGCTAAGGAGGTATAGTACAGTATTGCTATAATCTTTCTCGTATATTCATCTATCTATTGCCTGACGCCGTGATCCCCGAAGGGGTGGCCACGAACGATATTCATTCCACTCGTTAAACCAAATTGTTCGACATCCGGCTCTGAACTTATCCATCTCTGTGCCCTCGCTATGTACAGTTACTCAGCATTTTTACCCCTTGAGTGTATTCAGGCTATCATTAGAGGATTTTATACAGCTTAGGAAAGATATGTGGGAAATAAAAGTGTTAAGACTGGCTCTGTCTCGAGTCACCCCCCACCCCCCAAAGGGAAAAATGGGGTAAGTGCCAGAGTATATACATACATACAATACATCTCAATCCTTTGACTTCCATATACCCTTCCTAATCCAAATAAAATCGTCTAAAGATAGACAGAATAAACTGTCAAAAAGCATTATTATCTTCAAGGGGTTAATCTTCTGATGTTCATTTTCTTCAGGAACATAATCACATCTTTAAATGAGATTTTGTATAGCCCGAGTCAGCTACCACGTATATGACATGTTTCAATACTGTATCTGATAATCCACTATGAGTTTCTAGATAATTTTAAGAAATGTATGCTTCTTATTCTTAGGTTATATATATTTGCTATGACTGATTTTGGATATCCATATTCATAATTTGGTCATTATAGAAGTTGGTGTTGTATAATAGTCTCCAGTGCTGCATACTATAAATATAGAGTAGAACCTCGCTCTTTCGGATTTGTCTGAAAGGCTGAGAAAATACCTCCATCCTTTTTGGACTACATTTAACTTCGGACTCATGCTTCTGCCTTTCGGATTTGTCTGAAAGGCTGAGAAAAATTAAATCGCATTCGGACCAAAGAGCCGAGTTTCGGACTTGTCTGGTTAGGTGAATGTGTATTCGGACTTATAAATTTCGGACTCATGCTTCAGCCTTTCGGATTTGTCTGAAAGGCTGAGAAAAATTATTTCGCATTCGGACCGAAGAGCCGAGTTTCGGACTTATAAACTTTGGACATTATTTCAGCCTTTCGGATTTGTCTGAAAGGCTGAAGTGTGAGTTCGGACTTTTGACACTTTCGGACAGGGGTCTCCCCAATTAGTCCGAAAGAGCGAGGTTCTACTGTATATTGTAGTTAACATGTTTTGATTCTGACATATTACATAAATGTATGGGAAGTGAGAGAATGACTAAGAGAGTGTACGAGAGTGAGGTAGAAGGACAGAGAGGGAGAGGTGGAAGGATGGAGTTGAGAAGTATATGCGCGAAAGCGGTGCTGGATGGGAGGAGGGGGGCGTCAACTGACCAGGGACAGAGGTGCATGGGGGTGTTTCATTCGTGACCACCTCTTCAGGGATCACGGCGTCCGGCAATAGATAGATAGAACTTTAGATATCTGATAATTATACTTGTGTAATATCAGGCTAAGACTAAATAAATACAGTATCTTTTAGGTTGAATGCAGTGATATGTACAGTTGGCCACATAAGTTCTGCTCCTTGTAATATTATGTATGAAAGTAAAATTAGTATTAATGAATTGCGAGTGTGGTTTCTTTTAATTATCAGTTGACTAATCAGACGAGTGGTCACCCCTTCAGGGATCATGGCGTCTGTCAGTAGATAGATAGATAGATAGGTTAATGTATTCCTCTTCTCTCCCCTCCTCCCATGGCAGTAGATAGGTAGATAGATAGAAAGGTTAATGTATTGTATTCTTCTTCTTCACCCCCCCCCCCTCAGGCTGGGTTCCCCCCGGGTGTGGTGAACGTGGTGCCGGGCTACGGGAACGTGGCCGGACAAGCTGTATCACAACACCAGGATATTGACAAGGTGATTACTTACATCATTGCTATAGTCTCTTTATTTTTAGGTGAGGATAAATTGACATGTCCTCATTATGGTTACTCGGCTATTATGGACATTTTGTAGTGAATTATGTTGTTATTAATAAATATTTGGAATTTATATAATACACAGACATTGTAGTTTCATATACTGTACTGTATTTCCATTAAGTTTGAGATATCAGTTACTGAGGAGTTCAATTTACCATCAGCTGGAAAAAAATGACTATAGTTATCTTGTTGAAGTATATTCAAGCTAACCTGGCAGGAATTGGTAACACTGTTTCTCTATACTTCCTCTACTGCCTTTCCTTTCTAAACTGCTTGTGTGACGCCGCCTTTATTTAATATTGGCTATGCAAATGTACTGTACAAGCATAGATAAATGTCCAGTAAAGTCCCTGTAACAAAGGTACGCGTTAACCCTGTCAATCAAGGGAGTGCAGGGCGTTAAAAACTTCATCATACAAATACAGTATATAGAAAGGGTGTTATCAATTTCTGCCAGGTTAGTTTGAATACACTTTAGTCTTTTTATGAATTTGACCTACCTGCAATTTGCTTTTAGTTCTATATCTTGTTATTTTGTTGAGGTACAGAGTTTGCAAATGGATGTTTGCCAGGTTAAATAATTTCTAAATTTGGAAGTGTATGTTGAATGTTCATACACACATTTTTAAGCAAATTTTTTTTTTTTTTTAAATTTACCATGGGCATGCCACAGGCCGTAGCGCGGTTGGTAGAGCATTTTCCTGCAAACCGAGGGTTCGAGGCTCGGCCCAACCAGTGTGTTATTGGCAGACGCCAGTGCTGTTGGTGAATGGTGCGGTCTAGCAATCTGTGGCAACTGTCCACTGAACTCCCTGAAACATCTGGACACTCACCCTAGCCCAGCTATTGAGCAGGGAGTGCATGGTGATAAAAACAGCATCATTAATAAGTACTGTACAATAATTCTGATGACATAATATTATGAACTACTTAATTAAGCTGCAGAGAATCTTGTTACCTCTAGAATTACAAGTCATTATTCTGTACTAACACTTGATATTCCACTGACCAGGTAGCATTCACAGGGTCGACAGCCATTGGTCGGACAGTGATGGCGGCGGCGGCTGGGTCTAACCTAAAGAGAGTCACCATGGAGCTGGGTGGCAAGAGTCCCATCGTGGTGTGTCAAGACTGCGGGGACTGTAAGGGAGGAATTTGGTTTTGTGTTTTTTATTATTTAATTTTATTGTTTTGCTAAATCTTCAATGCGTTATTTCCACATAGTGATTTTGATCCATTCTTTTGTCTTTTGTTCTTTTATTTCATAATATCATTTGATTAACCCCTTCAGACTCGTATGACGCAGAGGTTGCCAGATTAGCAATAAGCAATAAGAGTTCTCTCACTCTTATAATTACCTCTCTAAAATTAGTTTTCTGCCCACAGCTAACTCAAAGACAACTGCAGAGGTTGAAGTAACTAAACTAAAGGTTTCTAAATACCCCTGATGGTAACAAAGGCTTTAAAGTATCCCTAATCGGCTCAAAATCACGTAATATGTCGGAGAGGGTTAAAGTGTTATTTCCACATAGCGATTTTAATAAGTTAATTTGCCTTTATATTGTGTCGTCTCTGTTTTGGTTTGTTTATTTTGCAAGTTTTACATTTTAATTTACATTGTGCTGTTCCTGTTTTGGTGTTTAGGTCATGCGGGTATTTTTTTTTAGCTTAATTGAGGTCTTGGGAGGAAACTTAAGAAACTAATAGATAAACAAATAACAGTAAAATGAACCTACCCTTTCGTATCCCTCCCGTAGTGGATGAGGCGGCATCGGTGTGTCACGTGGCCATGTTTGGGAACCACGGCCAGAACTGCTGTGCCGGATCCAGAACCTTCGTACACGAGTCCATCTATCCTGAGTTTGTCAAGCGAGCCGCCAAACTAGCCAAGGAGAGAATTGTTGGCGACCCTTTTGATGACAAGACACAGCAAGGACCTCAAGTACGGTATTCACATTTACTCTGTATTGCTATATATACATACATACAGTAAAAGTCCGATAATTCGAATCTCCCGATAATCCGAATTTGTGAAAATTAGGCCAAATCCGAATTCACCTGATAATCCGAATTTCAAAAAGTCCCAAAGTCCCCTTTTTTAGGCATTAGGCCACCCAAATGACACATAATGGTACACACACATATATGTTCATGATATCACTTTAAAAGTTTACCATTGTAGCCTATTATTTACTTCTAAACATTCAGATTTCTGATTAAAATAGGGGGGGGGAGGTAAAGTCCAAAAATCCAGTAATCCGAACTAGTCCTGGTCCACTGCAATTCGGATTAAAGGAAGTTTACTGTACATACATACATAGACTTATTAAAGACCGAGTGCTCCACACAATATGCTGTTCAGGTCTCACGTCCTAATGGTGACGCTCCAGGCAGCTCTGTTCAGAGCTGCCTTATTTGTCCGTTTTTTTTTACTCAAGAATTAGACCGAAGTTCTGATCCCACGTCATTCATAGTCTGCCCCTTGATGCAGCTCCCTCCATGTTTAGGGACTTACCGTACATCTTTTCACCCAACTTAGTTCATCCATCCTCTCCAAATATTTAAACCATCCAAGCCTACTAGTTCTCCGTTGACTACGTCAAAGGAGAACTAATGGTTTTTAAGAATGGAATGAATATGAGCAAAAATACTGGAAATTTACATGAAGTTGCATTGTTTTGGCCATTCTATCACTTCCAAGGACATAATAATAACTGTGAAACATATATTTAATTTTGTCTATTTAGTATTGATGACTGCCAGCCCTATAAGAGTTGCGTTTTGTAGTTCAGTGGTCTGGTTAAACTACGATTATTAAAAAAAAAAGTAATGAGGACTAAATAGAATTGACTTGTGTTATTGTTTGTTTGTTAAGGTAAGCAAGGTACAGATGGAGCGAGTGTTGGGTTACATAGAGAAGGGTCGGCTGGAAGGGGCCAAGCTGGAGTGTGGCGGAGCAAGACGAGGCTCTCGGGGATACTTTATACAACCCACGGTGTTCTCCGACGTCACCGACAACATGACCATCGCCAGGGAGGAGGTATGTACGCAGTTTCATATTATAATGTAAAACTTGCAAAATAAACAAACCAAAACTTAGACCGTACAGTAAAAAGACAAAAGAACGCTTTAGCAAAATAATATTATACGTTTTGCAAGTTCTTTTGTCTTTACATTGTGTCGTCCCTGTTTTGGTTTGTTTATTTTGCGAGTTTTACATTATAATATTGTTGAGGTTTCCTTTTAATATTCAAATTATAATCTGTTCATGCTGATATACTGTTGAATTATTTAGTGGTTTTATGTTTTTTATTATTTCATAGTACCGTTTTGCTTTGCTAAATCTTCAATCTGTTATTGGTGTTAGGAACGGGGTGTTACTTCTTGTTGTTCCCCAAGCTGCCTGGCCGAACAGCCCCAAGGCCCCGAGTAAGGCCAAGACCATAAACGAGCGCCCCCACAGAACCCTCCTTGCCGACCACAATAAAGCCTGGGTGACCGAAGCCCTCCATTGCGGGGGGCTGAGAGGGTGCGTAAACGCCCGGGAAACCAAAGCCCCACCCAGGGCCCTGTGCCCCTCAGCAATTATGAAGAGAAAGTTGAGGGGCAAAGGAATAATGTGACGCTTTAGCTTCCAATCTTGGTAGATTGGGAGGTCAATCCACGGAAGAGACGCCGTCACTCGAGATCTAGAAAATATATAAGTAAAAGGAACAGTCAGAGTAAGCTATGGGTATGGCAGAGATCGCTCAGGTCTCACTCCGATAGACCAGCCCATCACCAGACGGGGTGTTACTTATTGATATCCAAAATTCGAAAATGGATATTGATCGTGATCGTGTACTCAACCTTTAACTGTGTTGGTGGTGTAATGGTTTAGGTGCTTATGTTCCGGGTGTGGTGTCCCGAGTTTGAATCCCGAGAGGGCCATATGCTTTCATTAGTTTATTCAAGTACATTGGGGTTTGTTGTTGTTGTTGTTGCTGTTCCTCAGGCTGTCTGGCCGAGCAGCCCCAAGGTCCCGAGCAAGGCCAAGGCCATAACCGAGCGCCCCCACAGAACCCTCCCAGCTTACCACCAATAATGCCCAGGTGACCGAAGCCACTCAAAGGCGGGGAGCTGAGGAGGGTGCGGAAATGCCCGGGAAACAAAAGCCCCACCCAAGGCCCTGTGCCCCTCAGCAATTATAAAGGGAAAGTTGAGGGGCAAAGGAAAAATGTGACGCTTTGGCTCCCAATCTGCCAGGGTTGGCAGTAGGGAGGTCAATCCACGGAAAAGACGCCGTCACTTGAGATCTAGAAAATATATAAGTAAAAGGAACAGTCAGAGTAAGCTATGGGTATGGCAGAGAACGCTCAACTCTCATTCTGATAGACCAGCCCATCACCACTTTGGGGTTTGTAATTGATGATTGGTGTTAGGAATTGGGTGTTACTTATTTCCACATAGTGATTGTGATTTTTTGTCTTTATAATATGTGATTCCTGTTTTGGTTTATCTATTTTGTAAGTTTTACATTTTAATTAACTCTATTACTTCTTCCATAACCCTCCCTAATCTGAATAAAATTGTGTAATAATAGCCAGAATAAATTGTTAAAATGCTTCATAATCCTCAAAGGTGTTAATTGCCTTTTAATTGTCTTGTAGATTTTTGGACCCGTGCAAGTGATCCTGAAGTTCAAGACCCTGGAGGAGGTGATCGAGCGCTCCAACAACACGGAATACGGCCTGGCTTCCGGTATACTGACCACGGACATCAACAAGGCTCTCGTCTACGCCCAGGCTGTTCGGGCCGGCTCCGTTTGGTCAGTTATAAAGCTTTTTGTACACCACCCTCATATGTTCTGCTCACTTTCATTATATTGTTTTGCTAAATCTTCAATATGTTATTGTATTTTGCTAAATCGTTATTTCCACATTGTGATTTTGATTACGGTAGTTCTTCTGTCTTTATATTATGTCGTTCCTGTTTTGGTTTGTATATTTTGCAAGTTTTACATTATAATTTCTACATGGTGATATTGATAAGTTCTTTGTCTTTATATTGTGCAGTTCCTGTTTTTGTTTTGCAAGTTGAAGTGGTAATAAGCAGGAATGAATGGAGAATGCTTGTGAATAGTTGAGTGAACACGTGGTCATTTGGGGGAAGGGGTCGGGCGCAAGTTGGACTAGATAATAGTCCATCAGGCGCCTGGCCCGGGGAAACGATTAATATGAAGGGTGCGCCTGGAAGTGTGGTGGGCGGGCTTGTGGCTTTGGCTCTGCTGCATGTCTGCCTGCCGAGATCGGAGTCTCTCCGGGTGGTCGGGGGCTGGGGGAGTGCTGGAGCGACCTCCTAGATGTGTGTGAATTTTGTGTTTTGTCTGTGTTTGTTCGTTGTTTTGTTTTGTGTTTGCCTGTTTTTGCTCTGTCTTGAGTCGGCCACCCCCAAGAAAATAAAAAAAATAAATAAAAAATAAATAATAATAATAAAATAGAGGAAAATAAAAATAACAATAGGAAAAGTGGGGATTGGGCCTGAGCATATAGATAGATAGATAGATAGAAGTTTTACATTATAATTGAAGGTATTACCCTGACTGACTGCTAACATATGGTATTGTGTTTGTGTTTTAGGGTGAACTGTTATGACATCGCTCTGCCCCAGACGCCCTTTGGTGGTTACAAGCAGTCCGGACATGGCAGGGAACTGTACGTATACCAACTGTGTTCTCTACTTTATACTTGGTTCATCTTGCCAGTAATTTTTATGATTTTATACTATGCTCTGTTATTGACTTCCCAAATTTGACTAATTCCTTGAACGTGACGATAGTGCGTTGTTATGTGTGCGATTAGTTTGCTTGGGAAACAGATTAACTTGCTCATGTAGTAGTGTACACCCTATGTGGTGGATTGTGTTCTTTTATTTCATAGATTTCATTTTAGTAAGCATTGTTTCCACATAGTGATTTTGATAATTTAATTTGACTTTATATTGTCCTTGTCCCAATTTTGGTTTGTTAGTTTGCAAGTTTTACATTTTAAATTATGTTTAAGATTACTTATTATTGTTCAAATTAGTTATTTCATTGAGAATTTCAAATTATAATGCCTTCATTTAACTCTGATGCACTATTACCTAATGTGTCATATTGAAATGACTTGATGCATTTTATACATTACATTATAAATGAGTAAATTTTGTATGTTATGAATAACCAAACAAGTCAAAGTAACCTTTTCTAAGCAAATTTGAAATTATTAGTAGTAGTAGTCGTTCCCTAGGCTGCCTGGCTGAACAGCCTCGAGTTCCTATGCAAGGCCACGGCCGAGACTATAGGCTATTACACTCCACAAACACCCTTCTTAAAGATCTGGCATAAACTTAGCTAGGCCAGTACATAGAACACTTCTCGTCACAATAGATATTAGTAAAGCTTTTGATGCCATTCCCGGATTCCCCCCCATTGCCTTACAAACATGATAGCTGACAAACTCTCTAGCTGGCAGATATGCACATGTAGCATTTGCAGGCCAGTTATCAAACACCCAAAACTATACAAACGGAGTCCCTTAAGGATTCGTTCTGTCACCCACACTTTTCAACCTTTACATGCACGACCTCCCCAAACCCCACACATTCCAGATACACACAGCCTCATTAAATTACTAACATGAGAATAATACTTTAAAAATATGCCCTAATGTTTTGTTTTCTGCCCCAGTGGTGAGGACGGACTGGCAGAGTACCTGGAGACCAAGACCATTGTCATCAAGGTACCCACCAAGATGTCCTAGCAGGGTTTGGTAGGCCTCACGCTTCATAACATTTTTATTGTATAAATCACACCAACGCTCTTTTGTCTTTTTTCAGCAATTTTGGTTTTAGTTTCTATATTAAATTCAATGCACTCCTTTCTATATTATTATGTTCTTTCCACTAACCAACTTTACTCCTAAACTCGATTAATGAAATTAACAAACACATGTGGCCTCTGGAGCAGTGGACCACTGGTTCCTATTTCCAGAAAATTCCTGTGCTTGGTATGCTTCCAGCCAGGGCCCCACTGGGGTAAATAAAATAGCAAAACAGTGGTGGAACTGCCATCCGGGTGAGGGACTGCTCTGGGTCTGCTCCTTCAGTGTTCATGGTTATAATCCACTTAGTGGAAATGGCACTGTGGAGTGGGCCAGTCGGGGCATGTCTGGGAGCCTGGAGGCAGTTTCTGCCATGGCCATCCCTTTTGGGGTGCTTCCTCTGGAAGCGAGGCATCAGACTTAATGATGATGATGTGGCAGTCCGGTATTTCATATAAAACCTTTGCATACTATACTGCACATACAAATTTCTCAATTTACGACTTTTTCCTTGGCAGAGATCCTTTTATTCTAGTACAGTACAGCACTTCTTCCCATGGTGTACCCAGCAACAATAGATGCTACGCTGAATAGAAATTAATGCATGAAATTTCTACAATAATTGCATGTCATTCTTTTATAACTTGGCCATAAAAGTGAACTTGATAGTATATGATAATAATAACTGAATAGTTTTAGCACTACAGTAATGCTTTTTGTACTTTTGGATGGATGTTCTGCATAAGTTCAATTTAGTTGTTGTTGTTGTTCCCCAAGCTGCCTGGCCGAACAGCCCCAAGGCCCCGAGTAAGGCCAAGGCCATAAACGAGCGCCCCCACAGAACCCTCCCTGCCGACCACAAAAAGCCTGGGTGACCGAAGCCACTCCATGGCGGGGAGCTGAGAGGGTGCGTAAACGCCCGGGAAACCCAGGGCCCTGTGCCCCTCAGCAATTATGAAGAGAAAGTTGAGTGGCAAAGGAAAATTGTGATGCTTTAGCTTCCAATCTTGGTAGATTGGGAGGTCAATCCACGGAAGAGACGCCGTCACTTGAGATCTAGAAAATATATAAGTAAAAGGAACAGTCAGAGTAAGCTATGGGTATGGCAGAGATCGCTCAGGTCTCACTCTGATAGACCAGCCCATCGCCACAGTTCAATTTAGTTAGATAGGATTGCATGCCATTTCCTTGTTCATTGCCAGTATAAACTAAAGATACAAAATCTGCTTTCAATTTTTATATAACTTATGGCAATATGTTATGTAGAATATTCTTCTGATCTGTTATAAATCCTATAGTTTTATAATTTTTGCGATATGACCTGACCGGGCCTCGAACCCGGGTCCGTAGCTTATTATTGTGGCTGACTGACATACTCTATATTTCAGGTTACATCCAAACTGTGAATGCTGAACAGGGATAATTGGGCATGAAGCAACTGGCATTTTATACAATATTTGTTATTGGGCTATATTAAAACTGGGTGACTTGTTTAAGATATTTTATTCTTACCTAATATAAAATACATTTGGTAGCTCTGGCATGATTGGGAGAAGACCTAAATCATAAGTACCCTTTGTATGTTAGTGTGCCAATTATAGAATGTACGCACACTGGAGAAGTTGGTGAGAAACGAAACCTGAAGGTAAATGTGGTGAAGAGTAAGATTATGGTCTTCGAAAGGGGTGCAGTCACAGAGTGTGAGGTGAGGTTGAATGGTCAGATAATGGAGAATGTCAGCTTATTTAAGAATTTGGGCAGTGTGACCAGTTAAGATGTGAATATAGTGGATGAAGTGCAAGAGGGTTGTAGGAATGCTGAAAGCAGTAACAAGGAATTGGGTGGCGAGTGTGAAAGTAAATAAAGTTATTGCATAATGTAGGATTTGTTTGTTACACCATACCCGTAAGGAGGGTGATGGATCTCTGATCTTGCCTTCAACCATCTTGACAATTTTACCAACACACCTAAACTTCGTTAGATGCTGAAATAGCCTCCCAAAAATCTGTACCCAGGGTGGGTATCGAACCCAGGACCCTTAGGTAACGAGGCAATCACGTTACCACAAGACTAATAAAGGTACCTTGCGTAGCCTGGTATTCCAAGTGAATTTCTGCATCTTGTTCTGTTTAGGCTAACCTATTGTTGATACTGTACCGTGATAATCCCGACATTGACTTACAGGAGTGAATCATGGATGTTATTGGAGAGACCTAAATCAAGAGTGGGAAGGGTGGTAAAGCGTTTCATGCGAATTACTCTTGGGGTCACGGGGAGAGAGAGGCAGATAAATTACTAATGAAGTATGAAAGTGTTGTGGTGTGGATGTCAACGTGTTGGGAGAGTGTGAAGAGGAAGAGGAACACCTTGAGGTGGTTCAATCATGTGGAGCATATGGAAAATGAGAGAATGATAAAGTGCTTTTGAGAGTGAGTAGGAATAAGTAGACCGAGGGAGAGGTGGAAGAATGGAGTCAAAAGGTATATGAGTGAAACTGGTGTTGGGTGGGAAGAGGAACGCTGACTAACAGAGAAACAGATGCAAGGAGGAGATAAGTTTGAGGTCACCCCCTTAGGGATTAGGGTGTCTGGCAACAGTTAAATTACTCCTATTAATATAGGTGAGGGCTGGTTCTATCCAGATTGAGGTTTGGCATCCTCTACCCAACCTTAGCCGTCTCTGTATCTTTTACTGTCCTACTTTTCTTTCTGGGAGGCGGGAGGCTAGGTATCCTCCCCTTGTAAAATTCACCTACTAGCCGAGGCAGAGAAAGGGGCGTGGGAATGCGAAAGTGGTCCCGGACCCTAAGGAATGGAATTTTAAATTTTGTTTCTGTTCGGTCTCTGTCTCGAGTTGGCTACCCCCAGCTATGGGAAATGTCCCGAGTATATGTACTGTATGTATGTATGTATGTACAGTACGTATATACTCGGGCACATACCCCATTGCTGGGGGTGGCCGACACGAAACAGAGCCCGAACAGAAACAACATTTAAAGTTCATATTCTCAGGGACTGGGACCACTTAAGCGTTCCCTCGCCCCTTTCTCTGTCTCATTGAGTAGGAGAATTTTACAAGGGGAGAAGGATTCCTAGCCCCCTGCCTGAGTATATATCTATCTATCTATTGCCTGACGCCGTGATCCCCGAAGGGGTGGCCACGAACGAACCGCCCCCATGCACCTCTGTCCCCAGTCAGTCGACGCCCCTCCTCCCAACCAGCACCGCCTTCATTCATATACTTCCTCACTCCATCCTTCCACCTCTCCTTCAGTGCACCTCTCCCTCTGTCCTTCCACCTCGCTCTTGTACACCCTCTTAGTCAATCTCTCACTTTCCATACGTTCCATATGGCCGAACCATCTCAAGTTGTTCGTTTTCACACTTTCCATCCAGCACATCTACCTTCACACCACACCTCCTTCTTACTTCCTCATTCGTCTGTCTATCCCTCCATGTAACTCCACACGCACTTCTCAAGTAACTCATTTCCACCGCTCTCACTCTTGGTCTGAGTCTCTTCCCGAACGTCCATGCTTCACTTTCGTAAGTTAGTGTCGGGATTACCACACTGTCATGCAAGGACTTCTTCACTTCCATACTGACCATCCTATTTCTTGTTACTGCTGTACTGATTTTGCAGGATCCTGGGGTTCCTGTGGCTTTTAGTGTGACCCCTTGAGTTTTGAAAGAGATTGCTGCTATCTATGACATAAATATGACCATATAATGGTGTTAGAGCTATGAGAATAACGGCTTCGATTTTTCACTGTGCCACTGATCTCGAGAAAGCTTTTTATTCTGCATTGTGAGGCAAGGTTCCCATGGTTATCGTTGATTATGTGACGTCAAAGTCTATTCAGAAACTAAAAGTGCTATCAAGTGTGGTGGGTGGATATCTTCCTCCTTTACTGTGAATTTGAGAATAATAATTTCACAATTTGTATGGGCTGGTTACTGATCCACACAGTCTTGACAAAGTCATCGTGGAGCGTTTGTTGGCAATATCAGGATCATTGGCCTTGATTTTACAGCTGACGCTGATACTAGCCGAGTTGATTGTTGTTCTTGTACTGAACGATGAGTCAATAGCCATGCAGTAGTGGAATTAAATTCAAAGGACCCTTGGACCTTCTACTAAAGTTCAAGTATTTTGTGGCTTGTAAACATAACATAATATAATTACAGATGACTGAAAGCCATTGGGGTCAATCATGATCATCCAGAATATCCAAATTCATTCTTTCTGTCGTGAGACTTCGTCCATGTCGAGAGATTATCTAGGCCTACTTTAATTTTGTCTAGGGTAATAAACTGTCATAAAGGATGTGGAAATACTGTATACCATAAATGGTAATAAGTCTAAGCTACTTCATGCATTATTATATAAACCAACTTAACCGGTACAGTATTCATTCAAGAGGCTGTCAAATTTTAAGAGCTGCAGTTTAGAATTACCTTAGTCGGTTGAATTTTATCAAAAACTAACATGTAACTTCAAAATGCACTACATAATAAATTATATGCATGGTTCAGCTATAATGCATGCTGAGGACTACCGATTTACATGCCCTCTATATTCTAGTATTATTCTCATTGTTGAATACAGTGGTGCTATCTGTTAAATGCTTGTGGCAAGAATAATAAAAGTGTTGGATAAATTTACTTTCGGTATCTCGGTAGGGAGATTTATATCGGTGGTGGGTCAAATCATGATTTTAATGTTGCTTCAGTCTATCATATGGGGTTAGGGACTGAACAAAGGTTTATGGTGATGTCAATATCTATGTAGAAGGAAGAAGTTACGGTTCTTAACTCATGAACTGCTAGAACATGTGCAAAATAAAAGGGCAAGGTGAGGGGGGGGGGGGCCATGTGTAAAGTCAGTGAAAATAGGTTAGCCTAAATAGACCCAGATGCGGAAGTAACTTGAGCCGACCATGCCAAGTGAGATATCTTTCTTGGTGTCACTGGTAGAGTGTTCGCCTCATAGCCCAAGGGTCCCGGGTTCAATCCCAGGCCCTGGCATATTTTCGTGAGGCTATTTCAGCATCTAACGAAGTTTAGGTGTGTTGGTAAAATTGTTAAGATGGTTGAGAGTAAGATCGGAGCTCCATAAATCCTCTTTCGGGTATGGTGTAAAAACCTATTCCTACACATGAAGGGGAGAAGGAATGGAGGATGAGATATGGAAAGATGCCACTACTTTCTATGTATCTCCCAAATTTCAGATATTTCCTGGCACTGGCAAGGATTTTGAAGGGTTATTTTTACACATTTATGTATCGTGGCTTCTGAGAGGACCTTCGTAGTCCACGGGTTAAAGATGCTGACACTCCCTGTCTTTTTATGGTTGTGAGACATACACACTACAAGACTCAAAGAGAGACATCAACTTCTGTAATTAGTTCTAATTGTCTCCACAGAATCATGACTACATCTGGTATGGCCATGCACTTACTAAACTGTCTATACTCTCTGCAACTGACTGACAAAGCATATTGTGAGCGCTAACTTCGACAAGATGGACACGTGGCTCGACCCTCTAAAATTGATCCTGCTCACACAGTGATTTTGGTGTTGGACTGCCCTGAGTGAAAGAGGCCGCTCTTCTCTATCTTGGGCGAGGCAAAATTTTTACTGTAATCACATTGTGAGCTACTTGAGCTGGATAGTCGCAGCCTGGAACCTTGCCTAAAGAGACTGCAGGAAGTAAGAGTCGGAGGGTGAGTGTACCTGTAGCTAAGCATTGTCATGACATATAGCCTACTTCAGCCCCATTCTTTAACCCGGCGCGCGCAGGGTGTAGTGAACACCACAATTCTGGGCGGCAATATTAACACCTTATTAGCGGGCTAGGCGGTCTAGCGGACCGTAGCGCCCAGCGGGGTGTTTTTACCCTAAATAGGGTTGTTTACGTGATCATTTTCATGCCTAAATAAGATCCAGAGCGTAAAACAAGTATCTATCCCTGAAAGGGCGTAACAGAGCTTTCCAATGACACCCGAACCATCCTTGTACGACCGCTGGTTCTCTTGCAACGATCGTGCAACACGAGTGCAAAAACCCTGTAATTAGGTAATTTCCCTACATAATTCCCTGTGTAGCGAGTGAGAGAGGGGAGGGAAGGGTGGGAGTTACCTCAGTTGGTCCACCGCGGTGGTCGTGAGCGGTCATAGAGTTGCTAGGCTCCTCACACCGCTCAGCTCTCTCTCTCAGCAACATTACGTGCTGAAAATGGCACACGACATAAGTTGTGAACCGCCACTTAGTCCAAATTTATTTCACACGACATAAGTTGCGCGCCGCCAATTAAGGGTTAAGCTCCATTCCTGCCTATAATCGTCATTTTACGATAAATGTCGTTATTACTTATTCATATGCGCCTATTTTACCTTTAACCCAGCAAGTGCGGATCTCCTTATATAAGGTGTACCGGTGCGCTGCGGAACTCCTTATGTAATCCAAGGCCTAAAAAAAACAAATTTAAATCAGCCCAGTATAAAAAAAAAAAAAAAAAAAAAGATTGCCCCTTGGCCATGCCAAATATCACTCCTCCACATCCCCTCCTTCCCCCCCCCCCCCTTCAATTATCACCTATTCTCTCTCTTATTCCCTTATTTCGTCGATATATTTTGTGCTATCAATAGCGATTCATAAGCAAGCTGTGCTTGTATGTGCTACACAGCGAGTGAAAGAGAGAAAGAGACGGAACTCCACGACAGTGTCGCTCCAGCCGTCATGACGGCTGGCTGGCTGGCAGGCTGCCTCAGCCTTAAATTATGTAACTCCCGATCTAATTTGCCAATTTTGACCATCCAAACGCTGTTTCCACTTGTTTTATTGCTGTAACAGGTTAATACCTTTATAATCAACGTAAAATAGGCGCATATGGATAAGTATTAACCCAGCAAGTGCTGGAAGACTCTTAAGAGTTTCCCCGGGCGACTGCGGGAAGACTCAAGATCCTGGGCCTAAAAAAATCCATTTAAAACACCCCAAAAAAACTTGAACTTTTTTTTTTTTTTTTTGCCCCTGGGCCATGCCAAATATCACTCCTTCACCACCTCCCCCCCCCCCCCCTTCAATTATCACCTATTTTCTCTGTTATTCCCTGATTCTGTGGTCTATTTTCGTGCTAACATTAGCAGGGCATTGTAATATCACTGTTACCAAGTAACTGCAAGAGAGAGAGAGAGAGAGAGTATCGATCGACAGTCTCTCTCCAGAGGTGGGAAAGTGTGGAGGGGAGGGAGGTTGCCTCAGCCATAAATTATGTAACTCCCGGCCTGTATCGCCGATTTTGACCATCCAAACGCTGTTTCCACTTGTTTTATTGCCGTAACAGGTTAATACCTTTATAATCAACGTAAAATAGGCGCATATGGATAAGTATTAATGCTATTTATGGTAAAATAACGATGTTAGTGATGGGAACAGCTCAAATATGTGCGCACAGGCGTGTGGTGTCTCATATCCCCATGCGCACGTCTTAGGTTAATGATATTTAAGGTACGATGACGATTTGAGTGAAGGAAACACTCTAAATACCTCCGCACAGGGGTGGCTGAATAGTGAATACTATAGAGGGTACGCAGCGGAGAGGTTAATATGAAGATAGTAACCTGTAACAACAATAAATCAAGTGGGAATATCATTTGGATGGTCAAAATCGCGAATTGTTAGCAAGCGGTTCATTCATCAATTGTGAGCCAGCCGGCCTCACACCCTCTTCTCTCGAGGGTTGAAGCAGTACTGAGCTACTCCCTCACACTCTCCCAGTCTCTACCTTACGTAACACACACGTACATGCATGACCACAGCCTAGGATTGGTTTGGAGATGTTTACACAAAAATATACCAATGAATAAGGGAATAATAGGGAAAATAGGTGATAATTGAAGGGGGGAAGGAGGGGATGTGGAGGAGTGATATGAGGTATGGAGGGAAATTTTTGTTTTTTTAAAGTGCTACTGGGGTCGTTTAAAAGTTTTTTTTTAGGCCTTACCTCTTAAGAGGGTCCTCGCCCTTGCCCACCAAAACCTCTTAACCCGGGAACTGCCGGGAGACTCTTAAGAGTTCCCCCGGCGGACTGCGGGAAGACTCTTAAGAGTAAGGGAAAAGAAAATCCATTTAAAACACCCAAAAAAACTTGAACCCTTTTTTTTTTTTTGGCCCCTGGGCCATGCCAAATATCACTCCACCTCCCCTCCTTCCCCACTTTCCTCCCCTCCTTCAGTTATCACCTATTTTTTCCTGTTATTCCCTTATTCTGTGGTTTATTTTCGTGCTAACATTAGCGAGTTGGTAGCAGGGCGTTGTCATCACTGTTACCAAGCGTGGGAAGAGCGAGAGAGAGACTATTGCGGAACAGTGTCTCTCCAGACAAGGGGAGGGGTGGAGGGTAGGGAGGTTGCCTCAGCCATACATTATGTAACTCCCGGCCTGTATCGCCAATTTTGACCATCCAAACACTGTTTCCACTTGTTTTATTGTTGTAACAGGTTAATACCTTTATAATCAACCTATAATAGGCGCATATGGATAAGTATTAATGCTATTTATGGTAAAATAACGATGTTAGTGATGGGAACAGCTCAAATACGTCAGCACAGGAGTGTGGTACGTGTCTCATACCCCCCATGCGCACTTCTTAGGTTAAGAGTGTTCTCGCCGTTCCCGGGTTAATTTCAACACCAGATGTCTCCACTGTCGAATCGTCCATTGTATACGTTGTTGGAGAGACATAAATCAAGAGTGAGAGTGGTGGAAAAGAATTTCTTGAGAAGTGCATGAGGAGTTACATGGAGAAATAGACAAATCAGGAACTTCAGGAAGTATGAGAGCGTTGCGATGTGGATGTGGATGCGCTGGAGAGTGTGACAAGGAACACCTTGAGAGTGTATGAGTGAGGTGGAAGGACAGAGGAAGAGGCCTACCAAGAGTGACTAGGGGGAAGGATAGAGTTAAGAGGTAGGCCTATATGAGTGAAAGTGGTGTTGGGTGGGAGGATGGGCACCGGCTGACAGAGGCAGGTGCATGGAGGCGATTCATTCGTGGCCACACCTTCAAGGATCATGGTGTCTGGCAATAGATAGCCTACATAGAAATACCCGTTTTATTATGTAATTATTTTCAATAGTTAACTGCAAATTGAAAATTCCCGTTTTCTAATGTTTCACACTCGCCTTAGAAGAATATATTTTTTCGTCACCATTTATATATTTAATTTCTTATCACATGTTTGTCTTGCAGTAGGCTACTTAACATAATATAATTTACCCTTTTCCAGTATATTTTATTTAACTTTTATTTATTAAAATTGTTGAAATCTCCAGATGCCTCGTGACGTCATTAGCCTCCATTCAAAACTTTGGTTGTGGGCGCGCTTTATTTACCAACTAATTTATCTTCTTCCCCTTATTCACTAGAGTCTAGAGCTTATGATGACGACGATAAGTGTATGAATGTCTGCAGATCGTGTTGACGTTAACCCACAAGCTAAAACAACTCACAACAAACCTCAATTGTGATTGAATTGAGTGTCAATTTTTGAGTTTGGCCCCCCGAGTCCCTGACAGTTCTGACGTTCCCAAAACTATCAAAGGATGGACTACGAAAAGGAAAATGAGTAAGCATAGGGGTATATATTGTGTTTTAGTTGTTACTAGGCTAACAAATGGTTATTTGTATGATTAATTTTGGTGGGATCCAGCTTGGTCATTTTAACAGCTGACAGGTGTAGCCTAGGCTAGGGCCTATTGTTATTCAGAAGTCAGCTAGGCTAGATTCCACTCCTGTGACTCCTGTTTTTGTCCTTTTTTTATTTTTTTGGTAAATATTTAGTTTTACACCGGGGACGATTTGTAGGCTACAAGTAGGCTAGGCCTATTTTTTAGTTTTGGTTTAATTCTAGTTTCGCTTTCACAGCATACTCATAAATTTCTATGGCTACTTTAGAGTTGTCATATACCATACTTATTACTTAATTCCTATATATGTCCAAAGCGGCAGAAATGCATTATAAGGAATTAGGGCCTATACCTAGCCTAGCCTACTGTAAAAAAAAAAAAAATAATAATCTCCCCATAGCCTATGCGGCACCATAGCTATTACATAATACTAGGTTAGGTTAGGTAAGGTTGTTGTTGTTGTTGTTTTTCCCCAAGCTGCCTGGCCGAACAGCCCCAAGGCCCCGAGCAAGGTCAAGGCCACAACCGAGCGCCCCCACAGAACCCTCCCCGCCGACCACAATAAAGCCTGGGTGACCGAAGCCACTCCACGGCGGGGAGCTGAGGAGGGTGCGGAAACGCCCGGGAAACCAAAGCCCCACCCAGGACCCTGTGCCCCTCAGCAATTATGAAGAGAAAGTTGAGGGGCAAAGGAAAGATGTGACGCTTTGGCTTCCAATCTTGGTAGATTGGGAGGTCAATCCACGCAAGAGACGCCGTCACTTGAGATCTAGAAAATATATAAGTAAAAGGAACAGTCAGAGTAAGCTATGGGTATGGCAGAGATCGCTCAGTTCTCACTCTGATAGACCAGCCCATCACCACATGACTAGAACCCAATCCTTTCGGCATCAGCTAGGAAAGGCCCTAGAAAGCCGCCTTTGGCGGGGGGATAGCTCCCCTATTTCAACACCTTTCGGGGTTGGGCACCCGCTGGATGGTCGTAATATATTTTGGCTGGTGTCAAATTTTGCAGTAATGAAGAGGTGGACTGGTAATACAGACTGGTTAATTAAAATTAATATAGGTCATGGAGGGGTAATTTATGAGTAGGTATGTGTGGCTTTGTGAGTTTATGTAAAAGGATTAAACGAACCGCTGAATTTCTGAAATGCAAATAGGCCTGTTAAATAAGGCGGTAAGGGTTTAGTATTCGGGCGTACCACCCACCTTGTTTACACTACTCAGTACTCGCACGCTCGCGATCATGTTCCTGTTTATTTTGACTGCCGTGGGATACGATAATAGGATGAAGGGGCCCCCCCCCCCCCCTATGACTTATTGTCATCATTATATATATTGCCAGTAGGGGGAAAATAAAAAAAAACAGCTGTCAACTCAAAATAGACGGGAATGTAATTGCTAGCGCACGATCTATGTAAACATGACAACCGTTTGCCCGGATACTATATCCTTCCCGATAAGGCATTAACGAAATTCTATTCAGCCCGAGACAGCTTTGAACATGTAACGGTATGTTTTAACAATTTTGAATTAGGCCTAATGACTACGACCGTACGGTAGCCTACCTAATTTTTATACAGTACAGTATGCAAACATATATAGGGATGGAATATGTCACAAGTTCAAGTCTAGGCTATACAGTAGACCTACAGTATTTTTTTTTTTTTTTTACAGACCCTCAGACAAGCCGTTACCTCGCAGAAGCCGCCGCCGATCATCCGTAAGTTATATACGGTACACTGTAATATATGTATAGCTCCGTGTGTCCAGACATTTTGACTCTTAATGTACCTTGAATTTGCCTCCCTGTCACTCTTTCAACTTTGTGAAGTTTGGGGGCAACACTTGTTACAGGCAGCATTACCTTTTGTCTCTTGCATACACATAAAAAAATAAAGAAAACCAAAAATATACAGTACTGTATATATATATTCACACAGTACTGGTAACATCATAATAACATAGTCTACCATACTTCCGAAGACTGTAATAATGTACAGTATTTCAAAGCTTTGCACTTCAACTACTTTCAGTAGTATCGTACCGGTACGGTATGTAACTTGTCTGAAACTTTGATGAAACATAATTACTTGATGCAAAGCATCTTCTTCTCTACATTTCTAGTACTGTTTTACTATATTACTTTTCATTTACAACTTTGATAATAAAGTTTAATTACTTTACTGTAATTGAATTTTGTTCCCTAATTAATAAGCAAAATAATAATGAAACTATTTTAAATCAGAAGTTTGTAATACCTGTACATTACTTAGGATGTCTTTTTTTGTCATGTTGTCAGATCCTGCGTGAGTCCCCCAGCAGGAACCCTCTGGAGTCCATGGAGGTGAACCTTAAGAAGCGCCGACGCTCCCTCAAGAGAGTCTCCTTCGCTGACACCAACACCATCAAGTAAGAAACAGTTATCCTTCTTAGTTTATCTGGGTATAAACTATGTTATGTCTTGATAGCGTAATGCATATTGCGCGGAATTTCGATGTGAGTATCCTGGGTTCGAGTCCTCGGAGTGCCACATGTGTTTGTTGATTTCATTAATTGAGTTTAGATGTGAAGTTGGTTGGTGTAAAAAAAATAATAATGCAGTAGGCTACTGTTTTATATTTATTTTGCTTTTATATCTTGTGTGAAAAAAAAGGACAAGGTTGAGAAAGCAGAAAAGTAATGCGTCTGCGGATCTTGAAAGGTTAAATTTAAGATTTTTCCAAATGTGTAAAATTTATCACTCGTCTCTCTCCTCTATGTATGCATTTGACGTGTTCCAAAGTTAATAAGATGCATGGAGGGAATTGCCCACTTGCGAGTTTCAGGCTATAAGGAAGTTGGAGTTTTTTACATTGATAGCAGAATTACCAGCTAAAATGCAGTTGTAGTACATTTATAAATACAGTACATACAACTTAATTCAACATATGTTTTATCCATTAGACATCTACTTTATTATTGTATTTCTGTTTAATACCGATGGTTACGGCACCAACTTCCTTATACAGTAGCCTGAAACTCGCAAGTGGTCAATTATGCTTGTTTCTTTCCTCTCTATGTATGTATTTGATGTGTTTCAAAGAGTTTATTGTCACTTTCCTTTCAATGTATGTATTCAACATGTTTCAGGGAGTTTATAAAGGTGCTTGGAGGGAATTATTGCTCGTTTCTTTCCTCTCTCTATGTATGTATTTGATGTGTTTCAAAACATTTATTGTCTCTTTCCTCTCTTTGTATGTACAGTATACAGTATGATGTGTTTCAAAGAGTTTACTGGCTCTCTCCTTTTTATGTATGTATTCAACGTGTTGCAGAGAGTTTATTGTCTTTTATCTCTTATGCTGTATATGTATTCAACTGTTTCAGAGCGTTTATAAAGATGCGTGGAGGGAATTTTTGCTCGTTTCTTTCCTTTCTATGCATGTATTTGACGTGTTTCAGAGAGTACAGTATATTATCTCTTTCCTATCTATGTATGTATTTGACATGTTTCAGAGTTTTTTTGTATCTTTCCTCTCTACATGTACCGGTATTTGACGTGTTTCAGATTTTTTTTTTTTTTTTTTTTTTTTTTTTTTTTTTTTTACAGTATGTATGTATTTGACATGTTTCAGAGTTTATAAAGATGCATTGAGATAATTTAATGCTTGTCTCTTTTCTATTTATGTGTGTATTCGATGTGTTTTAGAGAGTTTATTGTCCCTTTCCTCTTTATGAAAATACTTGATGTGTTCCAGAGAATTTATCAAGATGCACGGAGGGAACACTGAGTGGAATAGTTCCTACGAGACCCCCTGTCCTGTTGACTCTTCCTCCTCTACATCCGGGGACCTCACAGTGGATCCAAACAAGTCGGTGTGAGTTAAGTTTTTTTTATTGCTAGGAGAATAATGAAGTCATTAACCCTTGTCTAGCGGGGTGTTTTGGGCTCATTTGGGCATATTCAGGCCCTCCTGCATGATAAATCAAGCATCTGCATGAACAAATTTTTTTTAAGCAAAAAAACTAGGCACTAAAAGCTTCAAAATGAGACCAGAACGAGCTACGTAGCACTCGTGGTTCTCTTGCAGTGATGCCACGAACATGGGAGTTTAGCATATATCGGTATATTTTTCCCAGCTGTGCTCACTACTGGCTACACTGCCGGCTACACTGCCGGCCTCTTGAGAACACAGGGAACATGAGTTAATGGGCGGCGGTAAGCCCTGGGAGTCGGCTGTCTGGCCCGCTGTGCTCCCGGCCATTTGCATTCGATTTTAACCCTTTAAAAGCCTTAATAATGCTCCTAACTTGCTGCAAATTGGTGCACGACTTAAGTCGAGCGACGCCAATAAGGGGTTAAGGGGAGGTAAAGAGGTGTCATCATGCTGAAGGGGTTAATCATTTCTAGGGGCATAACAGGCTGGGAAATTAGGTATAGCCCGGCAGCCCGGACTAGCCCGGATATGTTGCCGGGCTAGTGATTTGCAACGCTAGTCTGCCCGGCAGTTGCCCAGGGGACAAGTGATTTTTTGTATTACTGTACTATTAAAGTTGACGCTTCAATACAAATAAAAAATAAATAGTTGTCATATAATATCAAATACTGATAGATAATTAGTATATGAAAACATCGATGCGGTGGGCGTTTAGTAAAACGGTGGGCATTTAGTAAAATTAAAATGTAAAACTTGCAAACTAAACAAACCAAAATTGGGACAAGGACAATATAAAGTCAAATTAAATTATCAAAATCGCTATGTGGAAACAACGCTTACTAAAATGAAAATTATTAAATAAAAGAACACAATCCACCACATAGGGTGTACATCACTACATGAGCAAGTTAATCTGTTTCCCAAGCAAACCAATCGCACATATAACAACGCACTATCGTCACGTTAAAGGAAGTAGTCAAGTTTGGGAAGTCCGGGACGTTCTGGCAAATTTTACTAAACTCTGCATGAATAAAGAAACTACATGTTAAATGTCAAAATATTATTTAAAATCAAATTTGCAACATGACAAGACATTAACAATAGTAAAAAATACAAATATTGATAAGATATCTATACTATTACAAAATAATATATAAAATAATAATGTACAGCACTCACTAACGATAGTGCTATCGGGTAGGTACCTGTAAGCATAGCATGTCTCAAGTGACCCCTATCAATAACTACCCTACAAATAACCTACATTTATAGCACAAATAAACTAAGGAAATCGCAAAAGTAAGCAATTGATACTATCGACAATGAATACATATAATATAAAGAGAAATAATTGCAAAATATGAAGTAACAACAGATTTAAACAAAGAGTACTCTTTTAACAAGAACAATAAATTTAAAAAATCATCAATATTAATAATAATAATAATAATAGAAAAAGAAAAAGATAAACAATAAATACAGACAAAAAGTAAGCAGAGGTTATACAAGAAACTTCAAGTTAAAAATGCTTGATTAAAATTATTGATGTCAAATTTTAGAATACAGTCACAATAATTGACCCTAAAAAGATTAAATTTATGGAACAATTTACTTGCCTCAAAACCTCTGTCCACTAAGAGTCTGTATAGTAACCTAGCTCTAGCCCAAAAGTCATCTACTTTAGTGCAGATTTTACAAAATCTTATTAATTGGGAATAAAAACAATTATAAGTGATTTTACTATCGATATTACTACTAGGGAAAGGAAAGTTTATTACGTTAAAATTAAAATCATCAACTTTGTGATATACTTTAAGTATGCACTGTTCATTAACAATCTCTATATTTATATCAAGAAAATTTTCAACTTTATAATTTACGTTACATTGTGTGAGGGGAATAGAATTAGGGTAAATAAGTTTAGCAACTTGATTAAAATTTAACAAATTGCAAACAAGAATATCATCAATATATCTACTATTATTACTTAACAGTTTAGCAAGTGCTAATTTTTCTGGAATTTTATTTTTCTTGCTACTGTCAACTAAGTCTTTTATATATTTAAATTCTAAAGCAAGCAAGAATAAGTCTGCAATTAAAGGGCTAGCATTTCCACCCATAGGAATTCCTAATATTTGTTTGAAAATGTACGGCCCGAATCTAACATAAGTATTGAAAAGGAGGAATTTAAGGGCATCTTTAAGTTTAGTTCTATCAAAATATACAGAACTAGTGGGAGTAGAGCTAAGTGATGCATTATTAAAATATGTATAAACATTTATGAAATAATTACCATTCCTAACGAACCTGTCAAAGTGCAAATCTATAATAAAGCAAAGCTCTGAATATACTAAATCTAAAGGCAAATTGGTATACAAAGTTGAAAAGTCGAAGCTATGTACCGAGGTAACTTTCGGCATGGTATTTATTTTATCAATAACTTCTAACGAATTGTCAACACTCCAATAATAGTTAATGCCAGTTCTTCTCATGATGGTATTACAATATCTTTTATGAGTACTTTTAATGTATTTTAAGCAATTTACTACTTGTTCTGATAGAGTTTTAGTGGTAGCAAATTTTGCTCCGGCAATAAAGCGATATTTATAAGGTCTTTTATGAAATTTAGGTAACATGTATAATTTTGCAATGCACTTGTTCTTATCAGAAAGTTTAATATCAAATATTATATTTTTCTTGGTATGTTCATCGATTAAGTTATCAATATTCAGATTATTTTGAATTTCATAAACAGAATTACCGCAAATATTTTTACGTAATATGTTACCCTTAATACCTAATTCTTTTTCATATTTTCAAGATAAAATTTCTTGCATGTGAAGCTATAATTATTGCTGGCTTTATCTACTGTAGTGATTACAAAATGTTTATGTAAATTTATTAAATCAGCTTTAAGCTTATTATAATTATAGTCTATAAAATCTGAAAGATTAAATTCATTTTTAAGCGAGAAAATTTTATTTCTAATTAACTTAATTAATAATTTAGACCATGCTTCTAGTTCTCTCGCATTGCAGCACGCAATTTTTAACAATTTATCTTTTAATTTATTGACTGAAAAAACAATATCTTTTAAAATTATGTCCCATGTTACTTTATTACTCCCTATTCTAAATTTAAACCCTTTACGACATAGCTCCGCTAATTTGGCGTTTGCAAAATGTTTAACTAGTTCTACATCACCTGTTAATATGTGACATATCGGACTATAAATGAACTTTGCTAGTGCATCACGTCTGCTAGCTGGCATATCCATGACTCTTTCACACACGCATTTATTATTATTGAAAATATCATTATCTGAAAGATTTCCTAAAACTTTATTATAATTACAAATAATAGACCCAACAGGTCGTTCATATGAATACACTATTAATGGTTTGAAATCTTTACAACCATCTGGTAATATGGACTTAACTTTCTTTGAATTAATAAGACTGTTAACATTAATTTTGTCTAAAATTTTAGAGGAATAATTTAAAGTGGACAGGACTTTATCTTTAATACGGTTATCTTTGGATTTCTTAGAATTAGCTCTAATATATCCCATAAAAGCAAAGACTATATTCTTAAATTTATTTGTGAAATTATGTTTATTATTTAGAATATTTTCTATAAAAGGAGCAAAACTTTTCTTTTGTAGGCCTTTCAATGAATCTTTTAATTTTTTAATTCCGAAATTTCGATATAATGAATATAAATTATTAACAATAATTATAATTATTATGTTCCTTCCAACAACCAACCACACTCCCAAAATCGATTAATGAAATTTACAAACACATGTGGCAGTCCGTGGATTCGAATCCAGGATGCTCACACCGAAAATCAACACCTTATGCATCGCACCACGTAGACAGTTAAAGAATGGTGGACACTGCCTACGATTTATTATGCAACTTCGAATCCTGCATATCAATCTAAGCATGTACACACATCCCAACTGCAACTCACGTAGGCTATGCATATGTGAATGGAAAGAGCAATTAATGGGGCCTTAACCACTAGGGAAGTCCTCTCGATAAATTACCCCTGAACCAATATCAATTATTATGTTCCTTCCAACAACCAACCACACTCCCAAAATCGATTAATGAAATTTACAAACACATGTGGCAGTCCGTGGATTCGAATCCAGGATGCTCACACCGAAAATCAACACCTTATGCATCGCACCACGTAGACAGTTAAAGAATGGTGGACACTGCCTACGATTTATTATGCAACTTCATTATTATGCAATATCAGACCTGCTTTTCTTTTTATTAAATGTATTTAGTCTTCTATTACCGTGTCTACCAGGTCTTCTGTTTAAAACGGAAGTTAAAATATGGGTTATTAAAATCGTTTTTTAATAAATCTTTATACAAAATGTTGCCTACATTTTTTATTTGATTGTTAAGTCCAAATGGATAGATGGTCATTAATTTTCCAATCCAATAATTTTCTCTATCTAAAACATTTTGATTACTTTGAACAATTTCTATAATTTTGTATTTACAATCAAATTTAGTACAATCTGTGTTAAAATGCTTATATAGAAGAATCTTGGAGTCGATGCCGTTCTTAATTCCTGATCTATGCCCGTAGGCTCTTTCTCTTAAACATTGCTCTTAAACAGAGACCGACACTTCTCGCTGCGGTGACCCTTTAATAAAGAGACGACGCAGCTGATCGATCGTAAATTTCGTAATGTTTTCGGCAGATATTATTAGTTCTGACGTCATATACTGTAAATATTGATTTCTCTTGGATACAATAACATAAATAAGTTCAATTAATGGATTAATATAACATAAAAGAGAAACATTGAATACAACTACAGTAGTTAGGCTAAAACAATGTAACCATGTACCGGATGCATGGCTTAAGATTTGTTGTTATTGCTGGCCCGTGAATTTCGTAATGCTGTGAACTTAAGAATTTACTTGGGGATAGTAAAGCTTGCTAAGCTTTTAGATGTTGTTAGTGGCAAACAATTTGAAGATTGTAGGTGTTGGTCTGTGGTTACAGTGTTATACGATAATTAGTGTAAGTTCGTAGAAGGTGGTTGGGGGTAGCAGATTGTCATCGTCTGCACCTAGCCATGTCTCCCTTTAGCCGATTCTGGTGTGCCTTTTTATTCTATTTTGTTCAGTTTTCCCCATTTTAATATTAATAATACTGATCTTCAAAAACTCAAACTTTTGGGATTTTCAAATTATCGGAATTTTGCTATAACAGACAATTTGACAGACACACGTATCTTCGTTAATCAATGTTGTGGTTTCCCATATACTCACTCACCCACTCTCTCTCTCTCTCTCTCTCTCTCTCTCTCTCTCTCTCTCTCTCTCGCTCGCTCGCTCTGGTGTGTATCAATAATGAACAGTATAATATTTCTAAATTATGTTTTTTTTTTTTTTTTTTACATAGACTAAGACGGCCTGTTCCAAGCAATGTCTAAATTTGTTTTTCCTCCTTATTCAATATTATAGGCTAGACTTGTCAACCAAAAAGGTTAGCAGTAAGATTATCGTTTATTGATTATTTGAAAATATATATTTACGTATTAGTTTACCTGTTTTAACAATAATCAAGATTGAAGAATGGTAAATATCAATGAAGGTTATGGGGATGAGGCATAAAGAGAAATGTATACCTTTTAGCTTTATTTCACATCTCTTTTGGCAGTCTTCAATTATATTTCATAATTTTCATGCACAGATGACCACGAAAGAGGACAGGGACATGAGGAGGAAATTAGAGAAGTTATATGGTTAGGATAGCTTAGGTAGGGCTATTTTAAGGCGAGCATTACAATACAGTACTATACAATTGTCTTGGGTTGACCAAGTTAGTTAGGGGGTAGATTTGGCTGTCAATTAAAATCGTTTATGAAATGGTAAAACATGATCTAATATGTTAAGGATATGATAGCCGAATAAGTAAGACAAATTCAAAAAATAAGTAGAATATTCACAAATCTCTGTTTAACTAAATTCCAATAAAAACAAACATGAAACAACTTGTGTTACATCAATAGTCCAATACGTAGTGTTCATTATCAAAAGGGACTTAAGAACATAAGAAATCGGAAGTCTACATAAAGCTGACCGGCCTACAAGAGGTAGATCCCATTTACACCCAGACCATATAATTCATATGACTATCTAGTTGTTTTTTAAATATCCTACCGTCATCGCTACACTAGATAATCTATTCCACATATCCACAACCTTATTTCCCAACCAAATGCTTACTACATATTTTCTAAAGCGGAACCTATCCAATTTGAAGCCATATGAACGGGTTATCTCTCCGATAATAAGCTTCATCCTGTCTTAGTGTTATAAGAGGCATTAAAAGCAGTAAATTAGCGGCCGGCTTTATCTCGCAAACACTTTGTTTAACTAATATCAAAATAGTTAAGAAATAACTATTTTCCTCTCCTGCTTTACTAACACTTATTAAGCTAGTTTAAACATAATGATATGCATGTCTTCATGATAATTGTTTCACCCTAATATATTGATTATTTGCATTCAAGAACTGAGATTCAAGAAGAAGAAATTGAGGACAAGATTACTTACAGTACGATACAAAGAGTGAAAGACAAATATACTGTATAAGGACTAGTAAAAAATCAGTAGTTTGCCCCTCATCCCATATGAAAGCCAATCGATGATGACAATGCACTAGTTTCAGGTTCATGAGAAAAATGAAGACGTGAAACTGCGCAAGAATAGAATTGAAAAAAATCATGTAGGGGGAAGAAAGTTGAAGATAAGATTAGGTGAGAGAAGGTACATTTACTGAGAATATCCTATCACACTATGCACACATTGCGAGAGATCAATCAATGCTTACAAGCGAAAATTTGAAATGTAATTTCAGTACTAATGGTTTTGACAGTAAAAGTGTCAAGGAGTCAATGCTTATATGAAGTTCTGTAAAACCTATATTTAAGGATAAAGTCTGAGGCCCTGATAAAGGAAGATGGCTTGACAATACAAAACAATAGGGAATGATTGAAATGTTAGAACATAAATATATTATTAGAGACACTTGAGAACATATCACTTGGTGACAAAATAAAACCATGCCAAAGGTCCTCTGAAAAGTGAATCTGGGTAAATGCAATATAATTTATATTGGAGTTAGGGAGTAAACTGGTAGTATCGTAAATCAAGGAAGAAAGAGGAAAGAGTGGAGAAAAATGTGTTAAACTGAAGAGCCCTGAGCACCCCAGAATAAGAGAGGTTTAAGAGATAGGTAAATAAATGGAAACCTTCATTGTCCTCTTCTTAGTTTCAATGTTTTACCATCAACGTGCTGTACCAAAAACTCTTGATATTTCCATAACATTAGTAATGCATGAAGTTTCCCAAAATTCAATAAGTAGTATGGACATAACATCCAATTTATAGAAGCTGGTGGCATGTTTTTGAATGAATGTGGTACTTAACGAGTGAAATTCCTTACGATGTAACAGGGCAAGTAAAAAATGTGTCAGGGCAAGTGAAAAGACTGTCAGGGCAAGTAAATTTCAGATGTCACTAGCCCGGGGCAAGTAGATCCGCAACACTAATTTCCCAGCCTGGGGCATAATGGACAGGGTGTCAAACGAAAGCAGATGCCATTATTTTTTAGTCTTTATTATAGCTTATGTGAAGAAAAAAGATGGTTTCTAGTTCAAATTATAACTTTAAAAGTGATAAAATGGACAAATCAATGTTATTTTGTGTTAAACAAATTTTATTCCTTCTCCTATTTGTTCATTTCGTCAAACAAAATTCTTCGGTTTGACACCCTGATAATGGGGACTATGGGAGCCTGGGAATCTTATGCTGGGGACCCCAAATGGGCCTGAGTCTCTGGGTATTTCTTCTGGACGACTTAGATGTGTCGGCCACCCCCAATTAAAAAAAAAAAAAATTGAGTATGTGCCAGAGTAGATAGATAGATAGATAGATGGGAGCCTAACTTTTACTGTGTGTTTGGCAGGTTTGAGAAGGATGACCCTGGCTGTCCGGCTGCAGGAACGTCCACCATGGAGATAACGGTCAGTACTGTACAGTCGGCCTAATAAGTGATGTCTTGGCACCAATTATGTTTTGATCAATAATTGGTATCAGCCATATTTACACAATTTCTTCTTTTTGAGTGAGATATACCAACATGTTCCTACACTTACCCACCCTATTCAACATCTGACAGACATTAATATAGCACAGAGCGAACCAAACGTAATGACAGCTGAAACATGACTTATTAGCGTTTGCTCCACAGTTAGTTCTTTATTTTAGTGCCCCTTTCTCCCCAACCCCCCTTTGTTGGCCCACTTTTTACCACACTTTATTTTATTATGTTGTCACTTTTTTTTCTTTTTATATTATACTATTGTTTTGCTACCGGTAAATGTTTAATGCGTTATTACAATTCGGTTTACACAAACATAATAAAATTCAAATCTAACACATTTTAATAGTAACTCATGCTTATGCATGTGGTATACTTATAGGTTTGAACAGCTTTTACGATATTTTTAGATCAGGAAACCTAAGCTAACAGTATATAATATCTTTTAATCTCTTTTAACTTGCTCATGTAGTAATGTACACCCTATGTGGTGGATTGTGTATTTTTTATTTCATAAATTTTATTTTAGTAAGTGTTGTTTCCACATAGCGATTTTGATAAGTTAATTTGACTATATTGTCTTTATTGTCTTTGTCCCAGTTTTGGTTTGTTTAATTTGCAAGTTTTACATTTTAATTTCATTTTTTACTGGTGTCTCTCTCAGACATGTGATGTGGACAAGGGTGAGGACGAGAACGAAAAAGACGCGTCAATGTTCATCCAGCAGTTTATGGCCCTGACCCCCTGTACCCCCGGCACCAGTGGGGGGTCTGTCCCAGCTCAGGAGGAACCCGTCATGTCTCCCGAGGATGACACCGCTTCACCTTACAAGTTTCTCTCCAACTTTTTAAACTTAACAGCATCAGCAGCACCACAATCAGGTAATATTGAATGGATTTTTTGTGTTCAACTCTATCAACTTATATGGATGTTTCATGTATTAACCCTTTCACGCATTTATGACGCAGAGGTTGCCAGGTTAGTAATAAGAAATAGAGTTCTCTCACTCTTATAATTACCTCTCCAAAATTAGTTTTCTGCCCACAGCTAACTCAAAGACAACTGCAGAGGTTGAAGTAACTAAACTAAAGGTTTCTAAATACCCCTGATGGTAACAAAGGCTTTAAAGTATCCCCAATAGGCTCAAAATCGCGTCATATGTCGGAGAGAGTTAAAAGCGTAATGACTTATGGACTTAATGAATAATTGGGCTATGATCCTGTAGAGCATATGCTGATATCATATTCATATGTGGAACGAATGGGAAGCGAGAGAATGACTAAGAGAGTGTACGAGAGCGAGGTGGAAGGACAGAGAGGGAGAGGTAAACCGAGAGGTGGAAGGATGGAGTTAAGGGGAGGTATTTAGTTTGGTCTCTGGATATCCATCAAGCTTAAGATTACACCACCTTGAGCCCCTTTCAAGATAAATTTGTACATTTTTCGGTAGAAAAATTTCCCGGCTGAAAGCCGGTTCCTCTTAAATTACAGGCTCGCTGTCGCTCGCCAGGATAAAATCGACACCTAAATGGCACGAAAGGTCTTAAAATTGACAGATATGGGTCGAAGGTTCTTAAAATCGTCAAAATAATGGGGCGGACGTCTTAAAATTAGAAAAGCAATGGGGCTAAACATGAGGGAGAAAGGAGTCAAGAAAAAAATCCCTCAAGTGGATATCTCCCCTTAAGAAGTACAAGCGTGAAAGTGGTACTGTATGGGAGGAGGGGCGTCGACTAACTGGTGACAGAGGTGCATGGGGGCATTTCGTTTGTGGCCACCCCTTCGGGGATGGCGGTGTCCGGCAATAGATAGATAGATATATATTCACAATTCTTTCACCAGCTTTCAGTTTCAATACAATCAATCAATCAAGCACACTTGCCCTCCTCAGCCACCAGAATACCCACTCCTCCTTTCACTTTGCCAGACTTATCTCCCTTGCAATAGATCCTATATCTCTTGTTCTTCCAAATATCCACTGTGCACCACAACCTTTCCATCAGGTTTCCTGGGTGCAGCACACATCCACTCTTCTTTGACGCACTTCTACAACTTTATTCGCTCTGTCATTCATACTTCCTACATTCACATTGGCAAGCCTGAGCGTGTGGGAGGCTGAAACCCCTCTCCGGTGGAATTTTCTGTTACCATTATGTCGTAGGTAGGTTGGTAGAGAGATGACTGAAGACAGGCAAGAGAATTGGTAATGAATGGAGAATGCTTGTGTATAGAAGAGTGATAATGCGGTCAGTAGGAGGGAGGGTCAGGTGGCAGTTGGACTAGATAATAGTCCGTCAGGCGCCTGGCCCTGGGAGCCGGTGTTCGGTGTATATGAAGGGTCATACCTGGATGTGAGGTGGGCGGGCATTGTGATGGTGAGCTTCGCTGCATGTCTGCCTGCTGAGACCGGAACCTCTTCGGGAGGTCTGGGACCAGGGAATCTTTTGCTGGAGATCCGAAATGGGCCTTGGTCTCTGGGTCTTCTGGGCGACCTAGATGTGTGTGAATTTTATATTTTGTTTTTTATGTTGTGTTCTTTTGTCCCTGCATCTCACAACTGAAATCACGAGACGTTGGTTAGTCGCAGGCTTTATCTGATAGTTGGGCCAGGGAGGACGTGGGTTGCCTCCATGTGTATTACTGTATTGTATATGAATTTACTCCACGGCCAGTACCAGATAGTTGGTTCTCCTTTATCAGGCTTTGGCTTGTCAAACCTCTTTAGATTTGAACACCACTGATGTATGGTTTAAGACTGTATAATTTGATAAGTAACTTTGCAGCTACTAAGGTCCATCTTTCAAAATCAGTGTATTATTTAGACAATGCCATCCTTAATCTTATTAGGCCAATCTTGTAATAATACTTAGTTTCATTGTCTTCCATAGGTGACACACAAACTGACCAAACCCAAAGAATTCCTGATAACATGGAACTGACAACCGCAGTGAGTCAGATAGCTAGACTGACTCAGGATGATCAAACCCAAAGAGTCGGTGATAACATGGAACTGACAACCGCAGTGAGTCAGATAGCTAGACTGACTCAAAATGATCAAACCCAAAGAATTCCCGATAACATGGAATTGACAATCGCAGCGAGTCAGGTGACTAAATTGACTCGAGATGACCAAACCCAAAGAATTCCCGAAAACATGGAACTAACAACAGCAGTGAGTCAGATGACTAAATTGACTCAAGATGATCAAACTCAAAGAGTCACTGATAACATGGAACTAACAACAGCAGCAAGTCAGATGACTAAATTGACTCAAGATGTGACTCAAAGAGTAAGTGATAAGATGGAACTAACAACAGCCGCGAGTCAGATGACAAGACTAACTCAAGATGATCAAACCCTGAGTGTCACTGATAACATGGAACTAACAACAGACGCGAGTCAGATGACTAAATTGACTCAAGATGTGACTCAACGAGTCACTGATAACATGGAACTAACAACAGCCGCAAGTCAGATGACTAAATTGACTCAAGATGCGACTCAACGAGTCACTGATAACATGGAACTAACAACAGCCGCGAGTCAGATGACTAAATTGACTCAAGATGCGACTCAACGAGTCACTGATAACATGGAACTAACAACAGCCGCAAGTCAGATGACTAAATTGACTCAAGATGCGACTCAACGAGTCACTGATAACATGGAACTAACAACAGCCGCGAGTCAGATGACTAAATTGACTCAAGATACGACTCAACGAGTCACTGATAACATGGAACTAACAACAGCCGCGAGTCAGATGACTAAATTGACTCAAGGTGCGGCTCAACGAGTCACTGATAACATGGAACTAACAACAGCCGCGAGTCAGATGACTAAATTGACTCAACATGCGACTCAACGAGTCACTGATAACATGGAACTAACAACAGCCGCGAGTCAGATGACTAAATTGACTCAAGATGCGACTCAACGAGTCACTGATAACATGGAACTAACAACAGCCGCGAGTCAGATGACTAAATTGACTCAAGATGCGACTCAGAGAGTCACTGATAGCATGGAACTAACAACAGCCGCGAGTCAGATGACTAAATTGACTCGAGATGCGACTCAACGAGTCACTGATAACATGGAACTAACAACAGCCGCGAGTCAGATGACTAAATTGACTCAAGATGCGACTCAGAGAGTCACTGATAGCATGGAACTAACAACAGCCGCTAGTCAGATAAATAAGCTACCCCAAGTTGACAGGAATGAAAAGGTGGTTGAATCAGATGAGCTTAATAAAGATAATGAAGCCGACCAGACTCTGTTAATGGAACTTACCACAACCGGGGATCAACTTGCCACACAGCTTCAAAGTGACCCAACACAAAACATGGATTTGACAACAGTAGGAAGTGAGACAGGTAATGAAAATCAAGACAATATTGAACAAAATGCTGAAGCGCCAGAAAATCAAGACAATATGGGTCAACATGCTGAAGCGCATGTCCTGGGTTACGTAGGCAAAATGCTTCAAAGCCTGAACCGCCGACTGACTCTGGGTCCTGAGTCAGCATTGAGTAAGGTACCAGTACAGCTCTCCTCAACTAGAAAGAGTCTTCCTGCAGGACTCCCACTCTTTCAGTCAATGGTGGATAACTCTCACATTGATGCAAGTGAGACGCAAGATGTTGATAATAACCAGCACCAGGCAACTGATACTGTTAATGAACATGTATCAACAGAGGCCCTAGGTAGCCAAGAATCCCACGCCCCTCTCAGAACTAATGATCAGTTATCACCCAAGAGAGCAGACGTTCACTATCCTTCATCATCTAACACCTCTCCCCATGTTAGTATTAGCAGGAAGAGATCTGTATTACCAGACACTGCCAACCAGCCATCACTTACAGACATTGTTCAGGACGAGGAAACATCTTCACTCTCTCCACAGATAAAGGACAACAGGAAGAGGTCCTCATCACCAGATTCAGCCAACCAGCCATCACCTAAACGCTTTGTTCAAAGGGATCAAATGTCTGAACACTCTTCTATGCCACACATCAGCCCACTGCTTACATTACAAAAAAATTATGACCAAGCTTCTTTAATGGAGTGCACCAACATTCCAGCGAAGAGTATGACACATGAGGAGCTGCTAGATGATGTGGATCTTTCTTTGGTTGATGATAGTATGAACGATTCAACATCTGATGTTTCCACTCCTACATCTTCTGGCACCACACAATGGGAGAGACGTAAATCTATTGCATCTGAAGGGTTGACCGAAGTGATGCCTCTGATCTCGTCTTTTATGGAGAGGGTGACTCTGTTAGATAGCTCCCGCCTAGACATAACTGCTTGTGAACATAAAGATGAAGTGAATGAAAGCCACCAGAGTCTCATTCAGTCTGAGAACAATGTTAGCCTTACTGAACCTTGTACTAACAATGAAGCTCCCTCTGTATCTTGCAGTAGTTCTGCAGTAGACATTAGCATAGAAATGCCTGCAGTGCCAGAATCTGTCTCAGGTGAACAAGAGAAGGTAGCAGTCCCTCTCATCTCAAGTACTTCACCACCACCGCCACCACCACCACCACAGAGCAACAGCCATACCTCCCCAGAAAAGCAACCAGTAACATGTGCCTTAAACCTGAGCACTCTTTCTGTGGACCAGCAAACAAGTGAGGAATATGAAGCGGAAGACGAGTCCGCTACACTCAACATCTCCACTGATATGGAAGCTTCATTTAGCGACAAACAAGCCTCCCCAGGCCCCAGGGTAAAGGAGGACAATCAACGTGAGGCAGCGACTACGAGCTCCGACCTAAAGCTGAGTCCACTAACCGAACCAGAACCGCAGCAGTGTGAGGGCTATTGTTCTCTTAGCTCCGGGGCATTCTTTAGTGTCAAGAGGTAGGCTACTCTTCTAATTGTAAGGGGATTTTTTTTTTTCTGGACCCCCTTCTACCTCAAGTTTACCCCATTAGTTTTGATATTTTAAGACGTTTGCTCCATTTAGTTTGATGATTTTAAGATCCTTTGCCCAAGTTCATTGTCAATACAGTATTAAGACGTTTCGTGTAATTAAGGTGTCCATATTTTTCCTGGAGAGCGAAAGCGAGCTTGAAATTTAGGGGGATTTCTACCAATAAATTTATTAGTATATCTTGAAGGGGGGTCTTCGGGTGTATTTATAAGCTTGATAGAGGTCTAGGGATCAAATTATGATCTAAATACTATCTCCAATTGGGGCACAGAAAACTTTGTTACCTTTAATGCTTCCAAAATCCAATTTCTCCATCTATCTACCCGTAAGGAACTCCCAGCGGACTATCCCTTATTCTTCAACAATACAAAAATCAATCTTTCATCTTCTCTCAATATTCTTGGTGTCTCCTTTTCTTCTGCTCTCAGTTGGAAGGACCATATTACCAGTCTTGCTAAGGCAGCCTCCCAGAAGCTGAGTGTGCTCAACCGCCTTAGGGGGTTCTTTTCCTCTGCACAGCTTCTTGCTCTGTACAGGGGCATAGTGCGTCCTTGTATTGAGTATTGTTCACATGTGTGGGGAGGTTCCTCTCACACCGCTCTCCTAGACAAAGTAGAAAGGAAGGCCTTTCGTATCATTAACTCCCGTCCACTCACCAACTCTCTGCAATCTCTCTTTCTCCGCCGCAATGTTGCATCTCTCTCGCTATTCTATCGCTACTATAATAATCAGTGCTCCTCAGAGCTTTCCCAGTGTATACCACCTCCTTTACGTAGGGCACGTGGTACCCGTCTTGCAACTCAATCCCACCCCTACTCTGTGCAACTCTCCAACCCAAGAGTGAAACTTTACTCTCAAACTTTCTTCTACTCAACAGCTGAGCTCTGGAACTCTCTCCCAGAATCAGTCTTTCCCTCTTCCTATGACTTAAACTGCTTCAAACTCAGTGTGTCCAGGCATTTTGGCTCGAACGTCCCTTGATTTTGGCCCTGTCACTCTTTCAACTATGGGAGAGGCACTCGCTATAGGCAGTTCTGCCTTTTGCCTCCCTCAATCACAGGAAAAAAAAAAAAAGTAGTAGCATCTCTCCATACCACATCCTCCACTCCTCCCCCCCTTTATACTCCCCCCCCCCCCTCCCCTTCCCCTCAACTTGACCTTAATTTTGCACAGGTTCTATAGGTAGCGGCAGCGAACTTGACAACAATCTTGACCCCTTAATTTCTTATAACTCAAAATAAATGAAAGCAATCAGGCTGATGTTTATCATTTGGGAAGAGTCCACCAGGAAATATGTTTTTTTGTACTATTGTTTTATCTTGACAAATTGCAAGTATATTTAATATTATTTTTATAAAAATTTGATATAAAATGTAGTTTCTTTATTCATACAGACTTTAGTAAAATTTACCAGAACGTCCCAAATTTCCCATATTGACTAATTCCTTTAACGTGACGATAGTGCGTTGTTATATGTGCGATTAGTTTGCTTGGGAACCAGATTAACTTGCTCATGTAGTGATGTACACCCTATGTGGTGGATTGTGTTCTTTTATTTATTGTTTTTATTTTATATAGCGTTATTTCCACATAGCGATTTTGATTAGTTCTTTTGCATTTATCTTGTGTCGTCCCAGTTTTGGTTTGTTTATTTTGCAAGTTTTACAATTTAATGGATATTTACAGCCAGTTTGCTCTAGGCCCTTTTGAGTTACAGAGAGGCCAGGGTTCCAAATTATTGTCAAGTTCGTTGGCGCTACCTAATAAATTGTAAAACTTGCAAATTAACAAACCAAAACTGGGATGAACACAGTAAAAAGTAAAAACAACTAATCAAAATCGCTATGTGGAAACAACGCTTAAGCAAAATAATAATTTATAAACAAAAGAACACAATCAACCACATAGGGTTACATTATTACATGAGCAAGTTAATCTGTTTCCCATGCAAACTAATCGCCCATGTAACAACGCACTATCGTCACGTTCAAGGAAGTTGGACCTGTAAACATCGATATTAAACACAAATACAGTATTTTTCTAGGTTTCTGATGGATAAATAGTATGTTGAATTTGATTGTATGTATTAATAGAATTACTAAAACTTTATTATAGCTGCTTATTCTGCTAAATATCGATGTCTACAGCTCCAACTTCCTTATAGAATGAAACTCTCAATTGGTCAATTTGCCTATAGCAGTTCATGGGTTAATATTCTTGTCCCTCTTTTGTTTATGGTCAGGGGTGGTCATTGGAGTGTGGTATCGAGTGAGAAGGAGAGTCTTGTGTTACAGCTGGCTTGTTCCCCGCTGAAGGTGACCCTGACTGTCTCGACCTGCGGCCAACACTCCATCATCAGCACCGCTACGTGTAACCTCAACGCTCAAAGTCAGTCAAACACCTGTCGCTTTTTTTGTGCCCAGACATTTTGACAACTTTCTAACTCCCATTATATTATACTTCACTAGTAGATGGTATAATGGTTTGAGTGTTTAAGATCCGTATGTGGTAACCCAGGTTCGAATCCCGGGTGGCTCATCAATTATGCTTTCATTAGTTTCATTGGGAGGTGCTAGGTGTTAGGAGTGAAATTAATAATAATAACTGCTGGGGGGAAACTTGTTACAGGCAGTATTCCCTTTTGTCACCTTCATACACTTAGAAAAATATACGATAAAATAAGAAACTGATTCTATTTAGTTATCTTAGTTTGGCTAAAATTTACGGTGTTGTTCTTGTAGCTCCTCAGAATGTCTGCCTGTGGATTGTGTTCTTTTATTTAAATTTATTTTAATTTTAGTAAGCGTGGTTTTCACAGCAATTTTGATCAGTTATTTTGCCTTTATATTGTCTTTGTCTCAGTTTTGGTTTGTTTAGTTTGCAAGTTTTACATTTTAATTGAATCTGGTAGAGCAAAGCTGCTCCAGATGCTCAGGCCCCCACTCTCAGCAGGCAGACATGCAGCGAAGCCGAAACCACAATTCCAACCACCACACTTCCAGGCGCACCCTTCATATATACCGGTTCCCCGGGCCAGGCGCCCGACGGACTATTATCTAGTCCAACTTGCGCCCGACCCCTTCTCGCAAATGAATGCGTTTTCACTAATCTATCCACAATCATTCTCCATTCATTCCTGTTTATTACCACTTCCCTTGCCTGATCTATAGTCATTCCTCTATCATCCAAAGCTTGTCCTACACAGTCTCTCCATCTCAATGGGGGTCTTCCTACCCCTCTATCTCCCCTTGTATCTGACTCACATATTCTCTTTGTAAGCCATTCATCTTCCATTCATTCAATATCACCATACCAGCTCAGCACCCTTCTGTCCACTCTGGCCGACAAATGTTCCTGCTGCCCCACTCTCCTATGTATCTCTTCATTGCTCAATCTATCTCTACGAGTAACTCCACACATACTCCTCAAGCAGGGGAGGTGTGGTGGAGTGGTCTTGCCACTGGCCTGGTAATCCAAAGGTCCCGGGTTCAAATCCCGATGTATCAATGGGAAGATATTATTGGGATGGAATTTGTGCTGTACCTGGTATCAGTGCATTACCACAAGCCCACCGAAACGTCAATAAAATACCCTCATTGTTCCCTGATTAAATAGCACTGTATGAATATTCCCATATTCAAAATATGCTATAGGGGTGCAATGCCTGGTGAGTTATCTGCTCAACAGGTGGCGTTGTGTGTGTATAAGTGTGAGAGTCCGAGTGTAGGGGATGAGACAGTGAAGCACGGGAACGAGATGGCTTCAGAGATGGGGTCGTTTCGGGCCATGAGTGAGCACCGTGCCTCATGTGAAGGCAAGATGGCAGGTGCTCGTTGTACTCTACGTGCTTCACATGTCTCACTCCCTAGACTGGAACAAGACCTCACGGGCTTCACTGTTCATTGTAAAGTGGTGAATGTTAAGGCTCTCAGCCTATGCCCGAGAGGAAGTAAGGTTGGAATATAGAAAAAAAAAAAAAAAAAAAAAAAACTCATCTCCATCACATCCAGCTTTCTTCTCTCCTTTGCCTTCAGAGTCCATGTCTCAGCCACATATATCACTGTTGGTACAAAAATCCCTTGATACATTGCACTTTTAAAATTCATTCCAAGCTTTCTCATCTTCCACATACTGTACTTCCCATTGCTCCAAAAACTTTCCTTTCTTCACATACTCTCTGTTTTACCTCCATTTCCATACCTCCATTCCTGCTTATCATTTCTCCTAGATATTTAAAACACTCTACTTGTTCCAATATATCCCCATGCAGCCTCTCATCTATAATTCACAGGAAATTTGCAAACGGTGAATTGTGTTTCAGAGGTGACAACCGAGTGTGGCCGTATGGTGCTGTCCGTGCTGGGGTGTCGACTGGCGGCGGGGGTGGCGGAGCTTAGCGGGATGCCGGTGTGTGAGATTGACCCCGGGCTGGTCAAGATATGGAACGCCTATCAGGATAATGTGGACCTTATGTTGGAACTGCAGCTGCTGGCCGCCACACACACTGTAAAGTACACCCATGACAGGTACTAGGCTCCGATTTTATGGATTTTTAGTACAGTATATTTATATTTTATATATTTTTGTTTTCTTTATTTACTATCCAACCGGCCGTAGCGCGGTTTGTAGAGCACTCGCCTGCAAGCTGTGTGTGTAATCTATATCAGTAACGGTACTTTAAATATGATTGTTGTTGTTGCAGTGTGAGTGTGTGTTTGAGCAGTGTGGAGGCCCATGTGAGTGTTAGCGTGGTGGTCAGGTTGGAGCCGCCACACCCGGAGCCCCACTGTCCGTACACCCTCACACCCTCGGCAGTCGTCCACATCGGCAACCTTAGGTCAGTCCCACTCTTACAGGATTAATAATGAGACCGTAGATTATAATTTTTTGTTTTTTGTTTTATTTCATAGTACAGTACTACTTTTCCTTCTCGTAAAATTCACCTACAAGACGAGGCAGAGAAAGGGGCGAAGGAACGTGAAAGTGGTCCCGGACCCTGAGAATTGGAGCTTAAATGTTCTCTTCGGGCTCTGTCTCGAGTCTGCCACCCCCAGCTGTGGGGTATTATGCCTTAGTACTGTACATACATACTACTATTACTACTACTACTACTAGTACAGTATTACTATCACTACTACTACTACTGTTACTGTACTGTATGCTACTGTATGTGTATGCCTCATGTGTTAGAAGTGCAATGACGTATGTCTCAGAAACATGGGCCATTAAAGTAGAGGATGTCAACAGAATGGAACGTAATGAGATGAGAATGGTGAGATGGATGTGTGGGGCCAGGCTGCAGGATAGAATAACAAATGTTGAGCTGAGGAGACGTTTAGGTATAAAGAGTATTAGCGAGGTGATGCATGCAAGTAGACTGGGATGGTATGGACATGTGGAGAGAATGGATGAACAAAATTGGGTGAAAAAATGCAGGTCTGTGATTGGAGGGAGCTGCACCAAGAGGTGGACCAAGGAAGACCTGGGATCGCACTATACGTGCCAATCTCAAATCCAAAAACTTGACAAGTGAAGCAGCACTTAACAGGATTGCCTGGAACGCCGCCATTAGGACAAGAGACTGAAACTGTACGTATGTGTGGAGCACTCCGTCTTAAAATGTTATGTATGTACTGCAACTAACTAATGTACGGTAGTGTGTTTGATTATAATGTAGGAAGGAAACAGTGGAGGAGGTGTTGGCCGGTGTTGGTGTTGGCGACTATTAATACTACTACTACTACTCTCGATCTCTCGATTTCGATTGATAATGTGTAGGGCGCTGGACTTGCGCATATCACACATATAAGGGTATTAGGGTGGAGGATGGGGGGAGCTAAGTGGAGGGTTTATGGTGTGTGTGTGATGTGGGCGAAATGTTAGTTTATTCTGTGTTTGAATATGTCTAGTGTAGGGCTATTTATTGTATCTTCTGGGAGACTGTTCCAATCCCGTATGGTTCGTGGAAAGAATGAGTGTTTGTAGAAGTCAGTATTAGTGTGGTATGTTTGGTACTTATGAGAATGTGTGTTACGAGTGTTGCGGGTGTTTGAGTTGTGTAGGTATTCATGTTTTTTTATGTCAATATAATTGTGTGTGATTTTATACATTACTGTGAGTCTGTGCCTGATTCTTCGTGTGTTAAGGGTTTCCATGCTTATTTGATTTTTGATACGAGTTGTGATGCCTGGGGTTTGCATGTAATTGTGTGTGATGAACCTGGCTGCTTTTGTGTTAATTTTTTCAAGTGTGTTAATGTTAGATTGAGTGTATGGATCCCATACTGCGGCGCAGTACTCCAGTGTTGGGCGAACAAGGGTGTTATAAGCTATGTGTTTGATGTCTCGTGTACAATTGTGTAAATTCCTCCTCAAGAACCCTAGTGTGCAGTTTGCCTGACTTTGTATGTGATGAATGTGGGTGTTGAATCTTAGGTTGGTGGAGAGGTGGACGCCAAGATATTTGTATGAAGGAACTGATTCTAGTGGTTGGTTGTGTAATGTGTAATTGAAAGTGATGGGTGATCGGGAGCGGGTAAAGCGGAGAAGTTTACATTTATCGGGGCGGAAAGACATCTGCCAGGTGTTCTCCCAATGTTCGAGGGCGTTTAAGTCTTGCTGGACAAGTCCACAGTCGTCTCTAGTCAGTATGGGCCTAAACATCAAACTATCGTCGGCAAATAGTCTAGTAGAAGAGTTAGGTGTTGACAGAGGAAGGTCATTAATATAAAGAAGGAAAAGAAGAGGGCCAAGAACGGTGCCTTGTGGGACACCAGAAGAAACAGGGACAGAGTCTGAGGAAGAGGCGTCAAGGAGTACTCGTCGAGTCCGTTTTGTAAGGAAATTAGTGATCCAGTGAAGAGTAGGTCCAGTTATACCGTAAAAAGCTAATTTATGCTGAAGTCTTTTGTGGGGTACTGTACTCTGTCAAAGGCTTTGGCGAAATCGAGGATAATAGCGTCAACCTGTTTAATGTCTCGTCGGTCCAGTTGTTGTTGTTGTTCCCCAAGCTGCCTGGCCGAACAGCCCCAAGGCCCCGAGCAATTCCAAGGCCATAACCGATCGCCCCCACAGTATCCTCCCTGCCGACCACAATAAAGGCTGGGTGACCGAAGCCACTCCATGGCGGGGAGCTGAGGAGGGTGCGGAAACGCCCGGGAAACCAAAGCCCCACCCAGGGCCCTGTGCCCCTCAGCAATTATGAAGAGAAAGTTGAGGGGCAAGGGAAAAATGTGACACTTTGGCTTCCAATCTTGGTAGATTGGGAGGTCAATCCACGGAAAAGACACCGTCACTTGAGATCTAGAAAATATATAAGTTAAAGGAACAGTCAGAGTAAGCTATGGGTATGGCAGAGATCGCTCAGTTCTCACTCTGATAGACCAGCCCATCACCACATGACTAGAACCCAATCCTCTCAGCATCAGCTAGGAAAGGCCCTAGAAAGCCGCCTTTGGCGGGGGGATAGCTCCCCTATTTCAACCCCTTTCGGGGTCGGGCACTCGCCCAGTTGTTCCAGTTGTTTAGTTATGTCATGATATGTGGCAATGAGTTGTGATTCGCATGATCTTTTGGGCCGAAATCCATGTTGTGTGTCAGTAAGGATGTTGTTTGCGTCTAGGTGATTCATAATGTGTTCTAAAATTTTGCATGGGATGGATGTGAGTGAGATGGGTCTATAATTCTTTGGGTCAGTCCTATCAACTGTCTTGAAAAGGGGAGTGATGTTCGCACAAAGCCAGTCAGGTGGAAGGATGCCTGTGTGAAGTGACTGAGTAAAGATGGGGGCAAGGATTGAGGCACAATTTTTAAGGATGAAGGCAGGGATGTTGTCAGGACCAGTGGCTTTGTTTGTGTCAAGTGTCTAGTAGTTTCTGTATGCCATTAGTCGTTATGTCTAGGTGGGGTAGGGGTTTTCTGGCATGTTAGGTATTTGGTTGTTTTCTTGTGTGAATACTGATTGGAAATGAGTGTTGAGTATCTGTGCTTTGTGTTCTGGAGTGGTTTGTAGAGTGTCATTGTTGTCTTTAAGTGATGTGATGGTGGTGGTATCCTGCCTGCGCGACTTGAAAAATTTGAAGAAATGTTTGGTGTTGTTTCTGACTTTGTCTGCGAGATAAGAAGCTATGTGTTTACGTTCCGCTTTTTTTATGTTTTTGGCAAATGTTTTTTGGTGTGATGTATATGCGGTCCAGTTTTCAGGTGTGTTGTGTGTCTGCGCATGTTTATAAAGTCTTTGTTTTTTGAGATGTTGTCTACGTAGATCCCTGGTGAACCATGGAAGAGTATATCTACTTGATGGAGTTTTTTGTGGTATGTTGTTGTTGTTGTTGTTGTTGTTGTTCCCCAGGCTGTCTGGCCGAACAGCCCCAAGGTCTCGAGCAAGGCCAAGGCCATAAACGAGCGCCCCCCACAAAACCCTCCCTGCTTACCACTAACAACGCCCGGGTGACCGAAGCCACTCCAAGGCAGGGAGCTGAGGAGGGTGGTGAAACGCCCAGGAAACCAAAGCCCCACCCAAGGCCCTGTGCCCCTCAGCAATTATGAAGGGAAAGTTGAGGGGCAAGGGAAAAATGTGACGCTTTGGCTCCCAATCTGCCAACTTCTAGGTTGGCAGTAGGGAGGTCAATCCACGGAAAAGACGCCGTCACTTGAGATCTAGAAGATATATAAGTAAAAGGAATAGTCAGAGTAAGCTATGGGTATGGCAGAGATCGCTCAGCTCTCACTTTGATAGACCAGCCCATCACCACATGACTAGAACCCAAGCCTCTCGGCATCAGCTAGGAAAGGCCCTAGAAAGCCGCCTTTGGCGGGGGGATAGCTCCCCTATTTTAACTCCTTTCGGGGTTGGGCACCCGCCTTTTGTGGTATTTGTGCATGGCTGTATGGATGGTGTGTTGCAAGTTGTTCCAGTTTGTTAAGAGGGGTCTTGTGTGTGGGTCTGTTATAAAAAAGTAATTTTTGAGTTTAGTCAAGTCTTGTTTGATCGCGTCTAAGTCAGCTCTGGAGTAGATAAACTTATAAAGATAGGTCTTGGTCGCTGTTTTTGTCTAGTTGGTCGGAGATCAGCGTCAACAAGTACAATGTCATGGTCGCTCAGTCCTGGAACAACTTGTGTGTTTGTTGTGTGAAGAATGTTGTTAGTGAGAAATAGGACTAAGGTGTGAGATGCGGTAGAAGGGCCGCCGTCGCCACCGGGGCGAGTTTGTGTTCGTGTTGTTGTTGTTGTTGTTGTTAGTGTTCCCCAAGCTGCCTGGCCGAACAGCCCCAAGGCCCCGAGCAAGGCCAAGGCCATAACCGAGCACCCCCACAGAACCCTCCCTGCCGACCACAATAAAGCCTGGGTGACCGAAGCCACTCCATGGCGGGGAGCTGAGGAGGGTGCGGAAACGCCCGGGAAACCAAAGACCCACCCAGGGCCCTGTGCCCCTCAGCAATTATGAAGAGAAAGTTGAGGGGCAAGGGAAAAATGTGACGCTTTGGCTTCCAATCCACGGAAAAGACGCCGTCACTTGAGATCGAAAAAATATATAAGTTAAAGGAACAGTCAGAGTAAGCTATGGGTATGGCAGAGATCGCTCAGTTCTCACTCTGATAGACCAGCCCATCACCACATGACTAGAACCCAATCCTCTCAGCATCAGCTAGGAAAGGCCCTAGAAAGCCGCCTTTGGCGGGGAGATAGCTCCCCTATTTCAACCCCTTTCAGGGTTGGGCACCCGCCCATGTTCGTGTTCGTGTTGGCTTGAGTACTGTTTGTGAAAGTGAGAATGTATTGATGGTGTCTATGAAGGTATCGTGTAGTTGGCGTCTGTTAGTGTGGGGAATGATAGGATCAGGAGTGTCAGCATCGGGAGGATCGAGGGGAGAGATGGCAGACCAGTCAATGTCTACTACTACTACTACTACTACTAACTACTATTACTACTACTAACTACTATTACTACTACTACTACTACTACTATTATTACTACTAACTACTACTGTGTTGTATTACAGGAAACAAACAGTGGAGGAAGTGTTGGCCGGTGTTGGTGTTGGGCGCAGACATGTCCTCAGGCTGGTCAATGCTGTAGACTCCTTCATCCACAAGCTGGCACGATGAACACAATAATGGTAGTTATCATCTTAACCCCTTCATTACTGTGCCGTCCTTTTAACTTTATTCTGGCTACCATTAGACGCTTTTATTCAGTTTAAACAGGGCCTCCAGCAATTAACAGGCTAACTATTTTTACTAACACGGATCCTTCTTAATCTGCACAAAATTGTCTAAATATAGCTAGAATAAAGTTTAAAAGACGTTTCCGGTACAGAAGGGGTTAATAATAATGTCGGTATTATTCAAGAAACCTTCCGCGGCGATTTATGCAGTCTGAGTCATAACCTTTACGTTTGATCTAGTTTGACCGCTTCTATTTTGACCAAAGTCTCCCTCAACCCTCAGAACTTATTGTTGGTGGTTTAATGGTTTAGGTGCTATGTTCTGGGTGTGGTGTCCCGAGTTTGAATCCTGGGAGGACCATATGCTTTCATTGTTGGTGGTGTAATGGTTTAGGTGCTTATGTTCTGAGTTTGGTGTCCCGAGTTCGAATCCTGGGAGGACCATATGCTTTCATTAGTTTATTCAAGTACATTGGGGTTTGTAATTGATGATTAATGTTAAGTACGGGGTGTTACTTATATATTGCCAGCAGAGGGCAAATAACAGCAGGCCGTGGGATAATAAAAAAAAACAGTCAAATTAGACGCATAACAGTTGTGACTGAGAGCATGCGAATATCACTGCAAAAGGTTGCTTGAATTTAACCATAATGTCTATAATTATTATGTTTTTTACACCAACCAACTTCACATCTAAACTCAATGAAATCAACAAATACATGTGGCACTCCGAGGACTCGAACCCAGGATACTCACATAAAAATTCCGTTCATTTATGCATTACGCTATCAATACCAGTAATAATAAATATAATAATGATGATGATGATGATGTTAATGATCCACAGTTACCTATATTATTGATATTGATAATAAGTGTTCCATTATATTCCAGATTGCAAGCTGAAGTGGAAGTGAGCGAGAGGTGTGGTGTTCTGTGCTCCTTTATGATTCACTTCTCTCTCTCTTTACCTTCAGGGTAGAACTAGTGGGGCTAAATATGAGGGAGAAGGGGGGACCAGAAAAAGACCCACCTCCCCTTAACCCGTAAACGGCTGCAAAGCTCTTAAGAGGTTTTACTGGGCGACGGCGGAAAAGCTCTTAAGAGGGAGGCCTAAAAAAAACATTTAAACAGCCCCAGTAGCACTAAACAATTTTTTTTTTTTTTTTTTTTTTCCTATACCTCATATCACTCCTCCACATCCCCTCCTTCCTCCCTTTCCCCTCCCCCTTCAATTATCACCTATTTTCCCTGTTATTCCCTAATTCGTTGGTATATTTTTGTGCTAACATTAGCAAACTGTGTGGAGGATGTGCTTACGTGCCTAGCGGGTGTGTTACATAACCGAGTGTGTGTATGAGTAGGCTCAGTGTGGCTTGAGGCCTCGTGGAGGGAGGGGTTGCCTCAATTTTCTCCATAATTCATAAATGGGCTGGTCCATCTATATTCGCGATTTTGACCAGAAAGATGATATTGTCACTTATTTTATTGTTGTTACAGGTTACTATCTTCATAGTGAAGGTAAAATAGGCTCATATGAATAAGTAATAACGATATTTATCGTAAAATGACGATTATAGGCCTGAATGGAGCCAATATGCTCGCCCATGGGGAGCTAGTTCAATACCCCCCCCCCTCGCCGTTTTCTGGTTAAGCCGGTGTCACACGAGCACTTTTTCCGGCAATTTTCCTTGAGCAACTTTATATCTCCTAATATTTTAAGGCTCTTTCACATTGGTACCAGGAACTAGACTGAAGGTAGATTAAGTGTATTTCCTTTGCTTCTATTTATTTTGTATTATTAGATTATGTTTCTTTCCTTTGTTTCTATTTACTTATTTTTTTTTATTTATTATTATTATTATTATTTAATTCGTTCCTTTGCTTCTATTTATTTATTATTTTGTATTTATTATTATTATTATTATTTAATTCGTTCCTTTGCGTTTATTTATTTATTATTTTGTATTTATTATTATTATTATTTTACTGTTTTTATTATTTACGGGAGATCTGGGACCTGGGAATCTAGCTGGAGACCCCAAATGGGCCTGGTTCTCTGGGTATTTCTCCTGGACGACCTAGATGTGTGTGATTTTGTGTTTTGTTTATGTTTATTTTTTATTTTGTTTTTCTATTGTGTTGTGATGTCCCTGTTCGGGCTCTGTCTCGAGTCGGCCACCCCCAATAAAAACAAAATAAATAAAATGAAATACAATACTGTACATATATAAATATATAAAAAATGGGGTATGTGCCTGAATATATACAGTACTGTACATACATTCTTTGACTGTTAGATACCGGTAATTTAAGGGGAGCTGGTTCACTTTTTGGGCGATTTTTGCATGTATTCATTATTTTTCTAGTTTCCTCCATAGACCTCCATCAAATTTAAAAAAACACATCCATTTGATCCACCTTCTAGATTAATTTGTACATTTTTCGGTCGAAAATTTTCCCGGCCACATTACAGGCTCACTCGCCAGGGAAAAAATCGACACCTAAATGGCTCGAAAGGTCTTAAAATTGACAACGGAATGGGGCGAAAGGTGTTAAAATCGCCAAACTAATGGCCCGAAGGTCTTATAATCTCAAAACTAGTGGGGCTAAACATGAGGGAGAAAGTGGTCCATAAAACCGGCCCATCCCCCCTTAAGTTTGGTGCAATGAATAATCTTCTCATTGCCACTGTCTGGGCTCACACGGCCTTATAGTTTAGGCTTACTATAGTCTGTCCATTATAGGTAGCCAGAAATATGGAGTTGGACCCTTCCCCCCCCCAAAAAAAAAAGGAAAAGTGGGGATTGGGCCTGAGTATATAGGATAGAATAGAATATAAATATTGACCACTATGCCCTGTTCCACACACGTAGGCTAAAAACTATTGAGCATTAAAGGGGTTGACCTGCTTTTTCTCGTGGTTGTATCCATTCGGCCTCATGCAGCCTACTATTTTTAGACATTTATCCCCATCCAGGTGTCGACTTTTTACCTGGCGAGCGATAGCAAGCCAGCATTTTATGGAGAAATCCGGCTTTGCCGGTGACATTTTTCTATTGAAAAATTAGAAATTTAGCCAGCTTTCTAACTCATTATCGAAAATATGATGGTTCGCTATCGCTTGCCAGATATAAATCGACACCTGGATGGGAATAAAAGACTTAAAACAGTAGGTTGAATGGGGCCGAATGGATACAAGCCAGAGAGAGAATATGTGGGGAAATATATAGCCCATTTCCTCTAGCCCTTTTTGAGTTATGGAGGTTAGGGTTGATGATTTCTGGCCCACCTATTTGGAACAGGGTTTACCCTTTATAACTGAAAGAGGACTAGAGTAATCAAGCTAATATTTCTACCTATTGGGAAGAGTCAGCCAGGGAATAAGTGTGGAAATTGACTGCCCATTTGCTCTAGCCCCACAGAGGATAGAAATTCAGATTTCTGGCCTATTTATATTGATCAAATTGTAAAGTTTCTTTTACCTAATGTACAAATAAGGAGAACTTTTTTTTTACAATGCCGTTCTTCATATAGTTGACATTTATATAAGCGTTCTATTTCGTGAATTTTAATAAAGTACTGTATATTACTGAGGTTGTATATGTATTATCAAATTAGGTTTAGACACTATCTATTTATTGCCAGACACCTTACTCCTTTTATGAGGGTGGCCATACACAAAATGTCCCCAAGCGGACCTGTCCCCCGTTAGAAGGACAACTATGCCAGTTTATTTAAGCACTTACAGGATTGACCACTCAACATAAGGGCCGTCTGACTCTTAGGCCCTCTATGTATCTTTTTATATCAGAGCTAGACATTATTATTTTGATTATTAATATAAAGCAATGTGTATTACAAAATTATCTGTATTCTAAAAGTATAGTTGTGGGGCTTGCGCTTAGGCTGTGCTTGGCCACGGCGTTCATCTCCAGTATTATTACCCTTTGGGGCCATTGGTGGGTAAGGTGTGTTTGTTGTTGTTGTTGTTGTTGTTCCCCAAGCTGCCTGGCCGAACAGCCCCAAGGCCCCGAGCAAGGCCAAGGCCATAACCGAGCGCTCCCACAGAACCCTCCCTGAAGACCACAATAAAGCCTGGGTGACCGAAGCCACTCCATGGCGGGGAGCTGAGAAGGGTGAGGAAATGCCCGGGAAACCAAAGCCCCACCCAGGGCCCTGTGCCCCTCAGCAATTATGAAGAGAAAGTTGAGGGGCAAAGGAAAAATTTGACGCTTTGGCTTCCAATCTTGGTAGATTGGGAGGTCAATCCACGGAAGAGACGCCGTCACTTGAGATCTAGAAAATATATAAGTGAAAGGAACAGTCAGAGTAAGCTAATGGGTATGGCAGAGATCGCTCAGTTCTCACTCTGATAGACCAGCCCATCACCACAGGTGTGTTAGTTATTGAGCCTGGTACACAAGGGCTACGGCATGTGTCTTTGGATGGGGTGCCACAGACGTACACTACCTCCTGATTAACTATGTATACTATAATGATTTAGTTATTGATGGTGATAATGCTGTATACAGTATGCTCATTTATATATCTTATACTGTATATGTTTTTACCCTCAACCAGGATAGAACCACAGTCAGGATGAAAGTCCATGCTTTAATCCACTCCACCATGGTGTGATAAAGAATACCTTACCATTTCCTATGTATATTTAGGAGAAGGAAGGAAAAAAAGGTTTTGGAGCAATGGGAAGTATGTGGAAGGTAAGAAATCTCGCAATGAAAGCTAAAAGTGCAACGTATCACGGAATTGTGCCAACAGTGATGTATGGGGCTGAGACATGGGCTCTGAAGGAAAAGGAGAGAAGAAAGCTGGATGTGATGGAGATAAGCTGCTTGAGGAGTATGTGTGGAGTGACTTGAAGAGATATGTAGGAGAGTGGGACAGCAGGAACCTTTGTCGGCCAGAGTGGACAGAAGGGTGCTTAGCGGGTATGGCCATGTTGAACGAATGGAAGATGAATGGCTGACAAAGAGTATATGTGAGTCAAGATACAAGGGGAGATAGAGGGGTATACTCGGTCTTCCATTTAGACCCAGCCCCTTTCCAATCAATTGCCATCTCTATCTCCCTACCCAACTTGCCACGTTTAACGATCTGCTCCTTATATAACCAACCATCCTGCCACTATTCCCCACATGACTTAACATCCCTCTTTCTTCAATTCACCCAACCATACCTCTTATTAGGGGACTTCAATGCCCACTCCCTTTTATGGGGCGGACCCCGGTTTGACATTTTAGGTACCCACATTGAGCAGTTGATCTTCACGACTGAGCTATGCTGCCTCAACCAGATGGCCCATACTTACCGTTCCTCCACACATGACACTGCTGTAGATTTGTCTCTGGCTAGCGATTCTGTGGCTCCCCATTTCGAATGGGCTGTCCTTAACGAATGTTTTTCCAGTGACCACTTCCCTGTTCTTCTCCAGCGCACAACACCGACTCCCTCCATTCAACTACCGCAGTATAACATCTCCAAAGCCGACTGGGATGCCTTTCAGTCTTTGTCCAGCAGCATCAGTGGCTTTCGTAGTGATGAGCCCCCAGACATGAACTTCACTTATTTCATGGATTTTCTCCACTCAGTGGCCTCCACATCCATCCCTAAAACGTCTTCTCGAACCCGGGTGCGTCAGGTTCCGTGGTGGTCACCTGCTTTGAGTGCCTTGGTTACCTTTAAACACCGCCTTGAAAGAACCCTCCATCAGCTTCGCGCACGCTTTGTGGAGACCCGATTGCTCATCCCGCATTCTGATAACCCGACACTGATTCCTACTCTCGTCCGTGACGCTCTGCACCTCTCGTCGTTGAAGTCTTTTCACAACAGTGTCTCTGCACTGACTAAGCGAGCGATCAGGCAGAGCAAACTGACCTCATGGAGAGCCTATATATCTAGCTTCACTCACCGCACTTCTACTACGCAAATATGGGAGAAATTCCGAAAAATAAACGGTCTGAATGCTCGCCCTTCATTGTCATCCCTAACTAGTGCTGTTACGGGGGAACCTATATTGGATCATTGTGACATTGCCAATTGCCTTGCCTCCCATTTCGCTAAGGTTAGTTCCGATGTGTCCCACACAGACGAGTTCCTTCGACACAAACGCAACGCCGAATCGCAGTCCCTTCTGTTTGATGGGGGTCGGGTCTTTACATACAATGAGCCTTTCACTATGTCTGAACTCTTGCACGCCTTACAAGCATGTTCAGATACTACTCCTGGCCCCGATGGTATTCCGTATGCGCTTGTCAGACATCTCCATGAGGATGCTCTACAATTTCTCCTCCATTTATACAATCAGTTTTGGAGTGTAAATTACGTCCCTCCGATTTGGCGCCACGCTTACACGGTCCCGGTCCCCAAACCTGGAAAGGACCCAACATCTGTTAATTACAGACCCATTGTCCTCACGTCCTGCCTGTGCAAGTTAATGGAGAAAATTATAAATCCCAGATTAATGCACTATGCTGAAACGAATGGCCTTCTGTCACCATGCCAAAATGGATCGCGCCCCGGTAGATCTCCTCTACATTCCCTGACCCATCTCGAACACCAGGTTCGGGCAGGTTTTGTAAACCGCCATCCTACTGTGGCCATATTTTTTGATATAGCAAAGGCATATGACATGACTTGGAGACACAGGATTCTCAAACTTTTGTATGACTCTGGCATGAGGGGACCTCCCCCATTGTTCTTACAAGCATTTTTGACGGATCTGACTTTCCAGGTCAAGACTGGGGGACAGCTGTCGTGCTGCATGCCATTTCAATCCGGAATACCCCAAGGCTGTTTTCTTAGTGGGACACTTTATCATTGCGATCAATGCAATTTCTGATTGCCTTGCGGCGGGCGTATCTCTTTTTGTTGACGACTTTGCCGTCTACTACACCTCCACCACTTTACCACACATATTACATCGCCTTAACACCACTTTGGGTGCCATTCACAAGTGGGCATCCAAGACGGGTTTCCAGCTCTCCTTAGAGAAGACCAAGGCCATGATATTTTGCCGTGACAAACGTCATTTGCGCGGCCATACCACCGATCTGAGAATGGGGGGTTTCCGCATCCCCTTTTACGACACTGTAAAGTTTCTTGGTATGACCTTTGACACCCACCTCAATTGGATTGATCACATCAATGGAGTGAAAGCCCGCTGTCTCCAGCGCATGAACGTCGTTAAGGCTGTTGCTCGGGTCCATTGGGGGCAGATAGACCCACCTTCTATCTATCTATCTATTGCCAGATGCCTTACTCCCCTTAATGGGGGTGGCCATACATAAAAAAAACCCACCTTACTTATGCTTTATAAAGCCATAGTCCTATCGGTACTGGACTATGGCTGTCCAATATATGGTAATGCTTCCCCCGCTATTTTGCAGCGGCTCAACTCTGTCCACCACTTAGGGATCCAATTGAGCTCTGGGGCTTTTCGATCTTTCCGGATTAGTAGTCTGCTGGCGGAAGCTGGTGAGCTGCCTCTCCATCATCATCGCATATTGGTTACGATGACCTCTGCCTTTCGCTTATCGGCGTCGCCACCTACTGATCGATGTTTCGCGGACGGCCCACTGGACAATATGTCACCATCATTTCCCCTTGTAGCCATGAACCTACTTTTCACTCACAGCGTACCATTCCCTCGGGCTTCTGTGCCTGAGTGCGCCGTGGTGCATTCGACGTCCCGCCTTTTGCTTTCACCTGACTTTGTCCGGCAAGTCCACTGACGCGTTTGTTTTGCGCACTCTGGCCCTGAACCACCTGCTCTGTCACCGTCCGGCTGTTTTCATTTACACCGATGGTTCCAAGGAAGATGGCTTAGTGGGTTGTTCAGCAGTGTCTGAATATGGATCACATCAGAGCACGCTCCATCCGTTTTCCTCGGTGTTCACCGCTGAATTATTAGCTATACAGGGTGCATTGGGCTTGATAGGTGATCTCCCGTGCAACGTTCCTCACATTGTCATATGCAGTGACTCCTTAAGTGCCTTGCAGGCACTACAATGCTATGCACCACGTGACCCCCTTGTTAGGCACATTGCCAGCTTGCTTCATGTCCTGCTCCTGGGCCATACCATCACGTTCTGCTGGGTCCCTGCCCACGTCGGTCTTAGTGGGAACGAAAGAGCGGATACTCTGGCCAAGAGAGCTAGGCGGGGCACTCCTAGCGTCTCTCTCATGCGCCTACCTGACGTCTTTCCGGTACTTAAGTCTAAAGTCTGTGATAAGTGGTGTATGGAGTGGAAGAGTCTCCCTACCACTATACATCTCCGTTCTTTCAAAGATGACGTATTTCCCTGGACGACTCCTCCCTCTTCTGCTCATATTGACCAGGTTGTGCTTACCAGGCTTCGTCTTGGACATACTAGGCTAACACATGGTTACCTAGATCTCCACCTACCTATTGCCAGCAATGTCATACAGTTCTTTCGATTCCCCATATATTGTGCGAATGCCGTAACTTTAGGTATGAACGTTTGCGTTATCTCCAGAACCGTTCTCTTCCCGAATTGCTTTGTGACTCCCCTACCTTTACCTTTGCACCGCTCCGTTCCTATCTTCAAGCCATACATGTATTCCATGACTTATAACTGACCTACCCATGCATCTCCACTTCCCATACTTGGTCTCCTAGCCTTATAAGTGGCCTCTGGCTCAGTAGGCTAGAATAAAATCTTTATCATCATCATCATCTACTGCCAACCTAGAGGTTGGCAGATTGGGAGCCAAAGCGTCACATTTTTCCTTTGCCCCTCAACATTCCCTTCATAATTGCTGAGGGGCACAGGGCCTTGGGTGGGGATTTGGTTTCCCGGGTGTTTCCGCACCCTCCTCAGCTCCCCGCCTTGGAGTGGCTTCGGTCACCCGGGCTTTATTAGTGGTAAGCAGCGAGGGTTTTGTGGGGGCGCTCGTTTATGGCCTTGGCCTTGCTCTGGACCTTGGGGCTGTTCGGCCAGACAGCCTGGGGAACAGCAACAACAGCAACCCCTTTTTAGTACCACAGACCCTTCTTAAACTGCACACAATTATCTAAATATAGCGAAAATATAATTCAAAAGACGTCACAATTCACCAGTACAGAAGGGGTTAAAGAGCCTAAACCCTGTTTTAACTATTTTTGCAGTTCATCTCAGTTACGGTTTATTTATTAACATATGTCCATGTTTTATGTATTGTGTTTATGTCGTTTGTGTGTGAACAATTAGCCAGGTAATCCATATCATTTGTAAGCTATACTGAATGAATATAATAACTACAGTATGAATGTCCTTCTGTGTTGTCCATATACCTCTGCATGTGTGTGTGTGTATGTGTAAATTCATTTCCTGCCCAGTTGAGATTGAGTTCACGAAATAGCCAGTCAAACGCAGTCAAAATCCTGGTAAACCGTAATGGTTAGTGTTTAAAAATATGTCTGATAACCCAGGTTCGAATCCCAGTGGATTACATTATATGCTTTAATTAATTTAATCTGAGGTGTTTGGTGTTATGGTGAAATTAATAAAATATAGAATAACACATACTTATGAGATATTGATGTTACAATTGAGAGTATCCGCTAGGTTAGGAGAAATTATTTCAAATTATAATAAAATAGAAGTGCCGTTTTCGAGCTGCATACCAAATTCTGCGATTTTATTTTCTCTTCACAATTGATTTAAAGAAATTATATAGATATTTCGGCATTTTGTTTTATATTAACTAAACATTGAATAGGAAAACTGTATCCCCGGTAGATTGTATAGAAACTATCAGTTAACTTAGGAAAAATTATTAGCATAATAATCTCATTAATCTTACGCCTTGATTTTTTGTATACATATACAGTATATATCTGAAAGTTGGCCGGTACATAATTTGAAAATATAATAAAAAAATTACCTTAAAGTTGACCTTGACCTTTGATAAATATTGGGTTTAATGAACATAAGAAAATGGGAGTCTGCATTAAGTCAATTGGCCCACACAAGGCAGATCCCTCTTGCACCCAACCCCAATTACATGGCCTAATTATAGGCCCAGCTCACTAATTATGTTTTTTACACCAACCAACTTCACATCCAAATTCAATTAATGAAATCAACAAATACATGTGGCACTCCGAGGACTCGAACCCAGGATAGTCGCATCGAAATTCCGCGCACTATGCATTACGCTATCAAGACCTCACCAAAACGGTCAGAGGATAGACAATAGGGGTCTGTAGAGCGCCTTTTGGTCCACACCCGGCAGATCCCCCTCACACCCAATCCATCTCGTCCATATGCCTATCTAATTTTGTCTTAAAGCTCTTTATCGTTCTTGATCCCACTATAGCACTTGGTTGCCTATTCCACCTATCTACAACTGTTACCAAACCAATATTTGTCTATATTTTCTGAAACTAAATTTATCTGATCTTTGGATATGAATGGCAGATATAGCTTACACAAATAGCCTATGTAACAATGAACTTTGACCCTGACATTTTATGTTGACCTTTCAGTAGGAATATACATTATATTTCATGGTCATTCTATTAACCCTTTGAAGATTATGACGTGTTTTAGCAGTTTATTTTGTCTATCATAGACGATTTCATTCAGTTCAGAAAGGATATGTAGGATCCAGAGGCATAACTGACTTAATGTTGACCCCTTAGATTATTTGAGGTCCTTCCTAGGCTGTGTGACGTGTGTGTGTGTGTGTGTTAATGCTAGTGCTAGGTGTGACGTGTGTATGTGTGGTAATGCTAGGTGTAACGTGTGTGTGTTGGGGGGGGAGTAGTGCTAGATGTGACGGTGTGTCTGTGTGTGTGTAAGTGTGAACGTCAGTAAGAAGCGTGACATATAAGTGTGAACTGTGAAGATGTTTGGCGATTCTCAAGTGTTTGTCACCCACCCCCACACACACACACACACACACACAGCTTTATGGAGGTTCACAAATGTGCGCCACAACTGTCACCTTCTCCCTCTATCACCTCTCACCTCACTTTTATCACCTTCTGTTTGGATGCTGCTACCTCTCATCTCCTTTTCTTTCTTCTTCTCTCCTCCTCCTCCTTCTTCGCTCCCTCCTCCTCCTCGTTCTTCTTCTTGTTCGTCTCTCCCTTGTTGTTGATGTTCGTCTTTGTCTTTTTCTTCTGCTTGTTCTTCTCTCCCTCCTCCTCGATTCTTCTTTTTCCATTTTTATTTTTCTATGTGGTGATTTTTTTTTTTTTTTTTTGTATCATAATATTGTTTTGCTAAATCTTCAATGCGTTATTTCCACATAGTGATTTATTAAAGTGTATTTGTTTGTCTTTATATCGAGTGATTTCTCCGTCCGTGTATTTTTTTTTTTTTTTTTTTTTTTTTTTTTTGCAAGCTAAAACTACTTAACCCTATGAAGATTAGGATACATTTTGAACATTTATTCTCGCTATCATTACGTGATTTTAGACAATTTAGGAATGATCTGTAAGAATTATAAAGGTAAAGACTCAATTAACCTTCTAACTTCCATACATCCTTCCTAATCTGAATAAAATCGTCTAATAGGCTAATAGTCGGGCAATAGATAATAAATGCGGGTTAAGGGGAGGTTTTTAGTTTGGTCTCTAGGTATCCATCAAGCTTAAGATTACACCCCCTTGAGCCCCTTTCAAGATAAATTTGTACATTTTTCGATAGAAAAATGTCCCGGATGAAGGCCGGTTCCTCTTAAATTACAGGCTCGCTTTCGCTCGCCAGGATAAAATCGACACCTAAATGGCACGAAAGGTCTTAAAATTGACAAATGGGTCGAAAGTTCTTAAAATCGTCAAAATAATGGGGCGAACGTCTTAAAAATAGAAAAGCAATGGGGCTATACATGAGGGAGAAAGGCGTCAAGAAAAAAATCCCTCAAGTGGACACCTCCCCTTAATCCATTGCTATACCCTATTCCAACTAAGTAGGCCATAACTCTTGAACATTAACCTCTATAACTCACAAACAGCTAGAGTGAGCGAGCTAATATTTCTACCAATTGGGAAGGGTCAGCCAGGGAACGGATATGTTAATTTACAGCCCATTTGCTCTAGCCTTTTTTGAGATACAGAGATTACGGTTCACGATTTCTGGCCTACCTATTTGGAACAGGGTAATAACAAGGGCCTCCAGCAATGAACAGGCTTCGAACTATCTCACTTAACCCTTTTTACTACCACAGATCCTTCTCAAACTCCACAAAATCGTCTAAATAAAGCTAGAATAGAATGAAACAGACGTCGCCGGTACAGAAGGGGTTAATTAGTTAGATTATATCAGACACAATTGTACCTTCTTTTGTTCTATTCGTAATAGTTAACCCTTTGAAGATTATGATGTATTTGACAGTTTATTTTTGCTATCAGTAGAAGATTTTATACTGCTTAGGAAGGACCTGTGGGAACTAGAAGGGAAAAGACTTTCTCAAGCAATTCTCTGATTGCCATATACCCTTCCTAATCTGAATAAAGTAATATCATAATTGCATCATGAAGGGGTTAATCGCAGTGTAAATCTACACCCTATGTTATTATGTACAATCTACTTCACGAGTTTTGTTCCCACCAGCCTACCGTAACCTGACCTCAACTAACCCTAATATGTCCTAACTTGACCCCCCCATCCCCAGGGACAATGTTTTTAAACTCTTTCAGTCTATCAGGACACGTTCCTTCCTTAAACTTGGGCTATCATTAGGCGATATTAATCAGCTTAGGAAGGAATTCTGGAAGTCAAAGAATTAATTGATACTGTAGATTTTAACTCTTTGATTCCTAGAAACCCTTCCTAAATTGCATACAATCGTATAATAATAACCATATACTATTGAAGAAACCCATCCTCGTGTCCTGAAGGGATTAAGCAAACGAATCGGACAACAAAATAAATATAAAAATGTATTCTTAAAAAGATTGAATAATGTTTCCATTAAATAATAACATACGAAGACTCGGAAACAAATATACATAACTCTTCAAAAACTCATAGTATTAATAATAATACAAATTTCAATAGCAACGAACATGAATGAAGATCCTGATAAATATAGTTTTAAAAATATAATCTAAGAAAGATCTCGAGCCATCAGGTGACCAAGGCAAACTGGGACTGCCTTCAACCAATGCCAATACCGAAAGACAAACGAGAGAAGTAGGCTACATCATTCTTGAGTAACAGACAATTTATTCTGAATATTTTCCACTCCCAGACGATTCTCACCAATCGTCATATTTTTCATACCGTTCACCTACAACTCCTTTGGGTCGTACTTTCTTTTCATTCCTTGCACTTTCTCCTCCTTTAATTAGCTTCATAACTTTCACCTTCTTCTTCCAGGCCTCCTTACTCCTCTCAATCTCCTCCATCACAATCACAATTCATAGAATCATCTCATTATCCTTACCGTATCAAGAAATCTTCACGCTCCCGTAACGTATTCAAACACATCCCCGGCACCATCCTTTGACCTCTTCCGCGGCTGTAGTCTCCACGGGTCATCATTCGTCCGCTTTACCCCTCGCCTCGTCAGCCATATGTCAGCCTCGTGCCAAGTACCAAGTGAGGGGACATCACCAACGTTCCACTCCACCTCAGCAATCAAACGCGCATCCTGGCTCTCCTGCACCTCCATCACGGTAGCAGTTGAATTGTCCATACTTTATGAATTGTAATGTATGTATAATTGTGTTGATGTATTTTAACGTGTAATGTATTCTTAAATATGTGTAAACTGTTAATCTAACAGTTTTTAGTTAAAATACACGTAATAATAACTATTTCCTACAGTAACTTGGGAGCAATAAATTTTAGGTCTTGCTTCTTTGACTTTCTGAGACGCAATGAAGTCCGACTGTTTTATCTAGTAGACGCAATGAAGTCCGACTGTTTTATCTAGTTGCACATCATATTTGTTTTGCTCTTTTTTTTACAGTGGTTGATGTTAATAGAAAAATGCGGAATATTATATGGTTGCTAAAACAGACACTTTTATAGTGGAATGGGGCCTAGTGGTTTATAAGATAAATAATTTAATTAACACCAGGAGCTCAACACAATTTACATTAGTTACTGCATTAATATACATTTTCTATAATAACCTTGTTTAAAGAAAACTGTGTTTAATGGGTAACCTTAGCATATTTGAATTTCAAAACTTCGATCTGGAATATTAGAGATCTTTTCTGAGCTTAATATATTATGCTAGTCTAATACAAAATATAAATTATAATTTTCTCGAAGGCGTTATTGGGAATAAATGTAAACATTTTGCTTATTAAATCAACGAGTTGTCGTTGATATGTGAAGATGTGTCTACTGTAGTTTAGACAAATGTTAACCAATAAAAAGGTGTTCATATACAGTAATTATCACCTTAAAGGTTTTTCATTGCCATTGTTAAGCACTATATTTATAGTTTGCTCCTAAGAAAATAAATAATAATAATGATAATAATGATAAAATATTAATAATATAATGCCTTCCTCGATTGTCTTCAAGCGAACAATGAACTAATATATACAAAATATAACTGAAACCCAATGAACCCCCCCCCCCCGTTTAGTAGACGTGCCGTTTTGCCCAAAATCAAAACGGCATACCCAACTCTGCGATGGGATACCATCATCACTACTAATACCATCAATCACAATCAACATAATCACTACTACTGCCATCATCACTACAACTGCCACAATTATCACGAGTACTGTCATCATTACCATTACTATGATCATCATCACTACTACAATTATAATCATCACTACTACTCTCACCATCATCACTGTCCATTGTCACTAGCATCTTAATCACTACTATCATCATTGATACTACAACTATCAACCATAATTACAAATATCATCACCACCATCTTACAAGCATCATTACTACTGTTATCATTTATCCTACTGTCACCATCATCACTACTACTGCCATCATCACCATTACTATGATCTTCATCACCATAACAATGGTCATCATCACTACAAATATATGGACTCACATATAACCTTCCTAATAAGAATAACATCGCCTAATAATGACCAGAAAACAGAAAGGAAATACGTAATCGGGTCTTGAAAGGGTTAATTTGGCTTCTGAATGTATAGTGGACTTAACGCTAGCTAATCCGACGTTTTAGTTTTGTTTTTATTGGTATATGTATTTATATATATATTTATTTATATATTTATATATTCGTATATGTATTTATTTATATATTTATTTATATTATCATCACAACGTTCGTGTGTGGAAGATCTACTGTTTGTAACCCTTTCAAGCTCCAATACGCATTTCTGTTTTGTTTTCTGGTAATTATTAGACGATTTTATTCAGATTAGGAAGGGTATATGGAAGACAGAGGGTTGATTGAGATAGTCTTTACCCGTTTAATACCCACAGATCCTTCCTAAGCTGCATAAAATCGTCTATATGATAGCCAAAATATACTGCTAAAACACGTCAGAGCTTCAAGGGGTTAATACTATCTGGTCCGCTGTCTTGTGGGTTATTATGGTTTTTGGTTTAATGAATATTGAGGATTTTAGCTTGTTTTGGCAATTTTCGAGCAATGTATTTTAGTGTTTCCCCTAGAGTCTAGGGGAAAAAATAGGGCCTAGACTAACTAACACGCCTTCCCAGACTTCCAGCAAGCTAAAAACTGGCTGCCCGACCCCTTTCAATTTTTTTTTTTTTTTGTTTTTTTTTTTTTTTTTTTAGATAGAAATATGTCCCGGATGAAAGCCAATTTCTTATAATTTACACGTTTGCTATCGCTGGCCGAAAAAAATATCGACACCTGAATGAGGTGAAGCGTCTTATTATCGCCAAACTAATGGGCTGAAACGGGAATGTCCAGAAAGACCTTCCCCACGGACCAAATAGGGTTAAGATTGTATTTGTATTGTTCTTGTTCTCTCTCCCCCCGTCCCTCTCCCCCGTCTCATCTCTCATTCTTCCTACACCTATTATTCCTCTCCTTCCCCCACCTCCCTCATTCGGAACCCCCCCTAACCTTATTCACCCTCCAACAGTCAATCTCCCCCCCCCCCCCTCTCCTTCCCCACCATCCCCTCCCTTCCCCCTTCCCTCTCATTCTCCCTTCCCTCCCTCCTTCCCCCTCCCTCCCAACATTCTCAATATCCATCCCCCCTTAACCTTCTTCCCCCCACTGTCCCTCTCCCCCAATTACTCCCCTCCCCCCCCTTCCCCTCCCTCCTCCTCTCTCCTACCGCTCCCCCCAACACTCTCAATCTTCCTCCCCCTTCCCCCCCCCCCCCTTGTCTGGCTGCTCTGATAGAGATGTCAAGAAGGGTTTAATGGGCAGTATGACAGGCGGGGATAATTTGTAAGAGGGTGTTAACGGCGCCCCCCTACCTGTGTTAAGGCTTACCTCCATGACCCCGCCATATGAGCCGAAATCTATACCCCCAGACCCTCACCTTGACCCCAGACACACTCATTTACACACTCACACCTGTCCTACACACCACACTGACCCTCACACTCACAGAAGGCAGATCCCTCTCACACCCAACCCATTTCGTCCATATGTCTATCTAATTCTATTCCACATGTCTACAACTCTGTTACCAAACCAGTGCTTGCCTATATCCTTCCTGAAACGAAATGTATCCAATTTTGAAACCATTTATTCGAGTTCTCTCGCTATCACTGAGTTTCAATACACCTTTCATGTCCCCTTTATTAATCCCACTAACCCATTTGAACACCTCTAGCATATCTCCTCTAACTCTGCGTCTCTCTAACGAATGTAACCTATTGTATTCATTTCACTCCAACACCAGACACCTCCCAATCAAATTCACGAAAGCATGTGATCCACCGTGATTCGAACCTGGGTTACCACACACATATTTTAAACACTATAACTATTACACCATCAAGACAGTTATAAATACAGCACATGACTACGATTAGCCTAATATCCATTTATCGAATACTGGATATCTAATCATGTACTATAGACTCAACTGCACCATGTATAGCCTAATGGTTAAGTGAGAGGAAAGGATATTCATGGGGCACATATCATATAGACTGACCTCGCTACGAAATATTTGTCATTCTTCGTTGTACTCTCTCCAAGGAATTTATGTCCATTCTGTAATAAGGACACCAAAATTGAACAGCATAATCCATATGTAGCCTTACTAACCCTTGATAAAGCTTCAAGATTACGTCTGCTGTTCTGTTACTCACACTTCTAGATATACATTCAAGACCTCTATTACCCTCACACACTTACCCTCACACCTGTTCTCTACACACTCACACCTGCTGTCCTACACACTCACACTTACACCTACCGTTCACACCTCCATCTGTAGTACACACACACACACACACACACACACACACACACACACACACACACACACACACACACACACACACTTTCCACACTTACACCTACCGTTCACACCTCCATACTTACACTTGTAGTACACACCTGCACACACACACACACACACACACACTTTCCACACTTACACCTACCGTTCACACCTCCATCTGTAGTACACACCTGCACACACCCACACTTTCCACACTTACACCTAAAGTTCACACCTCCATGCCTACATCTGCAGTACACACCTGCCGTATCTATTGAGTGGGTTCGAATCCTGGTCAGGATACCTCTCTCCCACACCTGCCGTACACTGATTTAACCCTTTGAATACTAGGGACGTGTGTCGTATTTTATTCTAGCTATATGTTGACGATATTATGCAGCTTGGGAAGGATCTGTGGTATTTAAAAGGATTAGTTTGTTATGGAGAGCAGATTTTAAATGGTTGGTTGAAATAGTTTGAAGCCTTATTATTGCTATCGATCCTTCCTAAGCTGAATAAAATCGTATTATGGTTGCCAGAATATGATAACAAGGACGTCCCTGGTGCTGAATGGGTTAAATCAGTTATACAGTATATAATATACTGTATACCAGGGAAATAAGAAGTTGTCAGCTGCTTATAGACATTTATAATAATCGATGTTCTTCAGAGCTCTCTTAGTGTATACCTCCTCACTTACGCAGAGTAGGGAGCACCTGCCATTCAACACATTTCCATCCCTATTATGTCCAACTCTCTAACCCAAGAGTGAACCGATTTTTCCAGTCTCTTCTACTCAACAAGTAAGCTCTGGAAATTTCTACCCTAATCTTGAAAGGGTTAAGCCTAAGTGTCTACAGTATCAGCTACTCTCCAAACACCTATATTTGCTCTTAGACTTTGTAAACATAAACAGTATATATGCCTCTCATACGCCTTCCCAATGTCAACACAGGAACTCAAACCTTAAATACGAATAAGAGTATATTACCTGAATATATTTTACTCATAAGCTACGTGCGTGAGGTGAGTGAGTGTGTGTGAAGAGAGTGAGTCTGTTAGGTGAGTGAGTGTGAGTATATGAGGAGAGACCATGTTTATAGTGATGAATGAGTGACAATATGAAGTGCATAAGGTATGAGTAAAATGAGGAAGGTGGATGACTAAAGGTGTAAGATATGAATAACGTGAGTAAAGGTGCAGGATATGGTTGAAATGTATGAGTAAAGGTGTAAGATATGAGTAAAGTGGGTGAGTAAAGGCATAATGTATGAGTAAAGTCATTAAGGTGAGTGAATAAAGGTATAAGATAGGAGTAGAATATGAGCAAATGTATGAATAAGGTGTATAAGATAAATAAGGCCTAGGTTCGAATCCACACGGTATTTCTATAGCCTCTCATTAACAAGCTCCCAAGTATTTCTAGCGGGTGTGAGAGAGAGAGAGGTCAAGTGGCTGTGTGACCTCCCTTAATGACCTGTGACCTGTCAGCAGGGACCAGATGACACACTTCACCCCCTCAATGACCACCTCACCCCCCCCCCCCTATGACCACCTCATCCCCTCCTCGCTCCCCCTCCCTCACACACGACACACCAGCACCCCCCACCCCCCCCCCCCCCCCCCCCCCCCCTTTCATTAAGAAGATTGTTATTTATGTATTTATATAATATATATATACTGTACAGTATATATATATATATATATATATATATATAATTATTATTCTGTATTAGATTTCTCCGTAGATCTCCATCATGCTTAAACAGATACCCACAAGACTCCTCTTCGAGATCAATTTGTAAATTTTTCGGTAGAAAAATGTGCCGGCCGCAGACCGATTACTCCCATATTGCAGGCTAGCTATCGCTCGCCAGGAACAAAAAATCAACTACTAGTTGGCATAATGTAATGGTCTAGTAATTGTCAGAATATAATAAAAGGGATGTCCCTGGTACTGAATGGGTTAATGTCTGTCTGATGTTGAATAGGGTGGGTAAGTGTAGGAACATGATTGTATATTTCACTCGATATGAAGAAATGAAGCTTAGATATTACTGATACCAATTAATGATCAAAACATACTTGGACCCGAGACATGACTTATTAGCGCGACTGTACGTACTACATCTGGATTTATTTCTCAGTTTTATCGTTTGCAGGATAGATTTGGAAGAAAGATACACTGTTGTTGTTCTACTCTGTCTATAGTCGGGTTCGTTTCAATTGACGCGAGTTTCAGGCTATAAGGAAGTTGGAGCTGTAGACATCGATGGTAAATAGAAATGCAATAATTATGTAGGTTTTTGATGGCTAAAGAGTATGTTGAACTGGGTTTTGATGGCTAAAGAGAATGTTGAACTGGGTTTTGATGGCTAAAGAGTATGTTGAACTGGGTTTTGATGGCTAAAGAGTATGTTGAACTGGGTTTTGATGGCTAAAGAGTATGTTGAACTGGGTTTTGATGGCTAAAGAGTATGTTGAATTGGGTTTTAAGTATTTAAAAATATACTACAACCGTTTTTAACAGGTAATTCTGCTGAATATCAATATCTACAGCTCCAACTTCCTTATAGAACGAAACTCGCAAGTGGTCATTTGACGGTAAATTGAAAAGTTATTTTGAAGATTTTGTAGTGAAATATGGTGCTCATTATATACACTTGTTCTTCATATGATGCCGAGACGTAGTAGTTTCAGATTTTCCCATTAAATATCGATACATTAGCTGCTAAGTGATTCAATTTATCGTCAGGTGAAAAGAAATAGAGTATAGTTCTTCTAATGGGCCACTTGCGAGTTTCTGGTTGTAAGGAAGTTGGAGCTGTAGAAATCCGTACATTCAACAACTCTCTCCCTGCATCCATCTTTCCCTCATCTTATAACTTACATTGCTTCAAACTTCGTGTGTCCAGACATTTTGGCTCGAACACTCATTATTTTGGCCCTGACACTCTTTCAACTGTGGGGGAGGCACTCGTCACAGGCAGTTTTGCTTTTTGTCTCCCTCATCCACATATACTATACAAAAAATATATATATCGATATTTATCAGAGTTACCAGCTCAAATATGGTTGTAGGGGACATATAAACACATCATATGGTTGTAGGGGACATATAAACACATCATATGGTTGTAGGGGATATATAAACACATCATATGGTTGTAGGGGACATATAAACACATCAAATATGGTTGTAGGGGACATATAAACACATCATATGGTTGTAGGGGACATATAAACACATCAGATATGGTTGTAGGGGGACATATAAACACATCAAATATGGTTGTAGGGGATATATAAACACATCAAATATGGTTGTAGGGGACATATAAACACATCAAATATGGTTGTAGGGGACATATAAACACATCAAATATGGTTGTAGGGGATATATAAACACATCAAATATGGTTGTAGGGGATATATAAACACATCAAATATGGTTGTAGGGGACATATAAACACATCAAATATGGTTGTAGGGGATATATAAACACATCAAATATGGTTGTAGGGGACATATAAACACATCAGATATGGTTGTAGGGGACATATAAACACATCAGATATGGTTGTAGGGGGACATATAAACACATCAGATATGGTTGTAGGGGACATATAAACACATCAAATATGGTTGTAGGGGACATATAAACACATCAAATATGGTTGTAGGGGGACATATAAACACATCAAATATGGTTGTAGGGGACATATAAACACATCAAATTGAAATAAATATAATTTCTATTCGTCACAGACCTACACATTTTACCAATTTCTGCTACATATTGATGTTTGCGGCTCCAACTTCCTTATAGCCTAACACTTGCCAGTGGCCAATCCTCCCTTTGCCCTCCCACGCTCTTTTATCTTGATCTTCCGTATCCTCTTTCATCTTAACACTCATACCTTTAATAGCCCTCTCAAACCATTCTTATTTACCTTTTATCTGCCTTTGTTTTACCTTAGTACTATCTGATCCGACGTATTGGGGGTTATTTTGATAGTTATGGGTTGAAGCCCATTGAAACCCGGTAGGGGACCCCTTTTGAAATAGTTCAGATTATTATTTTTGTTTACTTATGCTTTTATGTTTCGAAAAAAAAAAAAAAAAAAAAAAAAAAAAAAAAATGTACTCTACCCTTTCGATAATTGCGGTATGGGTGGATATTTCCCATACAAACGATACTTGATACATGGGTACACTATGTACCCCTATAGAGCAAAAAGCTGTGTGGGGGTGCAGAACCCAAGGAGACGGTTGAACACAACTAACTTATGGGAAGCGGTTCTGGTAAGATAGGTGTGCTATGGCCTCATCATGTAAGAGAGGTGTGCTATGGCCTCATCATGTAAGATAGGTGTGCTATGGCCTCATCATGTAAGATAGGTGTGCTATGGCCTCATCATGTAAGATAGGTGTGCTATGGCCTCATCATGTAAGATAGGTGTGCTATGGCCTCATCATGTAAGATAGGTGTGCTATGGCCTCATCATGTAAGATAGGTGTGCTATGGCCTCATCATGTAAGATAGGTGTGCTATGGCCTCATCATGTAAGATAGGTGTGCTATGGCCTCATCATGTAAGATAGGTGTGCTATGGCCTCATCATGTAAGATAGCTGTGCTATGGCCTCATCATGTAAGATAGGTGTGCTATGGCCTCATCATGTAAGATAGGTGTGCTATGGCCTCATCATGTAAGATAGGTGTGCTATGGCCTCATCATGTAAGATAGGTGTGCTATGGCCTCATCATGTAAGATAGCTGTGCTATGGCCTCATCATGTAAGATAGGTGTGCTATGGCCTCATCATGTAAGATAGGTGTGCTATGGCCTCACCATGTAAGATAGGTGTGCTATGGCCTCATCATGTAAGATAGCTGTGCTATGGCCTCATCATGTAAGATAGGTGTGCTATGGCCTCATCATGTAAGATAGGTGTGCTATGGCCTCATCATGTAAGATAGGTGTGCTATGGCCTCATCATGTAAGATAGGTGTGCTATGGCCTCATCATGTAAGATAGGTGTGCTATGGCCTCATCATGTAAGATAGGTGTGCTATGGCCTCATCATGTAAGATAGGTGTGCTATGGCCTCATCATGTAAGTTTTGCGTAGTGGGTCGTTGTGGAGAACTATAGGTAGCGTCAACGAACTTGACAATAATCTTGACCCCTTAACTTCTCATAACTCAGAAGGGCCTAGAGGAAACTGGCTGTAGATATCCACACCTATTTCCTGGTGGGCTCTTCCCAAATATTAAAAAATTTCAGCTCGATTGCTTTAATTAATTTTGAGTTATAAGAAGTTAAGGGGTCAAGATTATTGTCAAGTTCGTTGGCGCTACCTTTAGTTGAATAGTGTAAGGTAGAGTCATCAGCATATGAATGGATAGGTTTAGAGGTACAGTTGAGAAGATCATTAATGAATAATATAAATAGAACTGGCGATAGGACAGAACCCTGAGGAATGTTGAGGAAATGAACGATGGCCATCCACAACCGCAGCTATGGAACGGCCAGAAAGGAAATTAGAGATAGAGGCACAAATGGTGGAATAGAAACCGAAGGAGGGTAGTTTAGAATTTATTGAATATACTGGTCACTCAGTTGAATCTAAAGTATCTGGGATATAGCAATATATATCATTGTCTAGTTTGGGTCCTATACAGATTCAAATCGGTACGTAGCTATTATATTTCACGACAGGACGTCAACATTTTACAAAACTAGTCGCCTAAATGAAGGACTTTTGGTCTAAATGAAGTCTCCATTGACCCAAATAACCTGCCTCCCCCCCCCCCAGACAACTGACCCCCCCCCCCCCCCCCACCTTCATACAAGCAACACAGAATCAAACCCATTAAGGGGAGTTGGGTCGTTTTTCTAGATCCCCTTCTCCCTCATGTTTAGCCCCATCAGTTTTCAGATTATAAGACGTTCGGTCCATTAGTTTGGCGATTTTAACACCTTTCGCCCCATTTCGTTGTCAATTTTAAGACCTTTCGTGCCATATAGGTGTCGATTTTATCCTGGCGAACGATAGCGAGCCTGAAGTTTTAAGAGGAACCGGCCTTCGGCCGGTAAATTTTTCTATCGAAAAATGTATAAATTTATCTTGAAGAGGGGTGTAGTGGGTGTTTCTCTAAGCTTGATGGAGGTCTAGGGAGGAAACTAAAAAAACAAATAAATAAATAAATATATGACAAAAGTAACCAAAAATCGACCCAAATAACCTGCCTCCCCCTACCCCAGACAGCTGACCCTCTTCACCCCCCACCCTCCCCACCACCGCCACCTTCATACAAAAAAAAAAAAAAAAAAAAAAAAAAGCAACACAGAATCAAACCCATTAATTTTTATATCCCTTTATCCCCCATCTTCTCCTCGCCTTCACCCTTTATTGTCTCTCCTTCTCTATTATTCCTATCCCTTCCTTATTATACTCTTTCTTTCACCCCCCCCCTCTCTCTCTCTCTCTCTCTCTCTCTCTCTCTCTCTCTCTCTCTCTCTCTCTCTCTCTCTCTCTCTCTCTCTCTCATCTATTATTCTATCCTTTCCTTATTATACTCTTTCTTTCACCCCCCTTCTCTCTCTCTCTCTCTCATCTATTATTCCTATCCTTTCCTTATTATACTCTTTCTTTCACCCCCCTTCTCTCTCTCTCTCTCTCTCTCTCTCTCTCTCTGTATCTCTGTATACTCTCTGTATCTCTGTATACTCTCTGTATCTCTGTATACTCTCTGTATCTCTGTATACTCTCTGTATCTCTGTATACTCTCTGTATCTCTGTATACTCTCTGTATCTCTGTATACTCTCTGTATATCTGTATACTCTTTCTGTTACCCTCTCCACTCTCTTCAGCCTCCAGACCTCCTTTCCTCTCCTCGTCCTCCTCCTTCCCCTCAATTATACTAATACAGTAATTCAAGAAGAAATACCACAGATCGCAACGTAAACAACATTGGTAACTATGGAGCGTTGGCTGTGACAGACGTGGGGAAATACCCATAGGCAGAGTAGAGAACCAAAGTTTAAGCCGCTGTCACACGAGCGCTTTTTCCGTCAATTTACCATGAACAAGGTTTTTCTCGTATCATTTCGGGACATTTTCGCACTGGTATCGGTAACTAGACTGAAGGTAGATTATGTTAGGCGGCTGAATTCTGATAAAGTGTAATTTGTTAAGCTTCGAGACCATAATTGCCCGTAAAAATTGCTCGAAAAAAGGCTCGTGTGACTCCGGCTTTATTCTACGTTTCGACGGTGAAGGTTTCTTCAGGAACCCTGAAGAAACCTTCACCGGCGAAACGTAGAATAAACTTTGGTTCTCTACTCTGCCTATGTGTATTTGGTTCTCTACTCTGCCTATGTGTATTTGGTTCTCTACTCTGCCTATGTGTATTTGGTTCTCTACTCTGCCTATGTGTATTTGGTTCTCTACTCTGCCTATGTGTATTTGGTTCTCTACTCTGCCTATGTGTATTTGGTTCTCTACTCTGCCTATGTGTATTTGGTTCTCTACTCTGCCTATGTGTATTTGGTTCTCTACTCTGCCTATGTGTATTTGGTGCTCTACTCTGCCTATGTGTATTTGGTTCTCTACTCTGCCTATGTGTATTTGGTTCTCTACTCTGCCTATGTGTATTTGGTTCTCTACTCTGCCTATGTGTATTTGGTTCTCTACTCTGCCTATGTGTATTTCCCCACGTAAATAACATATCTGCCTACTTTTTTACCCATGGCCGAAACTATTTGTTTTTCCAGGATCTGATATATAGTATTAGCATAGACTACTAATTGATCTTTCTTCCTGTCCTATCTGAAATTCCATGTAAGTTTGTCCATATTGTGTTGTGTTTTGTTCTCAACTATTTTCAAGCCAGTGTAAGCTGGATAGTAAGAAGGATAGTAAAGCAGAAGGTTCCGTGGGTGGGAGGAACCTTCGGCCTTACTATCCTTCTCTCTTCCTAGTATTTATATAGTTATATAATAGCTTAGCAGTGTAGATATCCAAAATGCCCTGTAAGGACCAATAGGTCTGTTACAGTTTGTAAGTCCTTAGTATTCTTCTTCTTCCTCTCCTCCTCCTCCTCCTCCTCCTCTTCTGTAGGAATCATAGGAGCTAGATCTATGAACATTAACCCTCTATGACTTCAACAGGTCTGCCGTAAACTGAATAAAATCTGTTATTGGTAGCCAGAGTAAAATGTAAAAGGCACAATCGAACTGAAAGAGTTAATTTTGTCCACCCCTCCCCCTCCATTCATCCCTCCAGTCCCATTTATCTCCTTTCTTAATTTACCTCCCATTTATCTCCTTTCTTAATTTACCTCCCCCCTCCTTCTCTCCCTCATTCTCTCTCCTTCTTCCTCCGTCTCCCTCCTTCCCTCCCCCTTATCCCTCCTTCCCTCACCCCCATACTCCCTCCTTCTTTCCCCCCTCTCCTCAATCACCCCCTCCCTCCTCCCTCCCCCTCCCCCCTCTCCGATTGAGCCGTCACTGTGACAGCCGTAACTAATTTGTTCAAGTCTGGCTACATCTGTGTGTGTGTGTGTGTGTGAGAGAGAGAGAGAGAGAGAGAGAGAGAGAGAGAGAGAGAGAGAGAGAGAGAGAGAGAGAGAGAGAGAGAGAGAGAGAGAGAGGAAAAAATAACATACATATATGAATACATATATACATAAATAAATATATAAGTACACATATACTGTATATATATATATATATATATATATATATATATATATATATACATATATATATATATATAATATATATATATATATATATATATATATATATATATATATATATATATATTCTGTATATATACTGTATAAATTATATCGTAACAATAATAGGATAGATATTTTGAGATCGAATCTAGACTTCTGATATTTAGTTTTAATTAGGCCAATGTTTTCCTATTCTCAGTATGAAAAATATTTATTTGACTTGTCTTTCAAGATACCATTACGCATTTATTTTCTATTGCCTTGCTATTATTAGACGATTTTGTTAGGAATAGGAAGGTCAATTTAGTTACCATTATAATAGTTACCATTTGAATTCCCACATATCCTTCATAAGCTGACTAAAATAGTTTAATTATAGCCAGAATTGACTGCCAAAGTGCGTCTAAATCTTCAATTTACCAATCTAGCAATTTGTTTGCATAGTTTACCTAAATTTAGTAGATAATCTCTAAGGGATTAAGCGATTTTTTCTGGACCCTTTCTCCCTCATGTTTAGCCCCATTAGTTTTGAAATATTATAACGTTCGCCCCATTAGTTTGGTGATTATAAGACCTTTTGCCGTATTTCTTTGCCCATATTAAGGGTCTTGATTTTGTTTTTCATTTTAAAGCTCTAGGAAGGAAGCTTTAACAAAATATGTAATAATATTAACCCTTTGAAGCTCTGACGCGTTTTAGCAGTTTATTTTGGTTCATTAGACGATTTTATGCAGCTTAGGAAGTATCTGTGGGTATTAAAAGGGTAAATACTATCTCAATCAACCCTTTGACTTCCATATACCGTTGCTAATCTGAATAAAATCGTCTAATAGTAGCCAGAAACAGAACAGAAACGCGTATTGGAGCTTGAAAGGGTTAATAACTAAAAAGCATCGAAGCACGATCAAAATAATATAATTAGTAAAATGCCTATTAAATAATTGTAGCAAGCTCAATTCTTATCGTTGGTATTTGCATGGGTTTTCCATATTTAGAACATTGATTTTCAGTTATACATACTTGGTCAATAATTACATATATAAGCAAATGTGTATTATTCATATATGTATTCTTATTTTGTAACCCTCTCAAGAACAATTTACGCATTTCTGTTTTGGTTTCTGGCTATTATTAGACGATTTTATTCAGATTGGGAAGGGTATGTGGAAGTCAGAGGGTTAATGGAGATAGTCTTTACCCTCATAAGTCCCACAGATTCCTCCTAAGCCGAATACATCGTCTAATGATAGCCAGAATAAACTGTCAACATGAAGAGAGTGCATGGTCGGTGACTTGGATAGTAAAGCGAAGGGGGTTGGTTTTGCTGGACCCCCTTCTCCCTCGTGTTTAGCCCCATTATTTATGAGATTATAAGACGTTCGCCCCCATTCGTTAGTCGATGTTAAGATCTGTCGCCCTGTTTATTTCTCAATTTTAAGACATTGCGTGCCATTTAGATGTCTGTTATTTCCTGGCGAGCGATTGTTGCTTTGGAGGAACTGGCCAGGACATTTATCGACTGAAAAATATATTAAATCATCTCGAAAGGGAATCTTGAGGATATTTGATATAGCTATATGATGGTAGTCTTGGAAGGAAACTTGAGTAATAAATAAATAAATAAATATATATATATACATATGTATACAGTATATGTATGTATAATTGTATATATACAGTATATATATATATTTTTTTTTTCTATGTGAGTGAGGGAGACAAAAGGCAGAACTGCCTGTAGAGAGTGCCTCCCCCATAGTTGAAAGAGTTACAGGGCCAAAATCAAGGGACTTTCGAGCCAAAATGCCTGGACACACGGGAGTTTGAAGCAATTTAAGTCATAGGAGGAGGGAAATACTGATTATGTGAGAGTTCCAGAGCTCAGCTGTTGAATATATATATATATATATATATATATATATATATATATATATATATATATATATATATATATATTCTAATTAATTCACAAATAAAATATTAATTACATAATTAATAATGCCATGGCTCCATCTTAAGGGGGGATGGGTCACTTTTCTGGTCCCTCTTCTTCCTCATGTTTAGCCCCATTAATTTTCAGATTTTATGACGTTGGGCCCATTAGTTGCCGATTTTATGACTTTTCGTCCCACTTCTTTGTCAATATTAAGACTTTTCGTGTCATTTAGGTGTTGATTTTTCCTGGCGAGCGATAGCAAGCCTGTAATTTAAGAGGAAGCGGCCTTCGGACGGGACATTTGTCTATCGAAAAATGTACACATTTATCTTGAAGGAGGGTCTTGGGCGTGTGATTGTACAAGCTTGATGGAGGTCTAGGGAGGAAACTAACAAAATAGTAAAACACAAATATAAATTAGCAAATAAATACGCCCATCCCCCCTTAATAAATACGCTCATCCCCCCTTAATAAATACGCCCATCCCCCCTTAAATACATACGCCCATCCCCCCTTAAATATGCCCATCCCCCTTAATAAATACGCCCATCCCCCCTTAAATACGGCCATCCCCTCTTAATAAATACGGCCATCCCCTCTTAATAAATACGGCCATCCCCTCTTAATAAATACGGCCATCCCCTCTTAATAAATACACCCATCTCCCCTTAAATACGCCATCCCCCGCCCATCCCACCTTAATACGCCCATCCCCCTTAATAAATACGCCCATCCCCCCTTAATAAATACGCCCATCCCCCCTTAATAAATACGCCCATCCCCCCTTAATAAATACGCCCATCCCCCCTTAAATACGCCCATCCCCCTTAATACGCCCATCCCCCTTAATACGCCCATCCCCCCTTAATAAATACGCCCATCCCCCCTTAATAAATACGCCCTTCCCCCTTAATAAATACGCCCATCCCCCCTTAATAAATACGCCCATCCCCCCTTAAATACGCCCATCCCCCTTAATACGCCCATCCCCCCTTAATACGCCCATCCCCCCTTAATAAATACGCCCATCCCCCCTTAATAAATACGCCCATCCCCCTTAATTATTCGGCTATTATGACAAATATAGTTGTTTTATATATATATATTTTTTTTTGCTGGACCCCCTTCTCCCTCATGTTTAGCCCCATTAGTTTTGAGCATGAAGGCGTTTGCCCCATTAGTTTTGCTATTTTAAGACCTTTCGCTGCATGTCTGTCAATTTTCAAAACATGTTCTGCCATTTAAGTATCGATTCGGCTTTTGACCGAGACATTTTTCAACCGAGTATACACAAATTGATCTGGAAGGGGGGGGGGGGGGGTTCTTGTGGGTATTTTTTAAAAGTTTGATGGAGGTCTAGGGAGGAAACTAAAAAAATAATAATTATATATCAAAATAAATAATTAAATATATAAATTAAGGAGTTTTGTGATTTTTTTCTTCTGCACATAATATTTGTTATAACTAATTAATCCATCAAGTTAAGTTAGGTGTTAAAAGGCAAATGTTATACATGATTTAATGTATTTATAATCACCCTAGTTTATCTCTAGATAAGTGTATATATTTGTTTTAAGAGGGGTACAGTTTATATATCGGTTTCTTCCTTTTTTTCTTTCGTTTTATATATATACGGTATATATATATTAGTTTCGTCCCTAGACCTTCATCAACCTTTAAAACAAAAATAATGATGCTAAACATGAACGAGAAGGTGGTCCAGAAAAAAAAACTAATACTGTATTCTCCTTAATGAAAAAACAAAAAAAAAAATCTCATGATTTAGCAATATCCATGATAAATTAAAATGTAAATCTTGCAAAACAAACAAACCAAAACAGGAACCGCACAATATAGAAACAAATAACTTATCAAAATCACCATGTGGAATAACGCATTGAAGATTTAGCAAAACATGACTATGAAAAAACAACACAAAACACAAAACCACATAAAAACATAAGGATAAACTGCAAGATAAGAGGGGCAACATGGCACTGCTATAAAAAAAAAACTCTGGGTAAATTCTCCCCATCAAAAACAAATGGCCAGTGTCACCAACCCTGTCACATGACCGCCCCTCCCGCCAGCTGTATTATGTCAACAAAGGGGCGGGGCTACTGGGCGGAGACTCAGCCTCCACCAATGGTCGGCCGTCTCAGTGCAGCCACATGATTGGTCCACTACTCACGCTCCCACGTTCCCTCATTGGCTGGGCGGGAGCTTTTATTCCGTCATAACGTATCATACGCGAAAAAAGGGGAATGCAAATTAGGAAACTGTTTACCGCGTGATCTAAACGGTTCTGATGACGGCGCGTGGGAATTATGGATTTAGAATATGGATTTAGGATGAGGAGGATGAAAAAGAAAATATGATGTGGTACGATAACATAGGAGTTGGAATATATCATTAGAAGATTATCAAGACAGTGTTTATATACTTTTTTCACGCCTTTTTATATCCTGATTTGTTCATATTGTGCGAAGTACGGCCGGAAGAAATATGTGAACTTTGCAACACCAATAATTCATATTTGTTTTCACCAACCCACCAATTAATTTACAAATAAACTTAACTAATGAAATCAATGAAAGTAATGAATACATGTGGTACTCCAAGGACTCGAACCTAGGGTACTTATACCGAAATTCCGCACACTAAGCATTTGGCTATCAAGACTCAATAAAAGTGCAACTAATAGCAGCTAAACTGAATGAAATTGTTTAACAATGGCCAGAATAAAGTTTCTAAACTTGTCATAATCCTTAAGAAATTTGGTGGTATGTGTATGTGAGTGTTAACCCATTGAGGATCATGACGCGTTTTGACAGGTTATTTTGGCTATCATTAGACGATTTTATACATCTTAGAAAGGATCTGTGGGAATTAAAAGGGTAAAGACTGTCTCAATTAACGCTCTGTTTTCAATATACCCTTCCTAATCTAAAAAAAAACAAAAAACGTCTAATAATGGCCAGAAGAAAACTGTCAAAACACGTCGTGATCCTCAAAGGGTTAATATTATCTGTATGCCGATATTTAAAACCTCGCATTATGTAATAATAATAATAATAATAATAATAATAATAATTAGATAAATAATAATAATAATAATTATAATAATAACACTAATACTAATAGTAAATAAATAAATAAATAATGGTAATAACAATAACATATAAGACCTCTGAAGTTATGGCCGATTCACTGACTATTCTAAAGCGTAATATTCAGTATATATATACTGTATATATATATATATATATACTAGTCAGTAGTCACAACTTAACCCGATCAGTACGATGGTGTTTATATTCTGGGAACCATTAGCAGTTCTTAGGAAAGGTCTCTCTAATTTGATTGTTGTGCATCCAGAGATAGAGATACATTTGTTGTTACTTGCTAATATTAATAGTTTTTTATAAGCCACCTAATATATGGAAATGTGTTGTTGACAATACTGGAGCTTAAGGAGAGGTTTATTTATATATATAGATTTATTGAATATTATTTTTTTAGTTACCTCCCTATAGACCTCCTATAAGCTTATAACAATATCCGCAAGAACACCCTTCGAGATTAATGTGTACATTTTTCGGTAAAACAGACCCAATCGAAGGCCGGTTCCTCCTAATTGCAGGCTCGCTATCGCTGGTCAGAAAAATATCGACACCTAAATGGCACGAACTGTCTTACAATTCACAAGGAAATTAGTCGAAAGGTCTAAAATCGCCAAGCTAACGGGGCGAATTCAAAATTAATTGGGCTTAACATAAGGGAGAAGGGGGTCCATAAAAAACAAATACCTCCCCTTAAGCAATATTTATTTAGCCCACCACTGCATCAACCTTCTCAATATACGATGACGTCAATCTAACTAAGGAAGGACCTGTGCAAAGCAAAGAAGTATTAATATCGTTCAGCTCTACGACTCATAGGTCAGACTTTAATATGATTTGGCTGTGCAAAATTAGGTAATTTAAACAACTTATGTTTGTTATTTAAGAGGACTTGTCAATCTCACGTGCAGAGTTTTGATATTGTTCCCTAGTCAATCCACAAGGAAACAGATCATGTGTATTTTTGTGATCATATCTATTTTCTTTCCCCCTAAACCCTCGCATGCCATGATGCCCGAAAGCTGCCCTCTGCGGCCCCCCAGTGAAGTGAAGGGCAACACAAGAGGGAGAGAGGGGGGGGGGGGGGGTTATGAGGGAGGGGTGAGAAGAAGCGTGGAGGGGCGACGGAGGCTGGTGGGAGGGGTGAGGGAAAAGGGAGGCATTGGAGGGTGGTGGAGAGGGGAGGGGTGATGGATGGTGGAGATGGAGATGGAGAGGGGAGGGGGGGGGGGTGATGGATGGTGGAGTTGGAGAGGGGAGTGGGAGGGGTGATGGATGGTGGAGGTGGAGAGGAGAGTGGGGGTGATGGATGGTTGAGTTGGAGAGGGGAGTGGGTGATGGGAGAGGGAGGGCGGCATTGGAGGGGGGTAAGGGATGGTGGAGGTGGAGAGGGGAGGGTGTGGAGGTGGAGAGGGGAGGGTGTGGGGTGGGGTTGTGGGTGGTATTGAAGGGTGTGGGGTGGGATGGTGGAGTTAATGAGGGAAGGGTGTCACTAACGGGGTGGGGTTGTGGTATATCTGTAGGAAGAATTACGTCAACTAAAAGATACTCACAGAAGATCCCTGGAAAAGGCTAAACAAAACAACCTTGTGTAACTTCAGCTCCAAATCGCTCTTACGGGGTTTGAGGTATATGTTCTGTGTTATTGGTTTTATGATCAAACAATTAGATCCCTGGAAGAGGCTAAACGACTTCATTTCAGCTCCACATCGCTCTCACTTCTATAACTTATGGTCGATTGGTGTAGTTAGGGTTCGAGGCAGTTGTTTTGCACTTCACATATTCCGTAAAAAACAGGGTACCGTTCCTCGCCCTATATAAAGCCGGTGTCACACGAGCTCTTTTTCCGTCAATTTTTACTGGCAATTGTAGTCTGGCAGCTTCAAAATTCAAGTTATATCAGAAATCAGCCACCTAGCATAATATAAATTCAGCCTAGTTTCCGACCCCAATGTAAACAAACCTTAAAACATTACGAGAACAAACTTGCTCATCGAAAATTGCCTGAAAAAGCGTTCGTGTGACAACGGCTCAAGTCGATGGTCTGCGAGATATACACCGTAACCCAATGTGCGGTATGCATAGTAACCAAAGTATCATTGTGCTGCATAAATAATCCGAAGGGCTGCGTGGTATAATCTCTTATTTGTTTTCACCAACTCGCCAATTAATTTACAAATATACCTAACTAATGAAAATAATAAATACATGTGGTACTCCAAGGACTCGAACCTAAGATATTCACACCGAAATTCCGCGCACTAAGCTATCAAGACAGTTAAAGGTTTAATACCCAATATGTGGTATACATAACATCTACCGTAAAACCCAAGATACCTCGAGGCTCTACGTGTGAGGAGAAGGGCGCCACCACTACCATTCCCGCCACTATGACACAAACAACAACATTCTGGTCCACCCCATTAAGCCCCACCACCACCGCCACATTCCGCCAACAGCGCTCGTAAACCACACCACACAGAAGCACCCACCCAACGACCCTATTAGTGGTGTAACAGGGGTGCTAGGGGTGTACACGGTAAGGGGGTTCTATGAAATGCTGGTATATCCATGAATAGGGAATATATGTAGTGCTGCTATACGGAATATATGGAGTGCTGCTATACGGAATATATGGAGTGCTGCTATACGGAATATATGGAGTGCTGGTATATCCATGAATAGGGAATATATGTAGTGCTGCTATACGGAATATATGTAGTGCTGCTATACGGAATATATGGAGTGCTGCTATACGGAATATATGGAGTGCTGGTATATCCATGAATAGGGAATATATGTAGTGCTGCTATACGGAATATATGGAGTGCTGCATAACAACGAAATATATAGGTTAATTTGATGACACATATAATAGCTAGGGCTAGGATTCAAACCTCTACAGGCAGGAGGTCTGTCACCATTATCACTAGAGGTTAAAAGGAGGAATCGGTGCTTCTACCTGTGTTCCTACCCAACCTCAATAAGAGTCACTTAAACTTAAGTTTCGTTACTGATATTAATACAAAAAACACCTCAGAACTGTTTGATTGATTGATTGGTACAGGTTATTTAGCCAAGTTAACTTACAATAAAACTACATCAAGTACACTTGCTCAAAGAAGTATCTGCACCCCTACGCTGATAATCTGGTGTGTACAGCTCCATTGGTTTGGCACCTCTGCCTGCGACTATATCCATGTGTCAGAGAGGATCATCTGTCACATGGATATAGCTGCAGGCAGAGGTGCCAACCCTACCGAGCTGTATACACCAGATGATCAGCGAAGGGGTGCAGATACTTCTTTGACCAAGTATACATTCAAATTTAAAGCTGCATTTAAGTTCTTGGCCGATATTTTTGAGAACATGAAAGTTCTCTTTAAAGTCCCTAAAACAGTCTGGCAAAAGGAACCACAGTTCTTTAATAATACAATGTTTCTATTACAGTGATACTGTTTTGGCTAACATATTATTGTTGCATCATAGTATTACAAGCTAAAATGATAAAACAAGAACTAAAGAAGTAAAATAATATAATAAGAAGAACTAATAATGACATTTTCCCAGGTAGGATTTCCCATCTATATTAATGGGAAATGGTGAGTTGACTTTTACACGCTGTGGATTAGTTGGTAGAAGCCTGGTATAATGTATATAATCCCGATTGACCGTGGCTATATATATATATATATATATATATATATATATATATATATATATAATATATATATATATATATATATATATATATATATATATATATATATATATATAATATGCAGTATATAGCAGACATGAATTCTGTATAAACATGAATACACACTAGATATACTGCAATTCAATCTACCCTTCTGCCTCCACTACTATGAACTGGGGTTTATTGTACGGGATGGAGGTGGAGCTAAGTGTATGGTCGCCTCTTGAATGACCTGGGTTAATTGTCAAGTGTAGGGGCCTGTGACCTGACCTCACCCGCCGTTCATGACAGTGTGACCAACATGATCAATGACCTTCACTGACACCAATGGAGTTAAAGCGGGGGGGGGGTTTAATATATTTATCTTATACTAGAATACATATACAGTATATATATATATATATATATATATAAATATAAATATATATATATACATGCAGTATATAGTACCGTATATATAGTACCGTATATATACATACAGTATATAGTACCGTATATATATATATATATATATATATATATATATATATATATATATATACTGTATATGCCTATGGATTATTTTTAGAGATTAACCCTTATAAGATGCGATTCTTGTGTTTCGTATTTACTGGTTGTTATTTGACGATTATATTCAGATTGGGAAGGGTATATGGAAGTCAGAGGGTTAATTGAGATAATGTTTACCCTTATCATTCCCACAGATCCTTCCTAAGCTGTATAAAGTCGTTTAATGATAGCCAGCATATACGGTCAAAATGCGTCATGATCTCCAAAGGGTTAACTAATGATCGGAAGACTATACCCAGATACTGGAAATAATGTGTATTATTGAGATACGACAGTTTCGGTTCATCTAGAGCCCTCTTCAGGTGTAGTCACTCTTTACCCCTTATGTACCGGCAACGTCTTTTTAACTTTGATCTGGCTACTAATAGACGATTTTATTCAGTTTCACAAGGGTCTGCAGCAATTAATAGGCTTCGAACTATTTCACTGAACCCCTTTTACTACCACAGATCCTTCTTAAACTGCACTAAATCCTCAAAATATAGCTAGAATTAAATTAGAAAGACGTCACCGGTACAGAAGGGGTTAAAGAGGGGGATGGGGCGTATTTATTCGCTCCTTTATATAAATATTATTATATATTTTTTTTAGGATCCTCCCTAGACCTCCATCAAACTTTAAAAAAAAACCACATCCATTAGATCCACCTTCTAGCTAAATTTGTACATTTTTCGGTAGAAAATTATTCCGGCCGAAGGCCGGTTCTTCCAAAACTACAGGCTCAGTATCGTTCGCCAGAAAAAAAAATCGACACCTTGAAAGCACGAAAGGTCTTAATATTGACAAAGAAATGGGGCGAAAGGGCTTAAAATCGACAAACTAATGGGGCACACATCTTAAAATCTGAAAACTAATAGGGCTAAACATGAGGGAGAAGGGGGTCTAGAAAATCCCCCCCTCCCCCCCCTTAACTGAACCTGTCTCGTGTGTACAACAGTCATCATTATCAGTACGTGGGATTAGTGTTCCTCTCTTGTGTACACTCACAGCACTGTGGCATTTGTCACTAACCAATGTTTATTTGTCGACATGATAATTATAGTTGTTGTTGTTGTTGTGGTTCCCCAAGCTGCCTGGCCGAACAGCCCCAAGGCCCCGAGTAAGGCCAAGGCCATAACCGAGCGCCCCCACAGAACCCTCCCTGCCGACCACAATAAAGCCTGGGTGACCGAAGCCACTCCATGGCGGGGAGCTGAGGAGGGTGCGGAAACGCCCGGGAAACCAAAGCCCCACCCAGGGCCCTGTGCCCCTCAGCAATTATGAAGAGAAAGTTGAGGGGCAAAGGAATAATGTGACGCTTTAGCTTCCAATCTTGGTAGATTGGGAGGTCAATCCACGGAAGAGACGCCGTCACTTGAGATCTAGAAAATATATAAGTAAAAGGAACAGTCAGAGTAAGCTATGGGTATGGCAGAGATCGCTCAGGTCTCACTCTGATAGACCAGCCCATCGCCAGTGATATTATAGTTGTCATGAGAGATTACAACCTCTTCAAAAGAACACTTACTGAATGTTTACCTAATGAATAATTCTCTAATGCAAGATTACTAATTACTACTATGAAATGGAGCCCAGTTGTTACATCCTTAGAACCCCTGTATACAGTAGCATTAAGGGGAGATTGCCACTTGAGGGAATTTTTTCTTGACCCCTTTCTCCCTCATGTCTAGCCCCATTGCTTTTGAGATTATAAGACGTTCGCCCCATTAGTTTGGCGATTTTAAGACCTTTCGCCCCATTTATGTCAATTTTAAGACTTTTCGTGCCATGTAGGTGACGATTTTTCCTGGCGAGCGATAGCGAGCCTGTAATTTAAGAGGAACCGGCCTTCGGCCGGGACATTTTTCTACCGAAAAATGTACAAATTTATCTTGAAAGGGGTACTAGGGGGTGTAATTTTAAGCTTGATGGAGGTCTAAGGAAATAACTAAAAACCTCCCCTTAAGTTAATTTTCCAATGGTTGTGAGCAGCGGGGGATGCATTAATATCCCTCGGTGCTCATGTCAGGTATTCATTGTTTGGGTTGACCTAATATTAGAGGTAATATATCAGTGACCAATTATATGCCGAATGTCACTTGGGTATGTTAATGGCAATATAGTAACATTGTAATGTATCTAAAATAGGTAACAATAACAATAACAATATTTGAATTACATTTTGAATTGAACTCGGCCTCTTCTGGTGCAAGATATTGAAATTGATCTACGTCCAATGATTAATAAATGAAGTATGGATGGCGAGGTGTATCTGATATATCCCTCGGGAGTGTATACCTGTATGACTGTGACCTCTGGTGGTGGTGGTGGTGGAGGCTGACCCCTGTATGTGACCCCTGGCTCCTGACCTTTGTTGACACTGACAGCTGAGTGAGTCTGGGGTGATCGATGGTATAGGGTTGTTAGCTTCGGACTATCCCGCCTTCTTTCAACCCTATTATCTTTTCTATCTCTCTAGCAGCCGTTGTATGTAGTGTTCTAATTTATCTTTCTTGTTTCTATCTCTATCATCCTTTTGTGTATTCTTTTCTCTATTTCATCTCTATCATAATTTTTGTATATATTTCTTTTATCATTTCTTTCTCTCTTAAAATTCTCCGTAGACTTCCATCAAGCTTAACATTACACCCCCTTGACCCCCTTTCAAGACATATTTGTACATTTTTCGGTAGAAAAATGTCCCGGCCGAAGGCCGGTTCCTCTTATATTACAGGCTCGCTATCGCTCGCCAGGAAAAAATCGACACCTAAATGACACGAAAGATCTTAAAATTGACAGAAATGGGATGAAAGTTCTTAAAATCGCCAAACTAATGGGGCAAACGTCTTAAAATCTCAATAGTAATGGGGCTAAACATGAGGGAGAAAGAGGTCAAGAAAAAAATCCCTCAAGTGGACATCTCCCCTTAATGTTTCTCTCCTTTATCTCTGGCATATTTGTTTATATATGCGAGTCTCTTTTCTCTATCTCGCTCTAGCATATCGTTTTTTTTTTTTTTTTTTTTTTTGTATTTTTCTATCTCTAGCATTTGTGTGTACATATTTATCTTTGCTATCTCTCTAGCATCCGTTGTTGTGTATATTGTCCTCATTTCTCTTTCTCATCTCTCGGTCATCCTTTTTATGTGTAAACTTTTCTCTTTTCTATCTCTCTCTCTCTCTCTCTCTCTCTCTCTCTCTCTCTCTCTCTCGTCCCTTAACCCTTTGAAGATTATGACGCAATATGACAATTCTTCTGGCTAGCATTAGAGGAGTTTGTACAGCTTAGGAAGGACCTGTGGGACTGAAAAGGGCAAACACTATCTCAATTCATCCTCTCACTTCCATATCACCCTTTCTAATCTGATTAAAATCGTCTAAGAAATAGCCAGAAAACAGAAGATATGCATTATCTTATCTTGAATGGGGTTAATAATTATGATAGAAGGCACACTTAATTATTATGATAGAAGGCACACTTAATTATTAGGATAGAAGGCACACTTAATTATTATGATAGAAGGCACACTTAATTATTGTGATAGAAGGCACACTTAATTATTGTGATAGAAGGCACACTTAATTATTGTGATAGAAGGCACACTTAATTATTATGATAGAAGGCACACTTAATTATTGTGATAGAAGGCACACTTAATTATTGTGATAGAAGGCACACTTAATTATTATGATAGAAGGCACACTTAATTATTGTGATAGAAGGCACACTTAATTATTAGGATAGAAGGCACACTTAATTATTAGGATAGAAGGCACACTTAATTATTATGATAGAAGGCACACTTAATTATTAGGATAGAAGGCACACTTAATTATTATGATAGAAGGCACACTTAATTATTATGATAGAAGGCACACTTAATTATTGTGATAGAAGGCACACTTAATTATTGTGATAGAAGGCACACTTAATTATTATGATAGAAGGCACACTTAATTATTGTGATAGAAGGCACACTTAATTATTGTGATAGAAGGCACACTTAATTATTATGATAGAAGGCACACTTAATTATTGTGATAGAAGGCACACTTAATTATTAGGATAGAAGGCACACTTAATTATTAGGATAGAAGGCACACTTAATTATTGTGATAGAAGGCACACTTAATTATTGTGATAGAAGGCACACTTAATTATTGTGATAGAAGGCACACTTAATTATTGTGATAGAAGGCACACTTAATTATTATGATAGAAGGCACACTTAATTATTATGATAGAAGGCACACTTAATTATTATGATAGAAGGCACACTTAATTATTGTGATAGAAGGCACACTTAATTATTGTGATAGAAGGCACACTTAATTATTATGATAGAAGGCACACTTAATTATTATGATAGAAGGCACACTTAATTATTATGATAGAAGGCACACTTAATTATTATGATAGAAGGCACACTTAATTATATCCTTCAGTAAGATTGGGATTATTTTGTATGATTTTGGTTAACTGCAGGCGGTTATATTATCATTAGGTAGAGTTTATTTTATTTATTATAATTGGTTTCTATATATATTCCAACTTACTCCCTCTCGGGCATAGGCTGAGAGCCTGTACATGCAACGGTGAAGCCCGTAAGGTCTCGTTCCAGTCTAGGGAGTGAGACATGTGAAGCACTTAGAGCGTTAGACGTTTGGTGTTCTTTAAAGTATTACTGATATATTTATTTATTTTTGTATTTTGCCATTGTCGAGTAATATACTTTTAGTTTGCCTCCTAAGTAAGCATATCTATTTATATATAACTCTATCTATCTGTCTATTTAACCATCTATCTATCTCTGCCCGTCACTCCCTCTCCCTCTCTCTCTCTGTCTGTCTGTCCCTCCCTCCTCTTTCCCGTAAATAAGTTTCTTTTGAGTCATTGTCTCTCTTCCGCTATACTGTACGCTACCTTCCTATTCTGCTACCGGGAGTCAAGAGCACCCACACAGAAGGAGAGAGGAGGAGGAGGAATGGGAAAACAGGAGGGAAGGGAAGGTGGGATGAATGAGAAATAGTTGGTAAGGAGGGAGGAGAAATGTGAAATAGGAGGGATAACTGGAAAATAGGAGGGAGGGGGGAATTATAAGGATTAAGATCATCTCTATCAACCCTCTGACCCTCATATAACCTTCCTAATCTGAAGAAAATCGTCTAATAATTACCAGGATAAACTGTCAAAAAGTGGCATCGTATCTTGAATGAGTTAACACAGATTCGAACTTTCTGGACTTTCTTACTTCAATGCACTGCCTACACAACTTCGGGTCACTGGTATGCAAGACCCACAAATGTTTGTTGAAGACGGTTGTTTATCAAATTTCTCCCTTAACTATGTGGGATTACGAGCTTAGTAGGGAGAGAGAGAGAGAGAGAGAGATACTGTAGAGTGAAATAGATAAATAGATAGACATAGAGAGATAAATAGATAGATTGCTAGAGTGAGAGAGAGAGAGAGGGGGGGGGGGGGGTATACACGGTAACAGTTCATCAGGAGTCAAAGGTATACCATAAATCTATACCAGAGTGGGTGGTCCTTTCACCTCCCTTACTATACCTGTCTTGGGCCTATACCTGCCGAACCTATTGATCTGTCTGCCTCCCTGCCTACCTATTTGAGTACCTACCTATTCCTTCTGCCTACCTGCCTACCCCTCTGCCTCTGCCTCTGTCTCGGCCTATACCTGCCTTATCTACCTCTCTGCCTACCTACCTCCCGGCCTCCCCCTTCTTCACTGCCTACCTGTCTTTCCAACCTCCCTTACTGATTCTGTCATGGCCTATACCTGCCTAACCTATTTATGTACCTACCTACACCTTCCATCTTCCTGCCTTACCTATGCCCTACGTTTTGAGTCATTTTTTTGTGCTCTTGGCAGCTGTTCAAAGATTGTTTAGAACTGGAAATCACCCACGGACTATATAGCCTAGGAAGGAATGTGTGGAATAAGAGATTTTCATTTGAGGGATTTTTTTTTTTTTTTGCTGGATCTTTTGCTTCTTCATATTTAGCCGCATGAGTTTTGACATTTTAAGACGTTTGCCCCATTAGTTTGGCGGTTTTAAGAACTTTCGCCCCATTTCTGTCAATATTAAGACCTTTCGTGCCACTTAGGTGTCGATTTTTTCTTGGCGAGCGACAGCGAGCCTGTAATTTCAGAGGAATCGGCCTTCGGCCTGGCCACTTTGGCTACCGAAAAATGTACACATTTATCTTGAAAGGGGTCTAGGGGTTGTAAATTTTAGCTTGATGGAGATATAGGGAGCAAACTAAGACCCTTCCCTTAACTATATCCCCCAAGTACACTACAACCCCCTGGATTTCCCCCTGGATTTCCCCCTGGATTTCCCCCAAGTACACTACAACCCCCTGGATTTCCCCCTGGATTTCCCCCAAGTACACTACAACCCCCTGGATTCATTAGTAGTATCATTATTTATATTGGGCCTTCATTGTGGAAAATTTGCGTTTGCCAATTTCAGAAAACTGCTTGACATATCCAATTTTTCAATTTTCAAATGATCTTGTGCCCTATGGTATGGGCACAAATGCATTTTACCCCATTTCATTTTAGTCACATAGGCCTATTTGGATTCTTCAGGACGCTGCGATTCCAATGGTATATAAAAAAAAAAACATGGATTTTTTTTTTTTTTTTTTTTTTTTCCTTGTGCAGCTATTGTTGACGATGATGCTGGTGAGAAGGAGGAGGAAGATGAAAACGAAATTGTTGGAAGAAAATTATATTAATCCGTGGTGATAATATTGAATAATTGTGATGAATGATGGTGGTAGTTGTGGTAGGAGGAGGCTGGTGGGTGATGGTGGTGACTAATAGTGGTAGTGGTGATGGTGGTTAGTGACATAGTTGTGGTTACTGTCTCAATAGATGTTGGACTGTCTATTCTGTTCAGTTCCCCCTCTCATTATTTCCGTTTTCTGTATGTTCCTCCCTCGCATTTTCTTTTTGTCTATTCTGTTCAGTTCCCCTCCTCATTATTTCCGTTTTCGTTATTTTTCCTTTCCTTTTCTCACAATCTATCTTACTGCCTCCGTCGGGAATTAACGTGAGGCTTATTACCGCTCGTTGCACTCTTCTTCGTCTTGTTTGTCTTCTGCTTGTTGGCCTGGATAAGCCGAAAGATGTGTCAGGGGGTTAGAGAGAGAGAGAGAGAAAGAGGAGACTACCTGAAACAAACAGCCGCGGGAAGGGAGCACTAAACTAAATAATAGGTCTACTACTAAATAAGACATATATAGGGCTAGATAAAATCAAACACAATATGATGATTTCATTACTTTAAGGTGGAATGGTTCTTTTTTTGACCTCCCGTCTCCCTCATATTTAGGCCCATTAGTTTGGGGATTTTAATAGGCCTACGGTTCGCCCCATTTCTTTGTCAATATTTAGATCTGTCGTGCCATTTAGGCGTCGATGTTTTCCTGGCGAGCGATAGCTAGCCTAAGATTTTTCTACCGAAAAATGTACAAATTGATTTCGAAGGGGGATTTTAGGGATATGTTTTAAGCTTGATGGAGGTCTAGGCAGGAAACTTAAATAAATAATAATAATCCAAAATACCGGTGACGTCCTTTTCATTATATTCTGGCAACTGTTAGATGTCTTTATTCAGCTTAGGAAGGACCTCGAAAAATATAAAGGCTACAGACTTTCTCATATAATCTTCGAAGTTACCGCAGATCCTTCCTAAGCTGAATACAATCGTCTAATAGTGTCCAAAATAGGACGTAAAAGGCGTCACCGGTACTAAATGGGGTAACCGGTATATATCAAAACAAAACCACCTATATATACTCTTGTTTCTTTTCAGCTGACGGTAAATTGAATTCTTTAACAGCTAATTTCTCGATACTTAATGGAACAATATGAATTTACCATGTCTCTGCATTATTTTAGGACCACGCATATATATATATGCGTATAATTATCTAGTACCATATTTCACTACAAAATCTTCAAAATTAATTATAAATCTTGATAGGAACTTTGCAATTTACCGTCCGTTGAAAAGAAACAGACTACAGCATAATCTTCCTTCGATCTAGTTCCCGATGCCAATGTGAAAGAGCCCCAAAATAATACGTGAAACATAACTTGCTCAGAGAAAATTGCCGGGAAATGTTGACTTTTATAAACTGCCTACAATCGTCTAATGTTAACCATAATAAACGTACTGAAACGATTAACCCCCTGAAGATTATGACGCATTTTGACAGTTTATTCTGGCTATCATACAAACGATTTTAAACAGTTTAGGAAGGATCTGTGGGAATTAAAAGGGTAAAGAGTATCTAATTAACCCTCTGAGTGTCATACACCCTTCCTAATCTGAATATAAGAGTCTAATAATGGCTAGAAAACAGAAAAGAAATGCGTAATTGGATCTTGAAAGGGTTTAATCGATCACTTGCTAGTTTCGTTCTATAAGGAAGTTGGAGGTGTAAACCTCGATATTTAGCAGAATTACCAGCTATAACACGGTTGTAGTACATTCATAAATACATAAAACCCAATTCAACATACCTTTTATCCATCAAACCCAATTCAACATACCTTTTATCCATCAAACCCAATTCAACATACCTTTTATCCATCAAACCCAATTCAACATACCCTTTATCCATCACAAACCCAATTCAACATACCCTTTATCCATCACAAACCCAATTCAACATACCCTTTATCCATCACAAACCCAATTCAACATACCTTTTATCCATCAAAACCCCACATTATTATTGCCTTTCTATTTGATATCAATGTTTACGGCTCCAACTTCCTTATAGCCTGAAACTGGCAAGTGGTCAATTACAGGCGCTAGTTAATAATCCAAACCCTTTATGATGTTTTAGTATGTTCCCTGCTATACCCTGTTTATTATAAGTAGGCCAAATATCCTGTATCCTAACCTCGGTCACTCAAAACAGGCTAGAGCAAATGGGATGTACATTTTCACACCTCTTCCCTGACTGACTCTTCCCAATTGGTAGACATATGAGTTCGATTACTCTAGTCATTTTGGGGTTATAGAAGTTAGTAGTTAACCTTTTAAAAACTCAATTACTCATATATTTCCTGTTTTCTGGGTATTGTTAGAAAATTTTCTCAGATTAGGAAGGGTATATGGAAGTCAGAGGGTTAATTGAGATAGTCCTAACCCTATTAATTCCTACAAATCCTTCCTAAATTGTAAAAAAATCGTCTATAGCCAAAATACACTGTCAAGATGCGTCATAATCTTCAAAGGGTTAAGCAAATAGTAGAGATTTGCAATAATTTCAATGAGACTAATGCGATATACAATTGATATTTTTTCACCTATATAATATTTCCTTGGAATGGGCAGCAAGGTTTTATATATATTAATTTGTTACTCACTCACACTCTCTCTCTCTCACACACAAACACAGTCACACACACACACACACACACCTAGACACACACACACACACACAGACACACAGAGAGCTCTTCCTGCCTGCCTGTTTGTCCTTAAGTAGCCATGGACTCAGCCGACCAAGGATAATTTGTGAGTGAAGAATAACACTGGATTAGTTTGTTTGTGTGGGTGGCTGGGTGAGGGAGTGAGGTGGAGGGGTGGGTGGGAGAGTGAGGTGGGTACTGATACAATAAGATAAACTACAATGTAACTAGAATAAGATAGATTGTACACCACTTTGTAACTGTCACCTTAATTAAAAAAATAAAAAATAAAAATAGGAGGAAACATGCTTACATTACTGAAATATTTGTGGACATGCAGTAATGCAAGTAGTGGTCACTTCTGTAAATCTAAAATGGCTTACTGAAGAATGGGAAAGGGGTGGGACCTTCTTTTTTTTATTTTTTTATTTTTTTTAAAGTGAGGTGGGTGGGTGGGGGAGTGAAGTGGGTGGGTGGGGGAGTGAGTGAGGTGGAGGGGAGGTGGGTGGGTCGGGGAGTGAGGAGAGTGGGGTGGGGAGTGGGGTGGGTGGGTGACTGGGTGGAGTGAGGTGGGGGGGGGAGCGAGGTGGGTGGAGGAGTAAAGTGGGTGGGGGAGTGAGGTTGGTGGGGGAGTGAGGTGGGTGGGTGGAGAGTGAGCTTGGGGGGGGGGGATGATATGGGTGTCGGGATGGGTGGAGGGGTGAGGTGGATGGTTTAGGTGGAGGGGTGGGTGGCAGGAGGAATGAGATGTGAGCAGAATAAGTAGGTTGGGTAGTAGTTAGATAGGTGGAGTAGGTGGGGTAGTAGTTAGATAGGGGGGGTAGTAGTTAGATAGGTGGAGTAGGTGGGGTAGTAGTTAGATAGGTGGAGTAGGTGGGGTAGTAGTTAGATAGGTGGAGTAGGTGGGGTAGTAGTTAGATAGGTGGGGTAGTAGTTAGATAGGTGGAGTAATGGGATAGACATAGGTCATACGCTATAGACCATGTGGCCGTTTCTGTTGACAAATGTACAAATTTAGCTTGGAAATTGTCTGGGTGGGCGTTATTGTTTTATTTTCGAAGGAAGCCTAGAAAGGCGCGTTTGTTATCCTAGGGGACATACTAAAATACATTGTTCGAAAATTGCAAAACGAAGCGTCGTAAATCATATATTATGTATTATATATATATACAGTATATATATATATATATATATGCTGGAGCGACCTTGGTGACCCTGGTCTCTGGGTCTTCTCCTGGGTGACCTGGATGTGTGTGAGTTGGTGTTTTTTATCTGTTTTTTTATTTGTTGTTTTATGTTGTTTTTGTGTTTTCCCTGTTCTTGCTCTGTCTTGAGTCGGCTACCCACAAAATGGGGATTGGGCCTGAGCATATATATATATATATATATATATATATATATATATATATATATATATATATATATATATAATCTAACTATCTATGTATTTATCTCTCACACACTCTCACTCTCTCTCTCTCTCTCACTCTCACACTCTCTAACTCTCTCTCTCTCTCTCTCTCTCTCTCTCTCTCTCTCTCACTCTCACTCTCTCTCTCTCTCTCTCTCTCTCTGGCCACTATCTATTTCAGTAAGTCATATAAAGGAACGGTGTGTGTATTGTGTATAGTGAGGGTGCCCGCTACTGCTCCTGGTGGTGGTGGTGGTGGTGAGTGATTGTTTGTGGTGGTGGTGATTTATTGTTGTGGTGTTGGTGGTGGTGGTGGTGAGTGATTGTTTGTGGTGGTGGTGAAGGTGATGGTGATTTACTGTTGTTATTGTTGTTGTTGTTGTGGTGGTGGTGAGTGATTTTTGTTGTGGTGGTGAGGGTGGTGGGTATTGTGATGGTGAGGGTGGTGGTGATTTACTGTTATTGTGATGGTGGTGATTACTGATTGCTTTCCTTATGTGGTGGTGGTGGTGGTGAGTGATTGGTGTTGTGGTGGTGACTGATTATTGTGGTGATGGTGATGGTGAGGGTGGTGATGATTTACTGTTATAGTGATGGTGAAGTGGTGAAGAGTATGGTGATGGTAGTGATCAAATGATGCTTGTCGTCGTGGTGGTGAGAGTAGTGGTGATTTATTCCTATGATAGTGGTGGTGGTGGTGGTGGTGGGGGGGGGGGGGCATATAATGCTAATAATGGTAAATATAAATGATGTATATGGAAGTGGTGGCAGTATATGGAAGTGGTACTCTTAAAATTAAAGGCTCGCTATCGCTCGCCAGGAAAATATGGACACATAAATGTCACGAAAGGTCTTAAAATTGACAGGAATGAGGTGAAAGTTCTTAAAATCGCCAAAATAATGGGGCGAACGTCTTAAAATCTCAAAGGCAATGAGGCTAAACATGAAGGAGAAAGGGGTCCAGAAAAAAGAAATCCCTCAAGTGGAAATCTCCCCTGAAGGAGAGCGGGGGATGGTGGAGAATAATGATTGGAAACAGAAAAAAAAAATTAATACTATAAATGCGTGATAAAGTAAATAGTGTGGAAGAGAAGGGGATGATAAAGGAAGAATAAGAGGGAGGGGGAAGAGGAGGGGGTATGATGTGTGTGTGGGGGGGGGGGGGGAGGGAGGGGATGGGCGACAGTCCAAATAAATAGATAAATATTTGTCACCACAGAAGTAGGGCGTCTTTCTCGAGGGGTCTGGGGGTGGAGAGAGAGAGAGAGAGATTGCAAAGAGCGAATACCACAACCGTCGCTGACTCCCAAAACTTTTTCACTATCTGAGTTAGTTATAGGCTATCTATGTTATCTAAATTATATCCTACATTCTCAATCGATTTCCCAGATTTTAATACACTGCTTTTATCTACATTGACTTTCATCTGCCAATTTACTGCCCATTCATGTAGTGTATCTCGATCTCTTTGAAGAGCCTGAATATTATAACCAGAATTTATCACTCTTCATATTTTAGTTTCATCTGCAAATTTACTGATTTAGCTAGTTATTCCTACATCAAGGTCGTTAATATAGATGATGAACAGCAGAGGGCCTAAAACAGATCCTTGTGGGACTCCACTCTTAACTATAACCCAGTCTGATTGTATACCATTTATGCTAACTCTTTGCTTCCTACCAATAAACCATGACCTAATCCATCTTAATAGAGTCCCCCCTATTCCATGAGCTTCTACTTTTCTAAGCAATCTTTCGTGGGGGACTTTATCGAATGTCTTGCTGAAATCTAAATATATTATATCATATTCATTGTCGTTGCCTGCTGCTTCGTATACTTGGGAAAAGAATGTCAATACAATAGTGAGACAGTACCGACCCATCGTGAATCCATGCTGAGTGTCTTTAATTAATTGATGACGTTCTAGATGCTCTCTTATTTTGTGTGCAATAAATGATTCTAACAATTTACCGATAACTGACGTCAAACTATTTGAACGATGATTTGAAACAATAGACTTGTCACCTATTTACAACATTGGTAACACATATGCAAGTCTCCACTCAACAGGGACTAGACCAGGAGATTTTAGCTTATCAAACACACACTCGAGACTCACTCTCACTCTCTCTCCTCCCTATTAATCCGTCTCTCTTCCACCCTTCTTTCTATTGCCCCCTCCCCCTTTATTTGTTTTCTCTCCCTCTATCTCCTCTCCTCCTTCCTTCCCCTTCTTCTCTTTCCTTCCCTCCCTCAATCACCCCTTGCCCCTTTCCTCCTCCTCTATCTCCTTTATTCCCTCCCTCTATCTCCTCCCCTTCCCCTACTTCTCTTTCCTTCCCTCCCTCCCTTCCTCCTCCTCTCTTTTCATTCCCTCCCTTCCTCCCCTCCCCTCCCCCCTCTAACCACTACAAAGCCACAATGATGGTGCTCTCAACAGAAGTGACTCCCGACCCCCCCCCCCTCTACCCCCCCTATACCCATGCCCATTCATACTATAAGCCATTTATCCTACCTCCCCTCTCCCTTGTGTCTGTCTGTCTGTCTCTTTCCTACCCTCCCCCCCCTTCCTTCTGTCTGTCTGTCTGTCTCTCACCCCCTCTCTCTTGTGTCTGTCTCTTTCCTATCCCTCTTCTTTCTGTCTGTTTATCTGTCTATCTCACCCCTACTTTCCGTCTGTCTGTCTCTCTCTCTCTCACTCCCCCCCCACTTTCCTTCTATTTGTCTGTCTCTCTCCCACCCCCCTTTTATCTCTCCCCTTCCTGCTGTCTGTCTCTCTCCCACCCCCCTTTTATCTCTCCCCTTCCTGTTGTCTGTCTCTCTCCCAACCCCCCTTTTATCTCTCCCCTCCTCCCCCCCACTTTTATCTCTCCCTTTATGTTGTCTGTCTCTCTCCCACCCCCCCTTTTTCTCTCCCCCTCCTGCTGTCTCACTCTCTCACACTCCCCATTTATCTCTGCCCTTCCTGCTGTCTGCCTCTCTCCCACCCCCCTTTTATCTCTCCCCTTCCTGCTGTCTGTCGTCTCTCTCCCACCCCCCTTTTATCTCTCCCCTTCCTGCTGTCTGTCTCTCTCCCACCCCCCTTTTATCTCTCCCCTTCCTGCTGTCTGTCTCTCTAACCCCCTCTTTTATCTCTCCCCTCCCTTCTATCTGCCTGTCTATCTCTCTCCTCCTCTCTCTCTTTCTTACACTCTCACTCTATCTCTCACACACACTCACTCTCACTCACTCACTCTCTATCTCTCGCTCCCTCTCCTCTCTCCACTGTGTTCTCCTCCCCAGCTTAACTCCCCCCACCAACAAATCTCCCTCCATTGACCCTCCCCCACCCCCACACCCCCACTCTGTAACCAATACCACCATTATACCAGCCATTACTGATCACTCACTCACTGGTATTAATCCACGTCACCCCCACCACACTCTCCCACACCTCTTAATCCACGTCACCCCCACCACACTCTCCCACACCTCTTAATCCACGTCACCCCCACCACACTCTCCCACACCTCTTAATCCACGTCACCCCCACCACACTCTCCCACACCTCTTAATCCACGTCACCCCCACCACACTCTCCCACACCTCTTAATCCACGTCACCCCCACCACACTCTCCCACACCTCTCATCAACCCTTTACCAACTTAGAGGGACACTGACTGTTTGTTTGGCCTATAAACTCATTCATTCATAAATTCTTAGTTTCCTCGCTAGACAACCCTCAAACTTAGAAAAACATACCCTAGACCCCCCCCCCCCCTCCCTCAAGATAAATTTGTAAATTTTTCGGTAAAAAAAAATCCCGGCCGAAAGCCGGTTCCTCTTACAATTACAGGCTCGCTATCGCTCGCCAGGAATAAATCGACACCTAAATGGCACGATAGTTCTTAACATTTATAACAAAATGGGACGAAAGGTCTTAAAATCGCCAAACAAATGGGCTGAACGTCTAAATATCTCAACATTAATGGGACTAAACACGAGGGAGAAAGGGGGCCAGAAAAACGACCGTCTCCCCTTAACCCTCTTTGGTACAAAACGGATCTTTTTGGACCCTTCTGTTTCACTCCATTAGTTCGCAGATTTTAAGACGTTTCATCTCATTAGTTTAGCGATTATAAGATGCTTCAACCCAATAAGGTGTCGATGTTTCCTGCAATTTGAGAAAAATCGACCTTTGGTCAGGACACTTCTACTGAAAATGTAGTTAATTATCTTTAAGGGGAACTGGAGAAGTTTTATAATTTAGTATATATATATATATATATATATATATATATATATATATATATATATATATATATATACTAAATTATAAAACTTCTCCAGTTCCCCTTAAAGATAATTTATATATATATATATATATATATATATATATAATATATATATATATATATATATATATATATATATATATATATATATATATATATATATATATATATATATATATATATATATATACAGTATATATATATATATATACTAAATTATAAAACTTCTCCAGTTCCCCTTAAAGATAATTATACATATATATATATATATATATATATATATATATAAATATATATATATATATATACAGTATATATATATATATATATACTGTATATATATATATACAGTATATTTTTTTTTTTTTTTTTTTTTGTAAAAGTTTCTTCCCTAGACCTTCATCAAGCTTTAAAAAAAAACTGCAAGACCCCCCTTCGAGATAAAGTTGTGCATTGTTCGGTAGAAAAATGCCCCGACCAAAGGCTGGTTCCTGCCACGACCGTCGTAAATTCTCTAAACTAATAGGGTCTTTTTAGACCATCCATTTGCTTGGAGATTTCATGACGTTTCACCCTTTTAGTTTGGTGATAATAAGACGCTTCACCTCATTCAGGTTTCGATTCTTCTTCTGGGCGAGCAATAGCGAACCTGCAACTTAAAATAAATCGGCCTTAATTAAGTTTAGGGGAAGTCTGGGTGAAATTTTGTTTTATAGTTTGAAGGAAATATAAAAATGCGAATTAGGGGACAACTACTGTACCATGCTCGAAAATGGCAAAAGTAGGCAAGCAAAGACTCCACTATCATTTAAACAAAAATATCTTAATAACCCACAACACGTCGGATCAGATAGTGTTAAAATGACACTGGCCATTCTACGGGGCATCTCAGCCTGCTTAACCCTTTGAAGATTATGACGCATTATGACAGTTTATTCTGGCTAGCATTAGACGGTTGTATACAGTTTAGGAAGGACCCGTGGGAATGATAAGGGTACAAACTATTTCAATTACCCCACTGACTTCCCTATACCCTTCCTAATCTGATTAACATCGTCTAATAATATCCAGAACAAAATGCGTCATATTATCTCCTAAATAATAAGCAAGCTTTCGCTCGCCAGGAGATAATCGCCACCTTAATATCAATGAAATGGGACGAAAGGTCTTAAAATAGCCAAACTAATGAGGTGAACGTCTTAAAATCTCATCACTAATGGGGCTAAGCATGAGGGAGAAGGGGGTCCAGAAAAATACCCTTGAGTGAAAATGTCCTTTTATTGGCAAAGTTTTATAAATTCGGCCTCAGATCTTTGCTATCGGGAGAACATTTGGGAATTTTAGACAAAAAATCCTAATTTCTGCTCTGTAGACCACATGCTATGGATGTTAGGGAAATCTCTGAAGCTGAAGAAATTATGTGTTGTTTTCTCCCGACATGACAACTTCCAATTGACCACTTTGCAAATTTCAGGCTATAATGAAGTTGGAGCTGGAGACATTGATATAAAACCGAAATGCAATAATAATGTAAGTTTCTGATGGATACAAAGTATGTTGAATTTGGTTTTATGTATTTACAAATGGACTAAGGCCGTATTTTAGTTGGTAATTTTGTTTCAGGTCGATATCTACAGCTCCAACTTCCTTATAGCCTGAATCTCGCAAGTGGTCAATTATATCATGATTATTGAGTCCTGATGGTCGACATGTATCTGACGATAATGACTACTGAACCTTACGAGCTAAGTACTTTCACAGATGTCCATGTCTAACTCTCTCTCTCTCTCTCCCCTGGAGAACAGTTACCACCAGTGAACTAACCAGCCACCTGTACCTGACCCAGCCAATTAGTGAACACCCCCACCCACACCTGTCCTTGTGTGGGGGAGGTATGAGGGAGGCTGTGGCTAGGATGAAAGGCCCTCAAAACACCTGGTCTCCGTGACACTCCTAGCGAACTGCCGGAATTAAATAACGTTATGAAAAAATAGCACGACACAAAGACACAATAAATATAACAGAACATAGGAAAGTGCCGATGAAAAGGCATTAATGTTTCCCGACTTTCATCTGAACTGAACTGGAAACTGGAGGTCTAGGTATGATCCTTATGGGTTGCAGGAGATCCTTACTGCTATTTGGCTAAGCAGAACCATTCCCTTTAATTACAACACGGCAACCATATGCAATCCCTTGGCAGAGGTTTTCCAGGAGGGAGTCAAGCGTTGGAGATGATGATGATGATGATTATTAGGATCATCATCATCATCATTATATGTATTATACTTTTGGATGTCATGCCATCCCTTCATAACAAATATATTAAATCTCACTGATGCATAGCCCAATAAGTTTTGAAATTTTAAGACGTTCGACCCAATGTATTGTATGGAAATGTATTATTGTCAGCCCGCATCCAGTCTTTGGGAGGGTATATAAAAATTATTAAGTCAAGTCTCAGCCTAACCATCTGCACCCAAGTAACATAGCCCCTACGTCACGGGTCTATCATTATTAGGTTATTCATTAGTCTCGGTGGTAGAGGGGGTATTATCAGTGAACTCCATGCCACAGTATTAGCATTGGTCGCGCTTACCTGGGGGGCCCTTTGGAATGAGTTGCTAAAAGTTGGGGTTTATTTCCCGCAGACTTTTTCGACCGGGGTAACTTAAATAAAATTACAAACTATAAGCTTACACACTACTGTACACACCACACACTCTCTCTCTCTCACGCACACACACACACACACACTCTCTCTCTCTCTCTCTCACACTTTCTCACTCACTTTCTCACTCACCAGCGCAGATTAAGAGGTGACTTAATTCAAGTGTTCAAAATCATCAAAGGCATCGACAATATGAACTGTAGTAAGTACTTCACTATCGACCAATCTAATTACACGCGGGGAAACGGTTGCAAAATTATTGGTAAATCTTTTAACTCACACGAATCTAAGAATTTCTTCTTCAATCGAGTTGTCAACTTGTGGAATGGGCTTCCCCGTAACGTTATAGACTGCATCACCGTTGATTCATTTAAACTCCGCCTAGACAAATATCTCGCTTCAAACCCGCGACTGACTGCGTTTGTAAATGAATAACTTTATTTTATCCCCCCCTCAGTTACTAACCCATCTGTCCCCTACTAACTTCCTAATCCTGCCACGGCCATTAGTTCCAGGGCAGTAATTCCCTTTCCAATGTTCCCTTACCCACTCTAAACCACTGTTTGGACACTTGATCCTCAGTGTTTTGGAGGACAAGCAACCTAGAAGGGTCACTAGATCTGTTGTTGCTTGATTTCCTTTGTACTCCTTTGTACTTTGTACTATCACACCTCTCTCTCTCTCTCTCTCACGCACACACACACTCTCACTCACTCCACACACACACTCTCTCTCTCTCTCTCTCTCACACACACACACACACACACACACACACACACACACACACAGAGTCCTACAAATATCCATGAATGTGTTTTTAAGCAGAAGTGATAAAAGAGAGCCGCTTGGAATGCCCGTGGTCACAGCTATAGCCTATATAGATCTTTGTTGGGGTGAGGTGTGAACAGGCTGGAGAGGGAGAGAGAGAGAGAGAGTGAGAGTAAGTGAGTGAGTGAGTGAGTAAGTGAGAGAGAGAGAGAGTCAGTCCTAATGAGTCCTACAATAGAGGTAGATTACAAGCTAAAAATAATCGTCTAACGGCAACCCGAATAAGATGCAAATTACGTCATCGTGCTCAAGGGGGTTAACTAAAGTCACGCTTGCCTTCTTGGGGCAATACGTCTTAAATACTTAATATGATGCTTAAGGGGAGATGGGTCGTTTTTCTGGACCCCTTTATCCCTTGTGTTTAGCCCAATTAGTTTTGAGATTTTAAGACGTTCGGCCCGTTAGTTTGGCGATTAGTAATACCTTTCGCCCCATTTTGTTGTCAATTTTAAGACATTTCGTGTCATTTAGGTGTTGATTTGTTCTAGCGAGCCTGTCATTTTAAGACGAACTGGCCTTTGACCAGCATTCAATCCTCTTTGGCTTTCGTCCACCTATGAGAGTGAATGCCCTCTCTCCCCGACTTTAAAGAATCCAAGCCTTATTAGCGGTGTTCCCGCGATGCTCTTTTGTCTCAGGAGTGTAGTGTAGTGTGGAGGCATATGGCGGTAATGAGGGGGTGTCTATTGTCCCCCCTGAAGGCCCCCCTCCCCGTACAGTTGCTGTCTTTCTCACACCTCTCTCTCTCTCTCTCTCTCTCTCTCTCTTTGGGACCCTACTTTTGTTTTCCAGGGTTCTGACAATTTCTATATTTGGTGCGACTTTTGGTCTTATTCTTAAAACTAACCCACTGTGAAACTCTATTGTCCTAGTCTCAAACTCGGTAGCAGCTACTTTTTTTTTATATTTAACGGCCATGTAATATATTAGATGTGTGTGAATTTGTATTTTGTTTATGTGTGTTCATTGTTTTATGTTGTGTTGTCCCTATTCTGGCTCTGTCTTGAGTCCCCCCCCCCCCAAAAAAAAAAAAGGAAAAGAGGGATAAAAAAAAGGAAAAGTGTGGATTGGGCCTGAGTATATATAATATAATATAATAGAATGTAATATATTAAACTTCACTCACGTGAGGCTCTAAACCTTCATAATCGAAATAAACAAAAACAAACAGTGATAATGAGAAAGACCTAGGAGTCATCGTCAACTGTGATCTGCAACCCATAAATCAATGCATCAGAATTCGAAAAAAGCAAACAAAATTCTTGGATTATATTCAGAAGCGTGAATAACAAAACAGCAGACGTAATCTTGACACTTTATCTAGCGTTAGTAAGGCCTCATATGGATTATGGTGTTCAATGTTGGTGTCCTTATTACAAAATGGACATAGATTCTTTGGAAAGAGTACAACGATGAATGACAAAAATATAATTCATAACATTAGAAATCTTCCATATAAAGAAAGGTTGAAGAAATTAGGCTTACATTCGTTCAAAAGACGCAGTTAGAGGGGATATGATAGAGGTGTTCAAGTGGGTTAGTGGGATTAATGAAGGGGACATGAAAGATGTACTGAAGCTCAGTGATAGCGAGAGAACTCGAACAAATTCTTTCAAAATGGATACATTTAATTTAAGAAAATATATAGGCAAATAATGGTTTGGTAACAGATTTGTAGATACTTGGATTAGGCTGTGAATTTTTCTGCCAAAATATTTACACACTTATCAAGAAGGGAGGGGGGAGGGGGGTTTAAGTCTGATAAAAGGTACTTGAAGGAAAATTGGTGATACAAAAAAAAAAAAAAAAAAAAAAAACACACACACACACACACGCACACACAATAAACAAATAAAACATCAATGAATAAGTAAATACAAATCTTTCCTTAGCTGGTGATACAAGGATTTATGTCAGGTTTGGGGCTGGAGGTGAGACTAATACATACTTAGGGACTGGTCGGAACTTTATGAATTCTAATTAGATCCTATTTCTCTCTCACTCTCACTCTCTCTCTCTCTCTCTCTCTCTCTCTCTCTCTCTCTCTCTCTCTCTCTCTCTCATATATATATATATATATAATGTCAGCTTTTAGAATACGATGATCATTGGTAGAAGCGAGATCGTATATATCTTAGTACCCCTGCCCTGTGAGAGGAGTACACTGAGCCCGGGGTGTTCTGGGCCCCGGGGAGTGGGCCTATATATATATATATGTCCTTTTGAGGATGAATTAGCCACGCCCGTCACCACCCTCACAACTCTTTAGGGGCGGCCTGGGTCAAAGGTGGGCGGCCATTTGTTATACTACTGGTCTATACGGGCGTACTGGAGTGTGTGTGTGTATGTGTGTGTGTTGTGAGTGTGTGTGTGTTGTGAGTGTGTGTGTGTGTTGTGAGTGTGTGTGTGTGTTGTGAGTGTGTGTGTGTTGTGAGTGTGTGTGTGTATGTGTGTGTGTGTGTGTTGGGGGGAAGTCCTGTATATAACCCCCCCCCTCCTCTCTCTCTATCCATCTATATATCTATCTCTCTCTATATATATATATATATATATATATAATGCACACAAATTCATTCACACACACACATACATATGCACACACATACACACACTCATACATATACACACACACAAACACACATACACACGCCATTTAGTCCCTGGGTCAGTTAGTGGCTCATTCAAGGCCTGTTAGTGACGATACGGACTCTCTCACACACACACACACACACACACACACAGCCCGTAGCCTAGTAGGTAGAGCTCTCGTCTCACACACGAGGGGTCGGGGGTTCAATCCCCGGCCGGGCGGAGACAAATTGGGCTTGTCTCCTTTCATGTGTTAGCCTCAGTTCACCTAGCTGTAAATAGGTACCTGGAATAAGTGGACGACGTTGTGATGTCCCATCTGGGGTTGGCAAAAATGGTACAAGGCGAGATGGGTATCATATGGTTCACCTAAGCTGATGGCTACCTAAACCTTCCGGCGAGACGGTACCGTCTATAGTGAGAATGGTACCATACAGATCCACCCTAAGCCTTCGTTTCCGATGTCGCCAAATGGCTAAAAATACAGACTACACACACATCCACAGCCATTCCAACGATACATATAACACCTACACATATAGGAGACGGGAAATAACGAGCATGCTCACTCCCGCAATACAACTAGAGTAAGTACAACTAGAGAGTAAGTACACACACACACACACACACACAACTCTATAATTATAAATTAACCTTCGAGGACTATGACGCGTTCTGATAGTTTATTCTCGTTATCATTAGACGATTTTCTGCCATTTAGAAAGGATATCTAGGAATCGATGGGGTGTTTACTATCTCAATTAACTCTTTAGCTCCCACATGTCCTTCCAAAGCTGAATAAAATGGTCTAATAACAACGTGTCATAATCCTCAAAGGGTTAGCCAGGACATATGACTTATGTTGAATCACTAGAGTTTTTGTTTAGTTTAACAAGATTTTAGGTATAGACTTTCCTTCAAGCTCCTCAAACTCCGTATGTCCAGACATTTTGAATCTTATAATTATAGACTACAATTAACTAGCTTAATCCACTGAGTCTCACAATAACATTTAGGCTTAATAGAAGCTTAAAAGTTAATGTTTAAAGTAAGTTTGTAATTTATAAAATGGAAAAGTGATACATTTGAAAACTATAAGCGGTACTGTTTGTGGAAATATGTATTTACATAACTATAATGTCTGATACTCTGTGGATTAAGCGAGTTGGCCACATAAGTTTTGTTCCTCGTCGTGATCTTATATATTACAGTAAATAGGTATGAATGAATTGCGAGTGTGATTTACCGTCTTTTAATTATCAGTTGAGTAATTACATGAGTTAACCACTGCATACGAAACTACGCTATATACTTCCTTCATGCGCTTTGTATTGCCATGTATACAATTATCAGGGAGGAACAGAACTTGAATTTATCTCTCTGTCACTCTTTCAACTTTTGGGGGAGACACTTGTTACAGGTAGCTTTGTCTTTTGCCTCCTTTCTTCACATGGGAAAATAATAAAGGAAGTATACCCTCTGAAGATTATGACATTTTTAGACAGTTTAGGGAGGATCTTTGGGAATTATAAGGTCAAGACTGTCAAAATTAACCCTCTGACTTCCAAATACCCTTCCTAATCTGAATAAAATCGTCTAATAATAGCCAGATTAAACTGTCAAAACGCGTCATAATCCTCAAGGGGTTAACAGCCTAATAGGGATTTGCCAGAAATATCTAAAAGATTGTTTTGTATTCCACTTAATACACCTGATATAAACATATTGCATGTAAAACTCTTGACTCAAGTTTGTATTTGTCTATACACTATTATGGAACGAAAACAGGATGTTGGACCGTTTGCATAAAATCCCCCCTCCCCCCCACCCCTCTCTCTATCTGTCTATCTATCTATCTATCTATCTATCTATCTATCTATCTATCTATCTCTTTATCTATCTATATTTTATGTATAATGTGTGGAGAGAGAGAGAGAGCAGTAGAAGAATGAAATTAATCTTAAACTGGAGTATAAAAGTGTGTCGGCCCGCTTCAAAACCCTCTATATACAACCTGGAGTGTCATATGTCTTGTTGATGTCTCACTTCGGCCCCGTGGCATAACTCGGCCCCTCCCTCCTCCCCCCTCTCCATATATCTCTCATAAAGCTATCAAACTAAGCCGCCGCCGTAGAGGAATCCGTGATATGATGGATTTCTCGCGGGCATTGAGGTGCGGTTCGGTTTCGGGTCAACAGGCGCGGGTTTTGATTCGTCAAGGGGTCCACGCTGGCTAAGCTCATTATTATTCCGCGCCGAATGTGCCGTGAAATGCATTTTCAGTGTTTTATGTTGTGTTTGGGAGGAGCTTGATGCATGTGTGTGTAACGACAGTATTTTGTTATTGATCGAGGGATTTATTTATTAACTTTTTTTATTTCATATATTTGTTGTTATTTAGTGATTTATTGATGTGTTCATTCTTCTATACGTCGTTCGATCCTAGGTGAGGGCAAACATATTTATACTTGTAACTCACGTGTATGTGCGTGTGTGTGTGTGTTACTCAGTTACTTGTTCGTCAAGGGGAATCCACGCAATGCGAGCTAAGCTCATTATTATCGCGCCTCCTTAACTGGGAATGTATTGCGTGAAATGCATGTTAAGTGTTTTATGTACTGTTGGAATGGCTGTGGATGTGTGTGTAGTCTGTATTTAGCCAATTGGCGACATCGGAAACGAAGGCTTAGGGTGGATCTGTATGGTACCATTCTCACTATAGACGGTACCGTCTCGCCCGAAGGCTTAGGTAGCCATCAGCTTAGGTGAACCATATGATTACCCATCTCGCCTTGTACCATTTTTGCCAACCCCAG